>JACDJE010000043.1:3553770-3581157 GCA_016647715.1 Pavo muticus
ATAGTATTAACGTTAGCCCCTCAATTGCATGCATGACCAATGGAAAGTTAAAATGGACAATTCTGATTACTGAACAAATTGCAGTGGAGAATATAGAAAATCTGACACAGAAAACAGTATAATATTTCAGATTTAATGTTTTGGAAGCAGAACGTTTCAAGTTCTGCTTCTGAGATGTACAGTTACTGCAGAAATAGAAGTAGATACATAAATACAGATCCAATTTCTAAGTGTCCAGACCTGAGACGGGTGGGCAAAAAAATTAAGTTAAATTTAGTTTAAACTGAGACAGAATATTCAGTCCTTTCCCTTTTGGTAAAAGTCAGCAAACTTGAGTAGCTGTCAAACTGAGAAGCTAATGTAGAGAGAGGGAGACGTGTGTGTGAAAAACATGAAGTGAAAACTTAACTAACACTGTGCCTTTTATTTTAGGTGAAAAAAAAATTCAAAACGCTGTGCTTAGTGATGCGAGTTGTCTTTAGTTTCAGTAATACATACATCTTTCTAAAGGGATCAACATATAGCCTACATTTAATTGTCTCATTACCCCTCTCCTACTCAAAGGAATTTGCTAATGTCATTCAGAAAAAAATCAGATGTTGATTGAAACTAACTTTTTTCTGGAATCTAAAAATAGCAAAGCGAACAATGCTTTGAATTAAATCAAGCAACCTTGATCAAACAATTAACTCATCCTCTATTAAATCAATATTTACTGATGCTAATATTGGAGCTAGTTCCAGTAGCTGGAATTACAGTCACTGATTTAATGTCTTTATTATTAGTAATTAGGGTGCTATCTTTCCCCAGTACTGCTTTTCAAAGCTAGTACTTGGCTGACTTCTAGAAGCTGGCATAGACAGTGCCTACATTACACACACTACGCATTGCTAAAGGTTCTTTATAGGGCTCGAAGACCCTTTCTGGAGTGATTCCAGGGGTGTTTAATCTAGGTCAGGGACATGTTGCCACAGACAGCCCAACTTAAATAAACTTTTGGAATAACAGCATAAAACTATTCTGGCAAAACAATTTTTGATTATGAAAAAATCAGGGAGAGTTATTGCTATATTATAATATCAGGACTGTGGTGGTTTCACTTAACAAAGGGTTCTTATCCTGCCGGTACCATTCTGAACTGTCTGTCCTCAGTGGCACTTCTAGTGGAGCACTTAACTGTGACAAATCAGGAATTAATTTGCTCTGATGTGCTAACGTGACCATGAAGCTCTCTACAAGACCTTTATTTATTCTCTTTTCATTTGTATAATACGTTCTTTGCTTCCTGGATCTGATTACGTTCTTTTGGCTATTAAGTTCTTCTTAAACTGTCTTATCTACTATGGGCTGATCTGATGATTGCTCTTGTTAGGCAAAAGATTTTCATTGCCATGCTTTCAGGTTTGTACTAGCATCCCAGTGTTCATTTTGGTTCTGAATTAGCTGGTCATTACTTTGTTGTTCTCCCAATCCTGAAGGATGTTTTGGTGTAAATTCTAGTATTATATAATCCAATATATACCTAATGAACATATGTAACAAAATGGGAGATGGAAGAGCAAAATTGCAATAACAACAAATAATTAAGCTTGATAATGGAATTACTATGTTACTATTACTGCAGAGCATTAGTTTAGACCTTAATCTTCCCTTCCGACCTTCAGTATTTTTTTTTACGTTCATCATTTGCTGTAGTTGCTTGAGACTGTGGAAAATCATAGAACCATAGAAAATGCTCACTTTGAATCCAAAACTGATTTTCAAGTTAGTCTAATAGTCTTCAACTGTTATTCTCAAAGTTAATTTTTGAAGACACCAGTTTCATTGGTGGCTTATCCACATCTAAGATTTGCATTTGTTTTTACATTGGCCAACATAAGAGGTATTCGTGGTTTGCTTAATAACATCAAACTTTACTGACAAAGCAAAGTTGTTGTTTTTTTTCTCCCCAGCAGTGACGGAAATTTGCTGTATGTATTTTTATCTGTAAGTTGCATTCATCTCTGTTAGCAATATAGGACGGGCAAAAAACATACATTACTCTTGAATATAAGCTCATGCAAAAAGCATCCTGCTCCCAAGTATGAGCTCAGTGGGGTACCTTTGCTGGTGCACATTTCTGTGAGTGCAGTGTGCAGGCCCTTGCTCATCACTGATGAAAATGCATAGCAAGTGGTAGTGACTATTGAAAATAGTGTTTTGTAGCTGAGTTTGCTCTGTCAAATAGTGTTGTTGTGCTCTTGGTAGCTGTTCGTATTTCTGTGGAAACAAATAGGAGGCTTACTTTTGGAGTGATCTACATATATAGATAAGCCCACAAAGAATATTTAAAAATATTTTTATTTAAGTAATTTTTATAAGAATTATTACATATTATAGTTAAATTCAGCATTTCCTAGATGCACTTCTTTGCAGTGATTAAGAACCTTTTTTTGTCATATAAGGTCATGTATTACGTTACATGGCTGCAGCTTTTGGGGGGAACAAGGATATTGCCATCAATAGCGTTAACTGACACAGTCACTTGGTGTAATTGCAGATTGGCAAAAGAAAAAGTTATGTATGAAAAAGAAGCAAAACAACAAGAAGAGAAGATTGAAAAAATGAAAGCTGAAGCATGTGATGACTATGGAATAAAGAAGCAGGTAAACCATACTAAAACTTGTAAAATCCTTCTTTGCTTTGATTTAATGAGTCTTAAACAAACGAAACTCCTGTACTTTTTTTTCTGCCCACACTGCTCCAAACTAAAACCTACAAATTACAGAAGTCACAGTATACATTTATATACATATTACATACATATTTATATACATATTATATACATTTATATTTCCTGTCCTTCAAAACTGTTTAATCATAAGGAGACCGGGTATGGGTTATTTAGCACTTGGTATCAGAAAGGCCATCACTAACAGTGTGTATCAGGCTGTCACAAACCCTTTCTCAGATCTGCTGGCAATCTGAAAATAAATGTTGTGGATGCACTTAGCTAACGTAAGTGCTTAGTGGTAAGTGCAAATGTTACTGTAAAGTGAGAATGTTTGTTAACACAAAGAAGAAACCTTTCAATTCTGGTGTACCCTAGTATCACTGTTTAAAAAACACAGATCTCTGAGAGAAAGCAATAGGCGTGCACCTGCTCCTAGCAGTTGCTACAGTTTGTAATGAAGGCACTAATAAGCAAGATCCATGCTTTAGTATGATGTGCTCAAGAGTATGATTTAGAGTCATTATTACAATATGAACTGATTTTTTTTTAGAAGGTTTCTTGCAAAGAACAGTGATTTCAAACAGTTGGTACCTGCCCCTTCAGAAGACGGCGGAGTGCTAAGTTTCCCTGTCAGTGAGGAGAAAGCTCGCGTTTGGGGGATCCGCTTACATTCCTTGCAGCAGTTTGGCATGTCTGCATTTGTATTGACCTTTACATTCTTTCAACCAAGTATTTTATTGTATTATTCTTATATAGCTTCTGGCTTTAATAGTTTTATATAAATTTATATTTTAACTGTGTTTTTTCCCAAGCATTTCCTAGATAATTTTTCTTAATTCTTAACTGAAACTACATTCAAATTATTTTTACCTGTAAGCAAGTTTCACCAGACATGAGTCTGGCCTCATGTTACTGTTTTCCCAGTTGTCTTTGAAGAATATAATATTAAATATAAAAATTAACAACAACAATAACAAAAAGATAAGAGAAAGTCCTTTTAGAACAAGGCGAGATAAAATCAGATTTCACTTCACGTGTGTATGTCTTGTCTTGTTTTCACTATAATATAGAAGAGAAACACAAGCATGGAGTTTCTGGAAGATGTTGTATTTATAAATCTAAGCTGTCTCTGCCTCACCACTGACTGAGAATCCCAGGGAAGACAGTAGTCTTCCTGAAGATCTGCTGGTGCTAACAAGAAGTAATGAATGCTATTCTTGTTGTTAGTGTCCCACGTCCATCAGATTATTTGACTGCACCATAGTATTTCCTCAATGACAAGCAAGAAATCATCAAAGTCAAGACCAGCAAAGTCTGTGAACCTTTATTCTCAGAGAGTGGTGGCAGAAAACTTCAAAGTAAACAGTCTCGATTCATTCACAATTGCCTGATTCACTTTATTGCAATTCCTCCAATGATATCTGTTCTTTTAGTGCACTATTGCAGACTGAAAGTCATTAATATTTTGTGTTACGAAGAACCTGGAAGCCTAGAAAGAATGAGTATGCTTGTAATAGAGTCATATCTTATTCACTAATCAAAACTGTATAATACCAGGAGAGTTTGCTCAAAAAAATATGTATTTTGGGTGGATTTTGTATTTTGAAAAGTTCTTCAGAAAAAAAAAATAAATCTTTAGTTACATGTTTAGGAAATGGTTTTAGGTAATAATTCTTAATCTGAATTTATTTTAAAATATGGTTATAGTATTTGTTTCAGTAAGGAAAAGTAGTATTTGGGGGATCACAGCATCACAGAATGGTTAAGGGTGGAATGGACCTCTGGAGATCATATGGTCTAAACCCACTGCTCCATCACCTGCATAATAAAGAAGTGCTTCCTGATGCTTACCTCTTATGTTTCAGTTTGTGCCCATTGCCTCTTATGCTGGCACTGGGCACCACGGAAAAGAGCCTGGATCTGCCATCTTTGTACCCTCTCTTCAGGTTTTTACAGCCATTGGTAAGATCCCCTCAGAATCTTCTCTATGCTGAACAGTCCCAGCACCCTCACTCAGCCTCTCCTTGTAGGACACATGTTCCAATTCCTTCATCATTTTTGTGGCCCTTTGTTGGGCTCTCTGATAATTTCACATCTCTCTTGTACTGAGGAGCACAGAATTGGCACCTCAGCACCTCAGGTGTGGCCTCACCAGTGCTGAGTAGAGCACAAAGGATCGTGTCCCTCAGCCTGCTGGCAGCAGTTTGGCTAATGCAGCCCAGGAGACCAGTAACCCTCTTAGTGGCAAAGATGCATTGCTAGCTCTTTGGACCCCCAGGCCTTTTTCTGCAGAGTGGCATTCTGTCTGGATGGCCCCCAACAAGCCCTGGTGCCTGGGGTTGTTCCTCCCTACCTGCATGACTCTGCACTTCTCTTTGTAGAACTTCATTTCTGCCAGCCCATTTCTTGAGCCTGCTAAGCTCCTTCTGAATGGTAGCACAGCTTTCTCGTGTATCTGTCTGTCTTCTTGTATTGTCTACAACTTACCAAGGGCGTTCTCTGTCCCACTGTCCAGATCGTTAATGAAGATCTTAAACAGGACTGGACCCAGTATTGACCCCTGAGGTACTCTGCTCATTACTAGCGGCCTCCAGCTACACTTTACACCACTGACTGCTACCCTCTCAAGTCCAGCTGTTCAGCCAGTTTTTGATCAGCCTCTTCTGGCTGCACATCCAGCCCATATTTCAGCAGCTTCTCTGTCAGGATGTTGTGGAGGACAGTGTCAAAGGCCCTGCTGAAGTCCAAGTAGAAAATACAACCCCCAGTCCATCAGGCTGGTGATATTATCAAAGAAGCTGAGTGAGTTGGTTAAGCATGATTTCCCTTTGGTGGATTCATGCTGACTGTTCCTAAAGATTTTCTTGCCATTTCTCCCTAGAAGATAGGAATGAATTCAACCATTTGAGATTACAGGAATAACTCAAACTATTATTTCAGCTGATTTATCAGCTGAAACACATATACATAGGCAGATAAACGCACAGTTGGTAAAGGACTGTTTAAAATGCTCGAAACCTTTGCTTACCTTTTAACGTACAACTATTCTCATTTAGCTTTCTTGTTAGAACTCTGCAGTAAAATTAGGGTTAACAGCATGGAAGTGGCTACGGAAAGTTTTACTTCAAAACGAGTGATGCTGTTCATAAGGCATAGGCGGACTTCAGCATGTATGTGGGCTGTAACAAAGCGTCAGTTCTTCTGTAGAACAGTAGCAAGAGTTAAGTTGTGTATCCCAGGGAAGAATCTCTGGCATTATGGGGCAAAGAAGTCCTTTCTTTCCTGTTAATTACAGTTCATTAAAAACAAACAAAAAAGAAACAAACAAAAAAGCACTTTTCTATTGCCTATTTTTTTGTCTAGGTGTAGATGAAAAATTTAGAAATAGAACTATTTATGTGAGTCAAATTGGCAGAAAAAAATGTAATAAAAGAAAAGTATTTTAGAGGGAAAAAAGGTTATGAGGAAAAAGGATGAAGTTTTATGTATCTTAATAAGGTGCTAAATTGAAAACAGACATTATAAACTGAACTCAAGCATTTTATATGAAAATTTGGGAAAAATGTTAAATGACTTCCAAAGTATTCTTCTAAATTCATATCCTGAATTTAGTTTCTGTAAGAGGTCATTAAGACTTCTGACTGTAGGAAGTAATGCAGTTGTACTTCTGTGTGTGCTTGGTTGGTTGGTTGGCTGGTTTTGTAGTGAAACCTAAGTTTCCACACAGTTGTAATGGTTTTTAATATATAACAACTTTACACAGGATATTGTTATTCTTCTTTATCTGTAGCAAAAACTTTACACTGCCGTCACTTATCAGTGACTTATGTTAGAAACCAACTGTTTCAGTGTTTCTGTGGCTGCTGTTTTGTCCCGCACACAGACAACATCCTTTTCTACCTCATGCTTTTATATCAAGGCATGAGAAAATGCAAAATGCCTGAATATCTACTTTTGTTTCCTCTCAGTGGGACTGTAGATCTTCTTTGGAGTTTTTGTTATCTGTGAGCATTTTTACTGATAATACATTTTCATTTTTTTAATTAATCTGGATCTGTAAGATAACTGTTACTTCTCATGCAGTGTCATTTCCAGATGAATTAAAAATCTAATGGACTTGACAAAGAATTTAATATCTGCGTGACAGAGTCCATATAGTCTTGCTAACACCGTTTTTCTTCACATATTAATGGAAACAGCAGTATTTTTCTTGCTTCGTTGAGAGGAAAGCAGACTATTTCCTGAAACAGTTAAGAAAAAATACCTTTCCCACAAAGAAGATTAATAGTATCTTCAGCTGCATTAGGCAAAACACTGCCAGCAGGTTAAGGGAGGCAATTTCTCTCCTCTACTGTGCACTGGCACGGCTGCACCCAGTGTGATGTGTCTAGTTCTGGGCCCCCATTACAAGAGAGACATGGACATGCTGGAGGGATCCAACAAAGGGACTTCAAGATGGTAGAGGGCCTGGAGCTCCTCTCCTGTGAGAAGAGGCTGAGAGCTGGAACTCTCACAGAGTCAGCACAGAGAAGAGGAAGTCTGGGAAGATCTCACCAGCGTCTATAAATTCATTAGGGATGGATACAAAGAAGACAGAACAAGGCTCTTTTCAGCAGTGCCCAATGCCAGGACAAATGGCAGGGGGCACAAACTGAAACATAAGAGGTTCTTTGTAAATATCAGGGAGCAGTTCTTTATTGTGCAGGTAATAGAACACCGGCACAGATTGCCCAGAGAGATTGTGGAGTCTCCTCCTTGGAGAAACTCGGAAGTCCGGATGGTCCTGTGATCTTCTTTGGGCCACTCTGCTTGAATGTGGGTTTAGACTAGATGACCTCCAGGAGTCCCTTCCAACCTAAACCATTATATGTTATTATCTGTTTTCATTTGTGCAACAGTCAAAGGTTCTATGATTATAAGGCAGTATTTAAAAACATGAACACGCACACATGCATATTCATGTGTTCATATAATTCACATATATATATGTGACTCATTCACATTCCTGATTTTCTTAGCCTTTTATGTTTAGAACACCACTCCTGCTATACCAAGCTTTATTGTCATCATCCCCTGTGACCTAATAGCTAATTAGACTATCCTTCTTCTAAGATCAGGAAATGACAGCCCCACAGGAGTTTTCTTGTTTTCAAACTACTTGTGGATCTGCATATGTCTGAATCTCTTATTTTGTTGTGGGTCAGCTTGAAAGAAAAACAAAAGCTGCTTGAACCTCCTTGAAGCTTATAAAGCCTGTCCCAGTTGTACAGTGTAGGTCAGTTCGGCTGGGCAAAACTGCTTCCTGTTACAGAATTCTTGGTATTGATGCTCATAAATAGTTCTGATCTGCCTAGATAAGTTGAAATATTGCCACTTCTATTATGGGACCTCTTAAAATCAAAGCTGCTTATGTCTAAAGCCTCAGCTTATGTTTAAAGTCTCATCTGTTTTCTATGGAGTCATGTTTAGCCTGAGTGCTTATTTTGAATGTGCAAAGTATTTTTCTGATTTTTGTTACGGTGCCCTTCCACTCGATCAAATGATAGGTTGGCCTGCATGTTTGCATCTCCTTGGCTTTTCTGTTTCTAGTCCTGCTTCATCGGTCACTACAATGTGGAATTTATGGAAAGCAGACTAAATGCTATTGATAGTGCATTACGCCCATCAGTTCTTTGACATTTGATCCAATTTATGAAAAATCTACATCGTGTTTAGTAAATAGGCTACATACAGTCCAACAGTTAGAGAGCTCCGTCACATCTGAGCAGACCGCTTTCCTTTGTACGATGCCAAACATCTGCTCCCTTAGCAAAAATAAGCTCAATGCTGAAAGATAATGGATTAGAACTGTGGTTCTTTGAAGAGATATAACTGGCTTTTTCAGTACTCTTAAAGGAATGGGGACATCATTCTCAATGTAGTCACAATAGCTCTTCTGGTCTTATGTGCACTTATTGACAACATATTCAATTTGCTTCTATCTGTACATTTTTGTGCTTTATTGCTTTACCTTAATAATTTATTTAAATGCACTTCAGTTACTACAATTTTTTTTTATACTTCTGTTTAGTACTGTAATTCACAGAAACCTTGAAGATGTTTATGGCTATCTGCAGTTAGATCGTTTTGTGTAGAAACTTCCTCTGTGACCTGCTTACAATTTAAATTCCCTAGATTTGAGTCAGAAAGCTTTTAGAGTGTGCTGGGGGAGAAGAGAGAGCTGTTCTTTAATTTTCGTAACAGTTGGAGAGCAAACACTGTTTCTTTAGGCATATCTAATTATTTGAGTTTTTCACTCTGCTTTGTTATATGTGTTTGCAACAGTAAAACATTTATCCAGGGTAATCAGTATTACTGGAAAAAAAAAGTGGTTTGTGCAGAAGTTATCATAGGTAGTTTGGTAATTAATCTTGGTTCCAAAAGGAATGGGGAATCTCTGTTCCATTCTCCAACCCTTTGCACCTACTAAATGTAATTGCAATATTTATCTTTTTTGCATTTCATATTATTGCATAACTGCAGGCAATGCAAATAAAACTCAGGTAACATTTTTCGTCCCAGTCATTCTCTTTTAAACTGAGTGATTGGAGTAGTTTTGTTCTTCTCTTACAGCAACCAGGACTACAGCTCTCAGATCCTAGATTTTATGTTTTTCCTTCAGATTGCTTATTGAGTGGCATATATAAAATAAATCACTACTTTTCTCATTAGCCAGCAGCTTTAAAGTGCACAAGTAGTTAGCAGTGTCATCCCAAGGATATAATCTGTGGACATTCTAACTCCCATAGGCATTCTTTAGAGAAGCAAGTTGTTGTGCACAAAGCAAAAGTCATCATCTCATGTAGTCTGACACACCTAATTCTGCAGAAGTTACAAGCCTCTATTTGTTTGCTGCTCAAAGTGTAATATGCAGAGTGATTAATCTTATTTTTAATACACTCCAAAACTGTATTCATCCCTGGAGATGTTTAAGGAAAGAGTAGATGTACGTATGGACATGGTTTAGTGGGCAGTATTGATGGCAGGTGCATGGTTGGACTAAATGATTCTAGATGTCTTTTCCAACCATTATGACTCTATGAATGCTTAAAAGAAAACTAATATTAATGAGAATTATAATTTGTGGGTGCTTAACTCTAACGTCTGTCACCTATCTTGCTTTAACAAATCTGGAGGTTGTAGCAAGGTGGAGGTCAGCCACTTTTCCCAGGTAACTAGCAACAGGACAAGAGGTAAGTTGTGTCAGGGCAGGTTCAGGTTGGACACTAGGAATTTTTTTTTTTCTCAGAAAGAGTGGTGAGGTATTGAAACAGGCTGCCCAGGGAGGTGGTGGAATCACTGTCCCTGGAGGTCTTTAAGAGAAGGGTAGGTATTGCACTGAGTGGCATAGTTTAGTGGTGTGGTGGTGAGGGGCTGATGGTGGTTGGACTAGATGATCTTAATGGTCTTTACAACCACTATGATTCTATGAATTTTACCCTAAATTCTCTGAAAGGAAGTTAGAAACAGTGTTTTTAAACCCTTTCTCGTAAAAATCATTGAAAAAAAACGTAAACATATGACGCTTAAGTACCTGAAGATTATGTTTTACAACAAAAGGCCTTCTGGTACACATAAAACATTCCTAGCCACAGCTTTTCTTCCAATATGTGATGACAGTGTTCCCTTTGGTTCCCTTCAGTACAGCAGAAAGGAGATTACAGCGCAAGAATGACAGAACGTAATGAGCTATTTGAAGCGATCACCTTGTATTGCAGGTTATCACGAACACAGAAAGAGGGTTCATATTTAAATATCTAACTAACCCTTTTTCATTTCTGAATAGATTGAACTCTACTGAACAACTCTGCACATCCTTTCTTCTCAATGGTTAGATTTCAGATCCAGAAACGGTCCATGAAATAAATGTTCCCTCATATAAATCTGAAGTTATTTTCTGTAGGAGGAGGCAGGATGTTCGGATTCAGTGGGGTGCCAGTTTAGTAATTTTGTTCAAAGTGCATGGTGAGAATAATCTTTCTCCTAAAATGAAGCACAAGGATAAGTAATAACTTTTTATGCATGATAAGCATCAAAAATATGAGCCTGCTGGTCTTTGCTTTTCATTTTTCTTTACCTTTGTCTTTCAGTCAGAGCCTCCTGCCGCGTGCACACAATGTGATCAATAACTCAATAACTTTTTTCATGCAGTAATTATCTCTATGTGGTATTATCTGAACACTGTTTTTCTTTATTACCCAAAAGATGCAGGAGATATTTATATAACCAGCTGATCCCATTTTGGATGAAGCTGCTTCAAGACAGCAGGATAAAGTTTGTTTTAAATAGCCTTTTTTAACAAATGTTGTATGGAAAGCTTACAAGGTTGTACTTTTTTGTAAGGGAAAAATATTGTAAATACTGTTTTTGCTTAATACTTTATATTTCATAAGCACAAAGTAAATGAAATTGTCCTGTAAATTAACAGAGTTTCAAGCAATTCTGCTAAGTGAGTGTCTTTTTTTCAAAAATAGGTACAACTCTTCTGAAGATCCTGGGTGATGTTGGATGATGATTTGACTACTAATTTTTCAGAGTAAAGATGTATCTTAAAAAATAACATTCCTCTGTGAATTACGTTCTGATTTCACTGGATTCCTGTTGTCACAGGTCGAGATCTTACAAGAGTCTCGAATGATGATTCCAGACTGTCAGCGGAGATTAGAAATTGCACATGCAGATCTCACTCAACTACTAGTAAGTATAGCATCAAAAACCACTTCCCAATAAATGCTGATGTTCTTTGTTGGAAACGGAAAAACATGCTTGTCTGCAGTGCATCAGAACAGAACTGGATTGAAAATTACTTTTTGAAGGTCCAAAAACTGGCCTCCTGTAATGTACCTCTGCAGTCCAACTCAGATAACAGCTTCCATCTGTGAAAATTCTGTGTATTAGTATACTAGAGACAGTCTACGATTGGATGTATACCCCACATGCACTTCAATAGTAAACTGCTAGAATGAACTCTCAAGTTCCTGTGCTAGTTGCGTGACTGGAAAAAAGAGTTCACTCACTTTAGTTAGTCTTTCTATTGTGTCCTGTAGTGAACTGAAGTATTCAGAATATTTTGTCTACTGCTTTTACTATGCTACACACAAGAAACAAGACAGCTGAGTTGTTGCTGATTACTGGTTAAGCTGTTTGTTATTGTGGTGGGTGTTTTTAACATACGAATACCTTTGGGAATAAATAATATCCTAATGGACTAACTGAAAATATACTAGGCGTGGAGATTACTCTGCTTATTTAAAAGTTGAGTTTTCACCAAGAATTCTACTACACAGGTGAAGGCTTCTGTGAGGCTAAAATACATGCTGTAAATTAAGCTTCAAACGTATTTGATAGCTAAAATGCAAATCCCTTCTGAATGGAAAGCTTAAAGCATCTTGTCCTTGAGTAGCATGCCCAAGATGTGGCAAGATTTAGGATCCTTCTATCACTGAGCTTGTAACTTGACTGTTAGCTTGCCTAGGCTTCAGCAGCGTGCAGAAGCGGTGCTATTGATCTATACTGCATGCTACACAAACTTAAAATTAGAACTGTGGAGACTTACTATTATTGTTAAAAATTTGGAAGTCTTTTAGAGGTAGTTATATTTTCTTAGCACACCTTCAAAGCTTTTGTTAAGATGAACTGTGTAGTTGTGTTTTTTTCAGTTATCAAACTCCCCTTAAGTTTTTTTTTCTAATGGTGTTTTTGTTCTGAGTTCTATTGTTACTGCTTCCACTTGCACTTTCCTTGTTTTTTATTTCAGAGAATAAATTGAAGGTATACATAGGCCAGATCTTCTCACACATGACAGCCATTATAGCACACCTTAAATAGGACAAAAGAAGTTACCTATGCTATGAATCCTGTAAAACTAGTGTTTTCAATACCCTATGTGTTTCAGTATTTCCTCCCTAAATCCATTCTAATGTCAGTTATTTTTGAAGTACTTAAAAATTTTGTTTTTAATTCCAGGAAAATGAAAAAGAATTGGAAGAAGCTGAAGAGTATAAAGAAGCACGTTCCATTCTAGAGTCGGTGAAGCTGGAAGCCTAGAAGTTTTTCAGTACCCTCTTTATATGTATTAGCACTGGGTCCATTCCACACTTTATTTGACTATAGCTCTGTTACTACTGCTGATTTGCTAAGGTTCTCTTTATGCAAACTGGCCTCTCTCTAACTGCAAGATGCATCAAATAAAGGATGTTCTGAAACATCTGTGTGTTCCACATTCAGGCAAAATAAAAGCATTGCCAGTTCACATCAACTACAGAAGGTTAAAAAAAAAAAAAAAGCACTGTTTAGCATAAGCTTAGGCTAAGAAACAATTTACTCATCAAATGTTAGCTATGTAAGGAATGTGAGGGGCTAATAAATAGTTCAGAAACAGCTTGTAATTGAAATAATTTCAAGCCATTATAGCATCAACTCTGTACTGAAAGAGGAGATGGACCAAATGACCCTTTTCAAAGTCACCTTTTTCCTGTGATGCAATTTGTTTGTAATTTTGTCAAGTATTACTCCTTGTTTATCTTTGAGCCCAAGATGGAATTAAGAGCTGATTCCAAACCTTTCTCAATTTGTCTGAGGTTGATTTGTAGAGCCCAATTCACACAACTGCCATTGATCAAAACTAAGTTACTTTTTCAATAAACAGAATTTTGTAGCTATCTAGTATGTTGCTGGTTGGATCTGCTGGTAAGAGTTCTAGAGTGAACTCTTTTCACAGCTATTCACCCTGGCCTAGGTGACTTTTTGGAACAAAGTTCAAACCCTGAAAGAAAACACATGAGTAAGGGAACAACGCTTGATCTGCATGGAAGATCATTAAAGTAGTATGTATACTATGTTCTTTCAGAATGGCTTTTCAAAACAGGAAACAGAACTGTTGAAGAAAGCTTTTTATGTTAGTTTTTCTAGTTTGAAAGTTTTGTAGCGTGTTCCTTAGCAGCAGCAAAAAAAAAAAAAAAAAACTGTACCTTTTGTGTGATGCTGTCTTGAATACTCTTTATAAATGTTTTGTTAATTTGCCTGAGTTTGTGTAAACTGTAGTTTCGCTTACGTTTATTTGTGCACCTTGAGCACAGTGAGAGTAACGTGTACTTCTCCATCATTCTGAAGCGCTGCTTTGAGAGAGTATCAGCACAAGATTTCGGAGCGGCTGCAGAATGACATACTTTTGAATCAGGTGCCTCCACATCTCGGATCTACCTTATACAGTGCTAAGAGATAAAACCGTTTGCGATAACTCTAAGGTTTCATAACGGTATATTCTAACCTTCCTCCCAGCGTCGTATGCTGGCATATAACTGTGAAATAGACCTGCCCTATTCACAGGGCAAGTGAACTGCTAATGAGGAGAACATCTGTCTTTGTATACTCATTTCTGTCATCCTCTGTGGAGCTTCACCAGAAATGGCAGCTGGAGCAGACAAAGCAGATTGCATGCCTTAGCAGACAGTGTAACCAGCTACGTTTGCAGGCTGTAATGCTGATAAGGAGATATAGAGGGAGCAGCATTAAGTCTGCTATGTAAGGCAGAACTTAAAAATATGTAATATGTAACTTAAAAAATATGTAATATTCTTCAGTAGGAATAATACGCAATCCTGAAAAAAAGTACACAGAAATGATGTGTAGTTGCTGAATAGCACAGGAAATGCAGGTCAGCATGACCACTCTGTTACATGTAGTGGCTGAATCTACTTTGCCCTGGTGAGGCCACATTTACACTACTGTATCCAGTTCTGGTTCCCCCAGTTCAAGACAGACAGGGACCTCCTAGAAGGAATCCAGCAGAGGACCATGAAGATGATTAAGTGCCTGGAGAATCTCCCATATGAGGAAAGGCTGAGTAAACTGGGTCTGTCAGCGTGGGGAAAAGAAGACTGAGAGGGGATCTGATAATATAAATATCCAAAGACAAGTGAGAGACAAATGGATGAGGCCAGGCTTTTCTTGCTGGTGCATAGCAACAGGACAAGGAGTAATGGCCTAAAACTTGAATGTTGGAAGTTCCATGCTAACATGTGGAAGAACTTCTTAATGGTAAGGGTGATGGAGCTCTGGAACAGGATGCCCTGAGAGGTTATGGAGTCTCCTTCTATGGAGATGTTCGAGACCTGCCTAGATGCTTACATGTGCAACCTATTGTAGGGTACCTGCTTTAGCAGGGGGGGTGGACTCGGTGATCTCTTGAGGTCCCTTCCAACCCCTGCAATTCTGTGAATGGAAAACAAACTTTGTAGTATGACTTAACTTGGCATTTAGTATCAGGAGTGTATGGGCACGAGTAGTAGACATATAAAGCATATTCCAGAGAAGAGTTTCTTGGTGCAGGTGATTCTCTAGAGTAGAGTGCTTTCTTGTGTCACAACCTGAATAGTTTGCCTCTGTGTTTTTGTCCAAGCAATTTTCTAGCTTCCTATGATTGCATCGTTAAGTAAGATGATACTCTCCCCTGTCCCTTTTGTCTTCCCTCCTAAGTTATTCAAAAGACTGAGTGTGCTCTGTTGTATAGAAAACAGCCCAACTCACTGATGAAAATCAAGATACGTTCATCAAATGAATTGCTTTCTCATTTCCAGCTGCCTCTAGACATAACTAGTTTCTAGGATGACAGCAGCAACCTGCAGAAACTATACAAAAAAGTCATGACAAGGCAACAATAACATGGGGCTGGCCCTTGAAGGTGATTGGCTAATCCATGCAGGTAATGCATTCCTCATGCAATCGGAACAGTTGATCCAGTGATACATTATGACAGACTGAATTTTTCCAGCAGTGCTCTGAGTGATTGTTCGTACAGAAGATGATTTTTGCTGATGAAACATTCATCAATTAGACTGGATACAAGTTCCATAGTGAAGCATAACACAGACAATTGCAGCTTAGAAGTGGTATCATTATTACTCTCTTAGATCTTAAATTCAAAAACGGTAGCTATCTGTACTTCTTGGAGATACATGGTGTGCATTATCCTAGTACAAGGGACTGTTCTCCGAAAAGGAAAAGTCTCATGGGCAGTATTTTTTATTTCTGTCCTCTTTGAATTCTGTCCCTAGCTTTACTGATGCCTTTCAGAGTTCATCTGAGATTATCATGAGCTGTGCTTATCTTTACATATTATTAATAGATGTTCACTTAGCACTCCGGTTTTCATGCCCTTATCATGAATGCATTTTATATCCAGGACAGAGGTGCTACCCTTTTATTTCTTGCTGGCAGAATAAGGTGGTTTCTCAATTCTTTGTCAGTCAAAAGACATTTCTTTTCTGAGAGGCCACAGCAGAGCAAGAGTCCACATTATACCCTGACTGAAGAAGGAAAAGATCTGAATTTAGAAGAAAACATAGATAGAAAACAACAATTTCAACGTTATCAGTATAAGACCTCTGCCCATTTCCCTGATCGTATACTTGCCAGCTACTGCCTGTTTTTCAGTTTACCCTTACACAGTTAGGATTCTTCTGTGTCAGAGGACAAACTGCATCTAAGGTACAATGGCAATCCAAGCAAGAGGCAGAACTTAACTTCTGATACCTTCACTTGGAAACTAATATTTCTCAAGTTCTCAGTTACACTTTGTATTCAAAAATGAAATTAGTTTCTAAGCAGTTTTGTCATCTAATTTAAATTCGTTCCTTCACTTGAAAAACCTCCACAACACTCACATAATTTCTTGTAAGTAGCTAACTTACAACCTGGTTTGCTTTTGTTATTTTATTAAAAACATTTTAATACACAGCCCTTTCTTCCCTAGAAATAATTTCCCAAGGATTCTTTGAAGAATCTTGTATCCATAAAAGTAATTGATTCTAAAATAATGCTTCTGACAAGCCTCTAACACAGCCCATCTCAAAATGAACTCTCTCAGGATATCCTGCGTGAAAAGCAAGCCTTGTGATTTGTTAGCACCATCTTTTGGGTTGTTGCTTTACAATGTTTATGTTCTGTTAGCAAAATCCAAGAAAACAGTTTTCTTCTCAAAACCACAGGAAGTTAAATACTTCAGAAAGGGGTTCAAGAAAACTCTACCCTCCATCAGGAACAGTAGGAGGCACACCACTAAGTCACATCCCGTTCCCCACACCCTCTTCTTACAACTCAGCTTCCAATAGTAAAGCTGCACCTCTCTGGCTGGAGCTTGCAGCCCAGAACCCCTGCTTAGAGTCTAGTGTTTTAAGTCTGTTATTTCCCCAAAATGCAAGCAGAGGAAACAGCTGTCACTGAACTCTTGCACCCTTTTACCCTTTGATTCGGTAGCCCAGCAGCTACCACTTAGCTTAACATGTAGACTCTGCTCTTATAATTGGTCACACTATACTAGACACCAGCCAACAACACAATAAGGCAACTGAAGCTGTACCCTCAAAAACAGAGTTGTAGAATGCACTGAGGTGCGTTGAGAAGTGTGGCAAGCAGGGAAAGCACAGTCTGGTCCAAATGCATTTGCACAAGGCACATCGCTACATACATGCCATTCCTGGCTATAGCTTATGTGTGTAAAAGAAAGATAAGATTGAACAATGTGTTTTTTCCTATCCACCGAAATACTGTTCCCTGACTTGAATCTCCCCTCCAAAAAGTGGAATGTAAGGAGGATAATTCTTTACTTGGAGATGTTGAGGCCCTGGCACAGCTGCCCAGAGAAGCTGTGGATGCCCTATTCCTGGAGGCACTCAAGGCCAGGCTGGATGGGGCCCTGGGCAGCCTGAGCTGATGGGTGGCAGCCCTGCCCACAGCAGGTGACTGGAACTGGGTGATCTTCAACGTCCCTTCCAATCTTAGTTATTCTATGATTTAGCTGAATTTCACTGTGATCACACAGCGTACATTAAAAGGAGATTTACCCATCAAAGCAGTTTGAAGAGTGCTTATCAGATCCAAGATTTAAGTAAACCTACAACCAAGTAAGCCTCCATCACTTATCCTGTAGCTACATAAAAGGACTGTGATATACATCTCCAGGAATGAGTTAACTATGCGTACGTATTTTGATTTAAATCCTCAAAAAGGATAGTGGCGGTACAGCAAGTCACATTTAGAAGCTCTGCTAAATGCCTTGCAGTAGGAAAAGGAGACTAACTGCGGAGTCAAGCCAATTAGCACAGTGACACTTAATCCAAGGGCAACCATTTCATACATCTCTAATGCTTGTGGATCACATCATGCTACAAGCACTTCCATGATGCTCTGTCAGATTTTGGTTGTACTTTAGAAATGACACTCACAAAATGCAATAAACTAAGCAGGAAGTTTCTAGGCAGCAGCAAACATTAGGAGATGGCAAAAAAAAAAAAAAAAACACTTTATCTGCTATCCAAAAAGTCAGTTTTCCAGTCCTCCTTACTTCTAGTAAAGTTAGTTCGAATCCAAATCTGCCAGTTAAAAAAAGAAGTAGTAAATAACCAATGAATTGCTCTGTTTTCTTAGAATAATGTACTGGTTTTGGGCAGCTCATCGCCCATACCTCAGGTGAAAGCCTTCAGCACTCTCCTTCATATCACAAAGACTTCATGTAGAAGCATTACTACGGTTGGAAGCTACAATGAAAGGAATGAACAAATAGGAGAAACTCGGGAAAACAGTGGAAATTACCACAGTGACTAAAATATGGACTGTACAGAATGATGGGATTAATTTGGGTGTTTTAACCTGTACAATACATTGGATGACGATGGCGTCAGTTCCCAAGCATGTAAAAGACTGTGGAGGGAGGGAATAAATTTTTGGTTGGCAGGTCAAGCAAAATGCAATGAGCTTCAGTTTCAGCACGGAAGAAATTTAGCATGGTTCCTCACCCCTGAGAAAACAGATAACTCTTAACACAGAGCTGAAGTACTGAGCCAGGCAGCTCTGTTACAAATCACACAGGTATAGCTTGTCCTGCCTGAAACTTACCCACAGGGAAAACCATCTAATAGGGGATTGTAGCAAGTCTTTCCCTGAGCAGAACTCATCCCTAAAGCTCACCCACCCACACAGAAATGTAAAAAAGACAAGTTTCATGGCACACCTGAATCCCTCAACAGCTGCATCAAAGAAATGATTCCCAGAGCTCTCTCAAAGGAGAGAATTACAGTGGTGCATATCAAACCTTTCAGATCTTGCACTGCACATTAAAATGCAGCAGATTAAGGAGTGGAAAGTGGTCCTCCTGAAGAAAAAAAAAAAAAAAAGTGGATTACAATCCAGATAAGGTCATTTTGTCTATCTTCTCACTTATTTTTATTCGTGTCTCTGAACACTCACCATTAATGCGCAGCCAGAAGTGTTGTTATTTTGTGCACAAGCAAGTCATTCAGGCAAAGTGGTTTGGCCTGAAGCTTAGAACTGAAGGATGGAGCTTGCATGACACCAGAAGTGAACTGTGAAGCCTACTAAAAGAAACTGTGAGAGAAGCAGTAGCACCACTATAGTCTCAGCCTTAACACTTGAGTAAAAGGAGAAGAAAATGTGCTATTATGGCCTAACTGCCTTAACCACTTCATCTCTCAGGACATTGACTGTTTATAAGGAACCAGGACTACGCTGGCTCTTTATAAAAGTTGGAAAACACAAAGAGGATGCACTTATCGAGTTCTTTCCCGTGTACAATCTTGTCTACAGTACATTACTATATACAACATGTGCCGCGTGATAAATCCAAAGGCCTAGGGCTACAGAGAATATAGCAGAAGAGATGTACTACTCCAGCAATTCTAGTTTTCTAAATGTGTATGTAACCATGGGGAAGGAAGGGGGGACGAATCCCAAAAGAACAGCAGCTGATCTTCACAGATCGCTTGCTAGAATGACCTAGAATCCAGCGTTCTTGACCAAATCTCACTGGAATTCACTGAAATTCAAAGTCTAGAACCAATCAACCTAAGCATTACCCTTAACAAGAAGAAGGAAAAGTTTAACCTTGCAACAAATTGTTTCCCTTATTGTTCTGCAGTTCCTGTAGACATTACATCAGATGGAAGGAAACCCAATGACCCAGAGAAAGGGCCTCAATTAGTAAGGTTAACAGAAGCTGTATAGGTTGAAATTGGAAAAATAAGCACTTTATTTATGTATCAATTACTGCTTGCCCCCCGTTTCAACAAAAGGAAATAAAATTTTCTCGTCCTTACTAACAATCCAGCAGTCTCCTCCTGCCCCAGTGTAATTAGTGGTAAATTTCACCACAGTTCTCCACAAGCAATCAAAAAAGGCTACCTAATTAAAAAAGTAATTAGTTTACACAGATAGATGTGAGTGGATAGATTAGTTTATGAAAATAATGTGAAATTCCTCTAGATGCTTTTAGAGCCTTGGCTTCCTACTGTTTTACAGTTTCTATGCATTTCCAGGGGAATGAGTTTAACAAAAAAAAACAAAAAACAAACAAAAAAAAACCCACATTGTACTTTCCATTATTATGATGCCTTCCAAAAACAATTTATCATATGTGTCAATCTCATAATTTATCCTCTGATTTCAACACAGAAGATAAACTTTATGTTTTTGTGTAAAAATCAATGCCTCCACAAAAGAACTAGCATTCTCTCAGATTGTTTACACAATACCTATAACCAGGTCACCTAGGTGTCAAGCTGAACTGGTGCTGAACCTGTAAGATTCAAAAGCCATCACCCAGCATGCTGCAGAATTTTTAGAAGCTAAGAACAAGTCCTGCTGCCAGGCAGGACCCAGGGCTCTCTCTCCCAAGTATTCTTCTGCCAGCAGAAGCCAGCAGCTAACCGCCTGGGCAAGGAATGCAGTCTTCTCAGGGTGAAGATAAGCCCCCACACTCTGCATGTGTTGACTCTTGCAATTCTCCCAAATGCAGGAAACTTGATTGTATCATCTGTGTCAGCAGGGTGCTGTATTCTCTTTCTCTTGAGCTGGGGGATGGATGGGGTAGGGGACACAAAAGCCAGTATCCAGTGCTCAAGGGAAAAGGGTAAGAAGCATGTACATCAGTCTTTGATGAAAACTAGTGAACTAGGGGATGCCCAAAGGCTGCATCTTGGCCAATAGCCACTGATTGACCTCACCTCCATGAATGCAACAAATAACACTTACACAACTGTGATGCTCAAAAAAAATTGCAGTAAGAAGTCCAGCCTCCAGTCTCCACAAGAGAGTAAACCACCTTCTAAACAGCGTGTAAAAAATGGAAAAAATGCAGAGTTGAGCAAGTAAAAAAGTTGTAAACTTAAATGCTGTGTTCCTTAAAAAACATATCACAGAATCATAGAATTGCTCAGGTTGGAAAAGACCTTAAAGATCATCGAGTCCAACCACAACCTAACCATACTACCCTAACTCTAACAACCCTCCACTAAATCACGTCCCTGAGCACCACATCCAAACAGTTTTTAAACACATTCCGGGATGGTGACCAGGAACCTCCCTGGGCAGCCTATTCCAGTGCTTAACAGCACTTTCTGTAAAGAAGTTTTTCCTGATATCCAACCTAAACTTACCCTGGTGCAACTTGAGGCCATTTCCCCTGGTCCTGTCACCTGTCACCAGTGAGAAGAGACCAACCCCGCTCTCGCTGTAAGCATCTTTTGGGTATTTGAAGAGAGCATATATATGAAACTGAAATTTTAAGCAATGGTATTGAAAAGATACAACTACACGTATTGAATTCATTAACAGACTAGCTTTCAAAGGATCCAGGCGCCAGCTTTCATTTTGCTACCTTTGGAGTGCTGCCCTCTGCTCTGAGGAACACTGAATCAACTGGAAATTTCTAGGTAATATGGACTCTGGAGAACCCATGCTGAAGACGTCTGACATTACAAGCATACCCTGTGTTGCTTTAGATGGAGCCAGTGAAAAACAAGAAGCTTGTCCACTGATCAAAATAAAGCAATTTTCAAATCATTGCAAACAAGTCTCAGAGTACTTGGTTAAAGCCAATTTAAAATAAGTAACCAGCAGCATTACCAGTCTACGTGAAGTGTGATGGTGAACCTAGTTCATTTCTGAGTATTGTTGAGCATTTACACAGGAAGATCATCTAAAGAGTCATCACATTAGGTCCTTGCTGTGCCAAGAGACCATACAAATAATGGAAAATAATAGTCTAAAGGATTTTATGATCTTAATTTTTATTCAAACTAGTGAATGAGACAAGTAAAAGGCTTAAAAAAACACGTAACCAAGACATTAAGACTCTTAGCTAGACTACCCAACTCCTACTGGAAATGAGTTTCTTTCCATAGTTAGGCAGAGCTGAGAGGTGTATTGGAAACTGGAAGGAGGACAACCAATGCTCTCATTTGGCTTTCAACTCAAGCACTTATGTAACAGCAGCTAAAACAAACAAACAACAAAAAACCAAGCAATGCGGTCTTAGGAGAACTAAGGACAGATGTAAGAACAGAGGTGCCAATAAAAATAGTGTAATATCATATGGCAAATGCTAAACTAAGGGTTCCAAGGCAGAGCCATTTCTCTTCTGGGTAATAGAGAGGTGAGAGGGGAGAATTCACATCCTAAATACTTGCCTCTTCAGAGGAGCCTGGAGCTGAGCTGACATGGTCATTAAACTATCTTCTTATTAAGGGGCGTACTGCTAGAGTAAGGTCAAGACAAATTACAGAAATGAAGCATTAAGGTAAAAAAGGTGAGACAGTTTTGCCAAGACTGTAAACATCCTGTGGATAAACAGAAAATTTCAGTCCCATCTGCACCTTTCAGAAAAATTTCTATTTGATTTTAATGAAAAACTCAGCTGGAGCTAGACAAATACTCTCTATTTGTACTGTAAAATATAAAACCTTGCTCAAAATTTGCAACATCATCAGTTGCCTATGATCAAGAGCACTTTACAGCTGGCTAACTTCAAAGATATGTGCTACTCTTCATATTAAGTTCCTTCTGAAATAGCCAATCTACACTCAAGTTTTGCTTGTCCCTTATGAAGCTCAAACAGAAAAATGAGGGAAAAAAGTTATGTGTTTTTTATAAGCAAAAGCAACACTCACAAACTGGCCACAGTTTAGACGAGCAAGACGTAGAAAAGCTTTAGCTGGTGTTAGAGCCACTACAAGGCAAGGAAGTAGATAGTCATCAGGAACAAGTTACCAACAGTGATACACTTTTGTTTTGTTGTTCTCCAGCAAATCAGTTAGCCTCTGCAAGCTCTTTTATAAAATAATTCCTAAGTGTTTTAAGATTTTTTTTTTCCCAGTGGTGATGTGATGTCAGTATTATTTCATGTTTCGTACTGCTGTCCTTGGTAAAAGTTGTCAAGTGAACAAATCACAACTGACTGGAGAAGCAAGAAATACTTCATGGTTAAGAAGCTCACACTCAAACACGTAGGCTTCAGAACTTCTTCATACTTTTAAGCCTGTAAGCATTGATAGTTTCAAGATTAAGTTTAACTTAATAATTACGGGATATTTTAAGTATGCAGAATATTGTATTAGTGGTAGATAGTACTGTTAACCAAGCAGAAGCAACTCTTCTCTTACAAGAGGAAGATTACATGCACTGCAAGATTAGCGCATGAAAATTGTCATTTCAATCTGTAGCTGATTTTTAAAGTGTTCTGCACCAGAACTCAAGTTGTCAACTGTGGTAAATCTGGCTGAAGTATTCAGAGAGAAAGGGCATGATGAAGAGGGGTAAGAGCTGGAGAGCCTGTTGGCAGGTAGTTAGTTAGACTGGATACATAAGAGTTGGTCTCCAAATGCATTACTCAAGCCAAGGAGCAAAGCACCCTACCTTCCAAAACATCACAGCTGCCTGAAAGCACATACACTGTGCTTAAAATGTTACTGTGGCTAGATGATCACAAAGAACAGCGTGGTTTGCAAATCAGGATAAAGACCTTACCAAAATGTCACAAGACAAAACATTCACCCACCAGTCAACTACTTTCTGAGCTACAATGAGGTGAGAGAAGTTTTACCAATGCTTACATAAAGACAAGCCCTCTTCAAGTTCTTACTCTCACTAGGAATCTCAATAAGCATTCCAAGGAGCAAGCTACTGTTTTCAAACATTGAGTTCAAAAAGGAACACACTTATCCTGACTGTATTGGGCTATTTTATCTCTGCTTCTCTAATTCTTCCCCTGCAGAGCACAGGGAAGGCATACTCTGAAGACAGCACAGGAGAGAAGAGCAGTGACAGCTGGGAGCCATCCAAAGTAAAGAAGGCCACTTGCAGGAGGTTTCCTCCCCCAGCATGTCACCATCCCCAATGCTAGACTCTCCTCTGCAACCTCTCACTGATTCATTAGCTGTAAATAATGTGACTTAGGAAGGAAGCAGAACTTTATTAACATTCGGAGAGGCCAGCACCACAAATGAAGACTCGACTTGCTGATTACTATCAGCCAAGTTCCACATTGTGTTCTGGCTCCCTCCCCAGTTTGGATGCCCTAATACATTACTTTCTCTCTAGTTCCTCACTCCCAGTGAGCAGAAATGAACAGGAACAAAATGTCACTGCCACTGTTGCTTCCAGTACTGGTAAAGAAAATCCAGTATACTAAGTCTAAAACTATATGACAGTGCCCATCTTTGTTCCTGCCATCATCAGAGTATGCAAAGGGCAGAAGTTATGATGGAGTTCCTAGACTCTGACATCTTCATTCAATACGCTCTTACCAGATGCCACCACTGCCATTAATTCTTTGTCTTCTAAGGGTCATAAATTTTTTCAGCTCTCGAGCATGTTTTCACACAATTGTACACATCCTAGCAAATGATACTATTCAAGGCTGGAAGTCATCCACCTACAGTAGACAGTATTTATACCGGGTGAAGGTAAACGCAGTCAGCCAGTTATCACATACACAGACTACTTGTGATATGTCATTGTGATGTTAAATTAAAACTTATTTCTGTTAATGAGATGAGTGCAGTTTCCCCAGTGCATGTCTACCAGGCACCTGCAATCAGGCTGGCTGCAATCACAAGCACTCCTATAATGCGGGAAACAAAGGAGGTCCTAGGGATCTACCAACTTAATGCTTGGCCACTGTTCTGAAGTTAAATGAAATACTTCTGTACGTACCCCAGTCCTCACGCCCAAACATTTTGCCAATATACAAAGTATGCTCTGCCATCAGAAAATCTGACACCTTCTCCTCATCTGCAGCATAAAGAAAAAGATGACTTTCAGTACTGTAGCTTCTATAGCAATAGAGTAAACAAAACCCTGAGCGCTATGTCTCAGCTTCCCTTAAGTCATCCTGCTTACAGTAAGCATCTGCTACAAAACAAACTTGTTGAGAGGGTCAACTGGATTTGAATGTGAAAAAATAAATGCGATGTATATTAAGGTCTGTATGATTCTGTGAGTGAGCTGAAATATGGGAAAAGAGTCCCACCTTCATTACTGTGTGTTTCAGAAAGCAGAAATGCTTCTTCTTCCAGAACATTGATTCAAACATTGTCAACCATGATCCAAAACTTAGCCTGACCACATGGATCAGGAAGAGGGAGGTCCACAGGCAGAAGTTTGAATCTGCTCATAACATGGCATGCAGGTCAAGAAAACAATGGTAAGAGGTATGACAATGAAACCCCATCAGAAAGCATTCTTCTGAAAAAAGCATCTTACCTCTCTCCAGCCAGCCCGTAGCAGAGTCTCCTGGGATGCATTTTTTTTTTTTGCTAAACAGGATGCACAATTTCTTCTAACAGGACCAACACTGAAAAATGTGAGATGTTTCTTTCTTTTCCTAAAAGGCCATCATCTAAAAATAAGCAAACAAACAAACAAAAAAACCCTAACAGTTTTAAGAGTTGTTGATGTTTCCAGGGCTTACTTTAGAGTTCTAATGAGTTATGTGGCTATAAACAAAATTACTACCAATGAGATACCCTGAACTAGAGCCTAGCCAGTCGTGTGTGTCTCCATCATTTTAGAAAGTACTAAAATGGGAGACGAATGTGACCTTTTGCAATGAGCGCTTCTGTAAATAAATAAATAAATAAATAAATAATGTTGCAAATAGCTTAAGACTACAAAACCCTCTACACACACACACACACACTGCGTGCACAAAGACAGCCCTCAGGAAAACACACTGCACCGGGGTCAGAGTGTTGGACGGTGCCTTCAGTTGAGGGGCTCCGCCGGTCTCATGGTTCTCAGCTCTCTGCTGCCAGTGCAGCATTCCCTGATCTTGTGCTAATGTCACACAGACCTTTTCCTCATTAAGACGCCTGACCTTTACCAGGCGGTGCGGGTGTCGGGCTGAAGGGAGAACTGTTTCTGCTGACAGTAAGGACGAAGTGTGGATTCCATCTCTTCTTTAAGTTACTGAGAGCATAAGCAAAGAAAGAAAAATACCCTGCCCTTTTTTTTTTTTTTTTTTTTTTTTAGTATTTCATATGCANCCACCAAGATGTGCCCAATTTTACACTACTAAAGCACATACAAAAAAAGCTGGGGGGTGGGGGGGTGAACACAAAACAACATTTTTCCCTCTATCACACAGCAGAGCCAGCATGTAATTTCCCCGGGGAGCGTTAGGCAGCCTATTACCCCATTTGCTTCCCTTTTATTTTATGTAAATATAGCACTTCGCTCACCGATGGGCCTTGCCTTTCAGTGATGGTGAAGCAGTGCCCTCAGTGCTAGGACGGCACCACACAGCCCCTCATCGACCTGGCCAATGGCAGGGCCCCCTCACAGTGTCCTGGGCTCTGCGGTGCTTCCCTCCAGGCCTTTTCTCCCCAAGCCCCTCAGAACCCTGATGGGCCAGGCCTGGCTGCCTGCCCCGTCCCTCCCTCATGGCACTGCATCACTGGCCACCATCGCTCAGCACAAGGCCCCGTGCATGTGCAGCAGAAGGCCGTTGGGTGGACAACTTTGCAGCCTCGCCTGGCGAGAGCCGCCCTGGCACTCAGCAGTGTGCCCACGGCTTTGGTTCTTCCTCATCTGCCATTTTGGATCTGAGCAGCCTTCTCCTCTTTGTGGCCCAGTGGGGAATGGCCTCGTGCCCTCACAGCTGTTGTTTCTCCCCTCATGGAGGGGCCAGGCTCGGTCTCGCATGGCTGCCGGGCTGGGGGCATCACCCGTCACCCAAACGGAGCAATAGTGGCAGCCAAGGAGTCCGGCAGGCTGAGGGCACGCGGGAGGAGGGAGCCACTGAGCGTTCCTGCCCCTCTCGTTAAAAACAGCCGTCCAAACGGCTTTTAAAAAAATTAGCAACAATCAAAATCCCTCTCTCCAGACGCCTCGGGGTGCGGGGCCTCGGGCATTGGGGCGCCCGGCCTCCAGCGGGGGCGGCGCGGCTGCAGGACGCGGGGCCCGCGGGGTTGCGGCTGCGGGCCGGGCAGCAGCGGGCTCCGAGCATCCCCGGGAGCGGGAGCCCGGCGCCGGGCTCTTCAGTGGTTCGGATATTTTGTGCAACTCCCAATATTCACCCAAGCCTCATTACCACCTCTTAATGAGACCCCTTTACTCCGTGACGTGCAACCGCTCCATCTCATTAAGGAAATCGCTCTTCAATGCTGATTATTTTATTTGCAGCCATAATTATATTTCTTTCGGCTAAATCACGGTTTAATCGAGCCCACATGGAGGGCAGCAGCACTAATTACGGCGGGAGATGCGGTGGCGGTGGCTGTTCGCCGGCCCGGCCCGAGGAGGAGGCGCCCGAGGCGGGCGCGGGCGCGGCGCTCCCCGGCGGG
>JACDJE010000043.1:3588007-3890464 GCA_016647715.1 Pavo muticus
CCCCGCTCCCCTCCCTTCGCCGCGTTAGGGGAGGCCCGGCGGGAAACTGTTATTTAAGCGGGAAGAGGAGCGTCTCGCCGTAAAGTTTTCTCTCCCCCTCCCCGAGCCGCGGCGGGCCGGGGGCTCTGCGCTGCGCGGGCCGCGGGAGGTGGGGTCGGTGGGGCCGGTTGCTCCTCGCCGCCCCGATGGATGCGAGCGGGGCTGAGGCGGGGGCCGCCCGCCCGGTTGCAGGGCAGTGACCGCGGCTCCGTTGCTTCCGCAGGGATGAAAGATGCGGCCGAGCTGCTGGGACACCGGGAGGCGGTGAAGTGCCGGCTGGGCGTAGGGGGCTCGGATCCGGGGGGACACCCGGGAGACATGGCCCCGAACTCGGACACGGTGGAAGGGACCACCCTGCTGCCGGGGGAGGACATCACCACGGTGGGATCCAATCCCAGCTCCTTGGCCGTCAGCGCCAAAGACGCCGACAAGCAGCAAGGCCAGCAAGGCGGCCAGAACCCCAGCCAGGCGGGACAGCAGCAGGGCCAGCAGAAGCAGAAGCGGCACCGCACCCGCTTCACGCCAGCGCAGCTCAACGAGCTGGAGAGGAGCTTCGCCAAGACCCACTACCCGGACATCTTCATGCGGGAGGAGCTGGCCTTGCGCATCGGCCTCACCGAATCCCGGGTGCAGGTACGTGCGGCCGTCCCCGCGCAGCTCCAGCTCCTGCCAGACCCTTTCCCGGGGCCGCGGGAGACGCCTGGGCTGGCGCCGGGCTCGAGGGCGCGGCCGGGGGAGTTGGCGTCCCCAAACCTCAGCCGGGGTAACTGCCCCTGAGCGCAACAGTTCGGGCAGAAAGCTCCAAGCCAGATTCTCTCACTCCCCGCCCCTTTCCGCTGTCCCTGCAGGAGGGTGGTGGAGACGGCGCGCCGAGGGCCGTCCCCTTGTCCCCTACACGCCCGCACCGCGGTGGTCCCGAGCGGGACGCGGGCGGAGCGGCCCCTGCCCACGGCCCACGCGTGGGCTCCTGGAGCTCAAAGGAGGACGCAGGAGCCGCAGCCCGAGCGGGGGTAGCCCCGCCGTGGCGAAGGGTCCGCGCTCAGAGGAATCGCCTCGGCTCGGCGAGGCCGTCTCCGCAACCCCTCCTCCCGCCCCCGCGCCCGGGCAGCTGTTCGCGGTGCTGAAAGGAGGGCTCCGAGAGAGGGGAGAAAGCTGTTTGCCAAAAGGCACTTCGATGAGCGCAGAGGTATCTGAAATAGGTGTTTCCTCGATTAAAATGTCGGATTCGGCAGGGGGAGCGAGTGACTTCGACACGCAGGGAGCAATTTCTCTATCGCCTAAAGTACGCGCAGATTCGCACGCACAGAGACGTACCATTGCACTTAGGCACATAAGAAACCACTGAAAGCAAATGAGAGGAGTTCGGAGAAGGGAGAGACGGATCTCTTCCGGACCGCTCGGCGTGCGCTCCGCGGCCAGGGCTGTGTTAATGCCCGCGCGGCCCTCCTCGAGGCAGCGCGCTTCGGGAGCGGAGCCTCCCCTCACTGTGGGATGCGCTCTCCCCGCTCAGGGCAGCGCCCCGGGAACTCCGGCTCTCAAAATTCCCGTCGGCAAGCCCTGGCTCCTCTGCCAAATAAAGGCACGCAGCAGAAACCCCTCAACAGAAACCGTCCCCGCTCCCGAATGTGACAGAAAATGCGCGTCTCCTTCTAGAAAGTAAAACAATTTGACCCAGCCTACGCGGGACTATAATTAGTTTAAATTAAGAAAGAAATTAGATTCACAAATAAAATATAATTGGACAACTGACTCTATGAAAAAAGAAAACGAGGTCTATTAAACTTTATTGGGTTTCCCAAAGGTTAATGATACCAATTTCAATATTAGGAGTGTGGTAAATGAAGTAAAATATAAAATGGAAATAGTTATTTTCTAACAGCACATCAAAGAAATCCGTAGAAAGAAAGACAAAGTGTTTTAATGGCCTCAGCATAATCTTAAAGCAATGATAATAGCTCGAGGCTGCTGATAAAAACAGTTTAATAGGGTGGCAATTTAAATATTTTTTACAATAATGTTCTGTAGTTTAAAAAGTAATCAGATCAACACAACCTTCTTAATTAACACTTCAAAATGATTAACATTATGTAATCTAGTGCAAAATAATTTATGTAAAATGTATTTACTTCACAATCTGCTGTACCACCGCTCCTTGACCAAATTTAAATTAAATAGTAATTGGTTTATGTTCTTATACAAGTACTTTATAGTTTTCTTTATAGTTAACAGATTGCTCACACGTTCCTTGCAGCGTGAGGGCTCCGCATTGATTAAGAAGTGATATAAATAGTTAATTTATAGCGGCTGTATATGTTTTTAAGGGTTTTGGATGCCAGGATAAATTACCTCTTCCCTCGTCCTAGATCTGTATTTAATGTATATGATACATTTAAATAATTATTAGAGCGGCTGGTGCTTAAATGAGAGTCCAATTCCACATCTGATATTGCTCTGCTTTTCAGGCTGGTGTAATAAAACCATTCTTTTTATAGCATGCCATTATTAGAAACCAATTTCAGAATTATTTATAACCTGGAATGGCTTATTAAGCAGCAATGCGAGAATCATGCAAATTATGCGATCAAATGCAATATAATAAGCATAATCATTAGTCTCTAGCACGGATTAATTAACTTTCAATATTTTATTTACATAAAAACCAAATCAGTGAAATAACTTCTGCACAGTCAGGCTTGCCTTTCAATATTTTATACGTACAAAAATAATGTGCTGTAATTCCATTGACCGTGTCCCCCACAATGGTCCCGTCACCTGCCACATCTTAATAGGGGACAAGCTGAGAGTATTTTCTAGTTTTCTAATGGAATGAGAAATTGCATTTTCTCCCTCTCCCAGCACTATTAAAGTGTAATGAATTCGGCCCAGAGTTCACGGCTGGCTGATCGAAATGAACCTGAGATCTGAGCTTTAATACAGCTCTCCAGATTTCCTACCAAATCTTCACATTAATCATCCGCTGGATTCCAATGAGATCTTCATAAAGCTCTGGCTCCTGNCAGAAAACTGCCCTAGAGATCGGTCGGCCGGTTCCTTTGTCTCCTCGTTCAGTCGCTGCCGAAACCCCGCACATCTGAGCTGCAAACAAAACCACTCTTGCATCTGTTCGCGTGCAGTATTTACAATGTTTTGTGCAAGTCAATCGGACGGAGGAAAAAAGGCCATTGGCGCTATATTATTTAACACAGACTTCAATGGGCTCCCTTTTTGGTGGAAGCTTTATTTACACTAAATGAATAATCTTAATTGCATCACTTCTGAATTAAAAATCAATGTTAATCAAGTTGGAAGTAGTAAATATCAGTTTTCATTGTGCCTGGGTAAAGGGTATTTTTCTTGTTTTGCAAATAAAAATACAAGTCAAATAACTTTAAAAGGGCATTATGTTCTGCTACAAATACAATTGAAACGGATTGTTTAGGAGCGGATCAGAAATGGTACAGAATTTTGCACTTAATTTCCTCAGTTATCATTTACAATAAGAACCTCTTGGCTTGACAGCCAAGTCTAAACAGTAGTAAATTAGTACAAATTTATACTGATTTTACTCTAATAATCGTAATAAAAGCTTATAGATTTGGCACTAATTACATAAATGCCTAATGATCTTGAAAATTACTCTGGTTAGAAATATATTACTAATCTAAACTTTGTTGTTGGCTGGCTTTGAAAAATCAGAACATTAGAAATGGTTCGCTTCACTTGTGCAAAGCACTTTAGATTGTTCAAGTAGTTTAACATATTCAAGAGGAAAATAAAAAGCATTTAACTTTATTTACTGCTTTAAATTGAGTTTGCAGGCGAGCCCAACTTGCAAACTTTAATGGCGAAATCCGGGCTCGGCGGCTCCCGCGCCCGCCCGGGAGGGACGCGCTGCGCCCGCCGGGACACGCGCGGCTCGCTCCCTTTTACCGGGGGATGCTGTGCGACGCGAGCCGAGCGCGAGGGGACGGCGCTGGCGGGGACACCGCAGCCGGGCCGCTCGGGGGCCACTCGCGGGACTTTCTCTCCCGCCGGGGCTGCCTGAGAGCCGCCGTCCCGTCGTCCCCCCCGCCGCCGCCGTCGACCCCGCCGCCGCCTCCAGGGCGAGAGGGGAAGCGCCGCCCGGTCCGCGCCGCACGGCCGCCAGCGCGAAGCCGTTCGCAACACCCCCGGTGCCGCAGGGGATTCGGAGCCGCCCCCGGGGAGCCAGAGCTGTTCGGGGCAGAGGGCGCGCTCCGAGAAGGCACGGAAAACAAAAAGAGGGAGAAAAGGAATGATCGTAAAACCCGATAAATGACGGGTGACCCGGAGCTGGGAGAGGGGTGGTCACTGCGCGCTTNCATGTGCCGGTCACCCCGCCGCAGGGCAGGGCCGCTGGAGGAATGAGCAAACAATGTGAAATAGGATGTTTTGTGTAGATGAAGCATTCTTGTTACATGCTGGTCGATTCGTGCTATGTTTTAACTTATTGTCTGTGCTAATTTATTGAATTTTGCGTTTCTTAATAAATGTTTGAGCTAATATAAAGCATATCATTTGACCTTTCCCGACGAGTTTATATCAAGTTAATGTAAATGGATAAATAAAATCATTTTCGGTATGTGATATGAAGGATTCGGTGTGGCGTGTGAGATACGAGAGGTGTCGTGAGCTGCAGGCGAAAAGGAAAAAGAAAGGAAAACAAGATTTCTTGCTTTCAGGCTCACAGATTCCCTTGTCATACGTGTGGGAACGGTTTGCTTGCTTGAATTTTGCATCGAAGCGTGTCATTTATCACGATTTTAATACTTCATGATTAATAAACTTTTGTTAATCTTTCTGCGTAATTGGCCTTTCCGCTGCCAGAAAGGAGAAGCTCCGTTGCGGTGCGGGGCGAAGGCGCAGCAGGGCCGGGGGGTGCGGGCCGGGGCTGCAGCACGGAGAAGCGCTCCGTGTCCCGGTGCCGCCCCGAAAGGAGCGCACAGGTGCCTGTCGGGTGAGCCCGTGAAACCTCTCAGTTCGGTCTCATGCAAAGTTTGACGCCGAGTGTGTATGTGGGGGGTGGGGGAAGTGAAGAACTTTGCCAAGCAACTCACAGCCCATTTTTCTTTCTGCTTTTCTTCCCTCCTCTTTTCATTTTGTAATGTGGTGCGCTGAGATCTCTTCCCCTTGTACATCAATTACACACCTCTTAATTACACACCTGAGAGTGCCCAGCTCTGTAGGCACCCGCAGAAGGGTCCTTGCCGGCTCCAAAGTGCATATTACACATGCATATTTAATTTAAAAGAGAAATAAAAGGAGGATAAATTACTGAAGCTCCAGGCCAGCAGTGAGCCTGACGGGGGTCACCCGGGGAAGCAGCTCTATGCCCTTTGGCAGGAGCCTTGGCGCTGAAACAGCCTGGGTGCTCACCCCGTGAGTGGAAAGGGGAGTTTCTGCCTCCAGCTCCCCTTTCCCCAGCCCAGCCTTGGGCTGTGCCCTGCTGCACTGAATCAGAAATCCGGGGTCAGCCCTTCAGAAAGGTGTGCAAGGGAGAGCAGGGGGCTCCGGGCCTGCCCTCCTGCACACCCCTTTCCTCTCACTGGGGGACAGGTGGGTGCCTGGCTGGGTGCAGGGAGTGCAGATCTCACCCTGCTTCTCTCAAATGTATGGAGAGTTGTTTACAGGCATGTAATTTTTACAGCTGCTTTATATCGCTGTAAGCAAGACAGCTTTATGATGTAGGAGTGCAGTAAAGTGTGGTGTGGAAGATCTTTAAAAAAAAAGTGCTTTTTAATGGTAGAGAAAAACGCTCTCTCTGGTGGGGGGCAGAGGATTGAGATACGGTACAGAACATCCAGCTCTCAACTCCGAACATCACAGCCTATGAAGAGGCCCTGCAAAGGCCCTTCTGGTTAATTCTCACTCCCAAAAGATCCATCATTTCCTCCATATTCTAATGAAACTTGTCCTGGTTATGAGCAAAGCTTTCTGATCCTACCCAACTTTGGTACAACATTTGTTTCCATGGCAATAGATCTTTGTGTTCTGAATGTTGGAGATTTTTGAAATTATACCTACCCTCAGCACCAGCTGAAGCTGTGCAACATACAGCATGGTGAGCCGATGCTCTCATGTCTGATGTTGACAAAAGGAAGGGAACAACTTGTGTACATCACAAGTTGTGTGCGAACAAACTTCTTACAGAACCTCACCCTCACTGATATAAAAATAAAAAAAAAAATTAAGAAACAGTGACTGGTTCTGTCTAAGAACAGGAGCAGCTCAGCTTCTTTCACGTAAAGCAATCAAAATAAATGAGAGAAATCCGTGTAAACTGAGAGGGGACATTTACGTGGAATAACAATTAGCCTATTACTGACTAAGTAGCTAACTTCAGGCACTGGGGCTGCTGCAAACCAGGCTTATTTGCTTATCCGAAGGTGTGTTTCTGCTCTGAGTGACTCCACTCAGCTTGTAAATCGGCTCTGATTTAAGTTTATGTGTATGGATTCGTTTCTACACCAGCACATATCCACACAGGTTTACTTCCCTCTAAACACAGCATCACCTCTGGAGTATAAGGAATATACATAAAGATAATGTCACCGAACCTTTCATTTGCTCTCTTGATGAAATGCTCTGACACTCTCCCTCTCCCATCTTCCTCCCCTCAAATCCCCCTGGAAGGCTGAGCCCGCTCCTATCCTCAGCTGGAGATTGCATTCACCAAGCAGCTATTAACATCGGAAGAAAGTTTGTGCAAGGCAGGAGATCCTGTGGCACTGCAGTACAGATTACATTATTGTGCTAGCAGCAATGATCCCTGCTCCTAGAAATGAAAATGCGGTTTAATTTGTGTTGTGGTCTTTAAATTTTCATTTTCCAGAATAAAAATCTCCGAACATGAAAATGTATCTTACAGTAATGGAGGTATGGCAGTTAACCTGTCAGTTGAAAGTATGTAACCTTCCTTTTCTCCTTTTCATGACAAAGGTAATCTCATCTGAGGGCATTTATGTGAAGAAATAACAGCATGGCATGGTGAAACCGCTGGCTCATTAATCCTGGCATCCACTTCCTGCAGGGTTTCTTGATTAGTTAGATTCATTCATCGGGTATTTCGGAGTTTTTGATTTCTCACCGCTGGCTAGGTTCACTGAGTTCAGGCTAAATTGAGCCAGAAGCAATGTTTATTAGTAATTTTGTAATACAGACTACCCTAATAATTCAGTACAAATATCTCATCTGAAATACATCCATTCACCCTAACACCTAATGCAGTTTGCAGCTGTGTTCAGAGGGAACGGAGAGAACACAAGTGATTGGGCATGTATTTTCTAAATTATTAATATGAGAGCTAATAGAGAACTCCTCTTCATTTCCAATGCTGGAATTAAGGAGCCTTTCCTGGAAGCAGGCCTTGGCACGGGGGGACCCCTCCTGCCTGCCAGCACCAGGTGCGTCCGGGCCATGTGGCCTGTGCGGCCCTGCAGAGATGGCGTGGGGAGAACAAAGGGATTCTGGCTTCTCTCTGCTGTGTGATACAAATGTGGGGAAGAAGTAGGAAGACCAGGCATGGGCCACGTGCAGGCATCTGGCTGCAGCTGGTGCCATGCAGCTCATCCATATGTGGGAGCCAGGGCCCCCAGACCAGCCTGACCCCGTAGCCACATACAGGGTGCTCAAACCTGTGGACAAGACAACCAACAACCCTGGATGGGCTCAGGAAAGCAGGATTTGTCTCACATGCACAGCACCCTCTGGATCCTCTCAAGTACCACTGCCTGATCAGGAGGAAGACCAAGGTGGGCAGAAAGGAGGAAGCAGGGACAGCACTGTTTTAATTTTTTACCTCATCACAATGAGAACGGTCGGAGATAGGGGATTGTCTTTGATTAGCCATCATTCTTTGATTTGGACGGGGCTCAGTGAGCACATTAGAGGCCATGCGAGGCCCTGTATGAGATTTACTTCTGCTCCTCGGAGAAAAAAACGGCAGGAGGGTGTCTCTCCTTTCATCCTTCCCACAGCCAGGGCTCGCACACAGATGAGCCCGGCTTTGTCTTCCACCTGGGATGCTGTATAATGGTATGGGTGAGAGGTCGCCGCTCTTATTTGCCAATAAATTGTGCCTGCTACAGCTTCTCCAGAGACCATGCTCGGGGCTCAAAAACTCTGCCTCACTTTCTGCATCTTTCATCAGTGCTCATGCTTAAAAGCATTTTTCTGGAGCTAAAATTACGCTGTTACAAGCTTTGAAATCCACCAGAGGAGACTCTGCAGGAAGGAGCCCAGAGGCATTTGGGCAGGATTTGCTACTTGGAGTTAGACAACTGTGCTGTAGAGATCTTCACCCTCCTGCGGAGGTCGGAGGGAAGATGCAGAATATGCTTAACAGGCTGCCAGCGAGGGTGACGCTCTCTGTGACCCCCATACACGGTTTGTGCCTTGGAGTATGAAGTTTGATTAGCCTCTCCTACAGCACTGGAAGCATTTTGGTAGTGACCCAAAAAGTACTTGGGGAAAAAAACAAACCACAGACTTTCTCTCACTGACCTCCTGCTACAGTGAATTTCATAAGCTGACGATGCACCCTGTAAGGACACATTTCTTTTTTACTGGTTTCAATTTATTGCCCTTTAATATAATTTAAGTGGCAGCTATGATTCCCTGTGGATCCTTTACAAGCCTGTAAAGTTTATTTTTTTTCCTAACTTTTTAAAGAACATTTCAGGATGACTACAATGCACCCTCCCCTATTTTTGATATCTAATAATTAGGAGAATATACCCCCTTTTTCCAAGCCGTGAACATTATTTAGTAGCAAAATCCTTGTGCACTGATGTTGAGTTTATTTCTAAGCTGAGGCAAAGCTTGATTTGACTATAACGGGGTGACTCCCTGCACTGCTATTTCCAGAGGATTTGGCTGTGCTGCAGTCAAGCTCAGTGCAAGCCAGTGGTAAGAGCTGGCTGAACAGAAGGTAGGATTTGGGAAAGGGCGCTTAGCACTGTCCAGCTGAATCTCACCGTGGTCCTGACCACTGCTTGGTGATGTTTGCTGTCCTCAGAAGCCAGGATAAGCTTGGGGACACAGCAGGAGGGAGGGGGCTCTCACTGCAGCTGTGTTGCCCAGCTTACAGGCTGGTGTGGTGAGATGACCAACGAATTCATATTTAAAAACAAAACTGAGTATAAAAAGGTATTGCAGCAGCTCTGCAGCCACAAAATGTCACTAGAAATTAACCAGCTTTGCTCTTTCAACTGAAGACAAAATGAGAAGTCTACAGAAGGTCAGACATATAAAAATGCATTGAGATGAACAGGGAAGGATATTAAATTACTAAATAAAGAATTACATTTAACACAGTTGGTGGCTATAATCTTTGTGTCTGTTATAAGCAATAATTAACACCCACAATTGTATTCATTGTCAGTCTGTATTCTTATCTCCAGATATCGATAGCAAATAAATAGATGATGCTTTATTCTTGAAATTTTAATTTTTTTTTTAAGAAATACTTGAGGTAATTTCACTGTATTTTACAGTACTGTCACTTTGCCCTTTCTGCTTTAACTTCTTTGCAATTTTAAGCCCAGGTTTGCCATAAACTGTGACTGGATAGAACACTGCAGGGGTGAGAAATGCTCCTGGGCTCTAAGGGATTCCGCCTCGATGCTGACAGCTACAGAGGAGATGCTTTATAAAGGATGAAGGCGCCCCTGTTATTAGCTGATTGCTCTGGCCTTTCCTAGTATCTCACATTAGAAACTGTTGCATCTGACTCTATTTGTGTCCTCACTTGAATCAAACCTTTAATGTTTCTTTTGGAGATGATTCTTGCACCTTCCACAATAAATTGCCCTACTTCATTCATTATCTGCTCCTCTCCTATCCTCTCCAATGGAGTGTAAATCTGTACATTTCATTCATGAACGTTACAGTCAATCAATTACATCCAAAATGTAAAGCCAATCTGTTACTTGTTGATGCCTTCAATATACATCCTTCTTTATGTTATAACTCTGACAGCAGCTGGTTACACCATTACTTCCCAAATGAAAGCACCTGTATTGCAGACATGTTTTCGAAAAGCTTCTAATGGTCTTGGTACCCAACTCTCCTCTTCAAAGTTCTGTAGGCTGCCAAGTTCCATCAATATTAATCTTCCACTACCTCCTTAAAAAACTCCTTAACTAGTTCAGAAATTTCTTCTTTATCACATAACACTCTCTGCCCAAATCTCAACTAATACACATTTCCGCTCTCCATTAATTATGCTGCTGTGATCCTGTCCACCTTTGACGTCACATTTGCCCAGTCATTCCACTAAGCCACAAAACGCCATCTCACCCCTAAATCTCATCTTGATCCTTGTATTTTATCTAGCTTCAGAAGGACTTTCTGACTAAAGCAGCATGGGATTCCCCACCATAAAGATCTATCTGCCTACTTCCTTTGGTGAAGTGACTAGGATTTTCACTCACCAAATACTCTTCTGACTACCTGTGTGGTGCACACCAGGTGATAAAGGATTGTCATTGTTTTATGATTTTTGGTTATCGGTATTCCACATCATAACATCATGTAGTGCACTGGGAGTTAATGCTCCCTTTCCGGGTACCTGTCCCAGAAGAAGAGAAGAACTACATTCCCCAGAAGACTGTTCGCTGTGCTGTTATCATTTCTGCTCAGGGGGAACAGATATAAGGCCTTGGTAGGTCATCTGACATTCCTCTTTTCGATCGTCAGCCTCTCCTCGCTGCTGCTCGTCCGGACCGCATGCATCATCTCAGCACTAGTGCAAGGCCTACAGATTTCTGATACTTTCTCTCATCATCATATTTGATTTATTAGCTTCAATTCTAATTATATTGTATTATAGAGTGTTATCTTGCATTCCGATACCATATTTAGTAAATCAGTTTGTTTCTCCTCCGATCGTTGCCGCTGTTTTTAACTATTTGGGGTCCCCTGTTTTCCCTTTTCTGGAGGTGCAGATCTGCGGATCCCTCCACTCTGCTGGTCATGGAACTGGGCCGAACCAGCCCATGACCACTGACAAGGATTTCATGTGTAATTCCTGGCTGTGCCATTTTCCCTCACCTTCAACTATCATGAGGCATGCCACTCCACTGATGACTCTCCTTGAGTTGACTTTGGTACTTCTAGATCATGCCCAGATCTTCTCATTTTCAAACTGATACAAAAAATTCCAATGAGCTGGCTGAAAGTCTTCCTCATTCTGCACATGCAGGTCATTCTGCCTTTGCAGAGACTGACATTGCCTTCGGAGCGCATGGACAGGATGCCTCTGACTACACCTGAGCCTACACAGACTAGCACAAGGATGCAATGTATGAAAATTTCTCCCACTTCCGTGTTTGTGTGGAAAAATAGCCATAATGCAGTGCATTGTGGATATCTATGATATGCTGCTTTCAAGCTCTGATAACCCAGTGAGTTGGCAGCTGGAGCATTCTTGACTTATTGAATTGCTCTTTGTCCTCTCCTCTTAACAGTCTTATCCTAGAGGTCAAATAGCTCTTGCTTATGGTTTTACCAAGGATTATAGCAGCACTCCTGCATTTGATAAAGGTAGATTAGTATTTTCACGCATCTCAGTTGGTCTGGGAGCCTCAACTGATGCACCTGGAACTTTTGAGTTAATAATACTGGAAACTCCTCAGGACCTAGGCTGCAGTGGCTAGTGCCCATGCTCTCTGAATCAAGTTCTTATGTGGTTGCATAGATTCTTGGGCCTTGGAAGCACATAGAAATTTCTCAAATACCCTTAAAGTTAATTCTAATGGGCTGCATTCAGACTGCAGTTCAAAGTCATTTGGGGAGATAATAGAAACAAGAAACAATCTTTCATAGTAAGGTGAGAAGACGCTGTTCCTCTCCATTGCCTAGGTGGGGAACTGGGCTGCACCAGCCTGCTCCAAAGCTTGACGGTTTCTATTCAGAAACTACAGCTCAGATTCAGAAGTCCTAAATTACACCAGTATCTTTGTGTTTTCTCTGGAGTCTCTACAGAGAGCAAAGAATAAGCCTAAAGGAAATGCAAAGCACTTAGTTTTTGCTGGATTTAGTTGTCTACAGACGGCTTGGTGCAGCTCAGACACTGCTGCAGACCTTCATGCTCTGTGTCATGTGCACAGTGATGCAGTCACAGGTGCCAGCAGGGCTGGGAGTCCAAAATGCAATCCCAGACATGATTCACTGGCCTGGAGTTGTATTTGGTGAGAAGTAATATCAGTTCCAGAACCTTACTATGGTTTATTTACTGGTCATATTAGCATGGAAGCTGACTCACATTGCTACAGAAAACCTTTGCTTGCATATGAATGTTATTATGCTATCAACTGCTTCTGATACTTCACAGTTGCTTTTTCTTTTTTTTTTCCTTTCTGTTTTCTCCCTCCTAATCTATTTTTTAGGCCAACAACCCTGCTTCAGTGCCAGCATCTGCCTTTCTAATAATGTAACTATTTACTGCATCATTGTGCTCTACTCTCATTTCATGTTGTCACACTCTTCACGACATTATTTGAAAATTGTCAAAACCTTCAGCAAGAATTTTCTACCAGCGGGAAAATGAGAAATGCAAGCTATGCAGAGTGGTTACCATGAAAAGGCATGGATGCTGGGGAATGGCAATGTCTCCCTGGTGTGATCTCCTTCTGGACTCTGACTGAGACACTTGGGCTGCATGTGCTAAAGAAGCTCGTGATTGTGTTTTTGTCTTGCCATAAGCGCTCTCCACATAGATGCTGAAGTTTGCTCTCAGTCTCTCTGAACAGCTTTGTACTGCGTTTTCATCATCTTTAGTTTCTTTTGGTTTGAGGATTTTACTACTTTCTTCACACAGTGATCAGCGAATTATTACAAGCAGGAGCCATTTGTCTTTAGTTGCGTCTCCAGAAATGAGCCAGCCTGACTTACCTACCATGGATTTAACTGACTTGATGCACTGAATCATAGAGACATAGAACATCTTGTGATGGAAGGGACCCACAAGGACGATGGAGTCCAACCCCTGGCTCCACACTTGACTACCCAAAACTTACATCATATTTCTGAGAGCAGATATACAGGATAAAGAGACAGCACAAAGAAGCAAAAATAACCAAGTGAATGACCAGTGCAGTGCTTGTTACCAGCAGTGCCCAAATATATCCCTGATCTTGGTCCCAAACAACTCCACCTGTAGCTGCTCACAGCTGCTTTGCCCTTGTCGTCTGGACCTTGGAGATAAAGAAACAGGTAGGGTCTGCATTGGCTTGCCAGAGTCCTCTTCTGCAGCCTGCACTGCACCAGGACACCATGCCAGCAAGGAAGACAGGGTGTTCGAGGAAGAACATTATATTTTTGGCAATCAGGTCTTCAGCGCATCTTGGCTGCATGAGAGATGACCTCTAGAATGTTGCTGCATATTTTCACCCTCTTTTTCAGCTTCTATCACAGGTTCCCCAGAACACTGCTGAAATCACCTCAAACCATACTGAGTGGTTCAGCCATGCTGTCAAATAGACGGGCAGCCACACAATTTTGGGCACAGCTTACCACATTCCCAAGTAGCAGCATGCTTCAATTTCCATGAACAGATTGCAGCTGGCAGACATGCTGGTGTCTGCTCACAGTCCTTTCTGCCTGGAGGTCAGAAGGATTTCTCTTTAGGTGTTACACCAGGGCTGTTTGCTGCATGCTTGCTATCATCTACTTCTTCACAGACTGCTACACATACCAGCTCTTCTGCCATCAGGGGAACAGCAGAACTCCAAAGCAAGAGACACAGAGGTCTGCTTTGTAACAAAACAAAACTGACCCAGACAATGTGTCCGTTGGCTGTTCTACAAACTTCCAAAGAAAACAAGGTCATTTATTTCCAGTAGCAGCGCTGAAGGACATGGGGGTTACCTGCAGGTTACAAAAGTACTGGTTGTGGTTGGTATATTTTGAGTCTCCATTCTCCACAAGGAAGCAAAATATAAAGCATTACTCATGAGGAACATGACTGACAGATGTCTGCACATCTTTCAACATACAACAAATTTTAAACTGTGTTATACTTTATTACCTCATGAAGTTACATGTTGTACTGTCTCTGACATGGCCCTAGGACATTTCTAATGCTGGTAAGCAAGATGTGTACCAGTGAAAAATAAAGATAAAAAACAAAAACCAGACCTAAAAAGAATCATACATTTAGTAACACACATTTTTTCATCTAAAACACTCATAAAAATGTCTTCAGAATAAAGTTGTGCCATTTGCTAATTTTTGGGGTCAGGCATTACGCATGCGAAGTCAAAAAGCTTTTTTCAACTCAGCTGTGCTGAATGGCAATTACACATTCTGAACAATCATACAACTTCTTTAATCAAATGAGATAATATGAAATTGGTTAGATTTTCCTCAATACTTTCAACTTCAGTGAAAAATACAATAATTAAACTCCCGGTACAATGACTTTCAAACCTCTGCACACTCTCACCCCCCTGCTCCCCCCAGCCTTTCTTTGCTCTCTGGATAATAATTCCTTATGAAAGCTGCCACCACGACTGAAACAGATTGTGAAATTGTTTAATAATGTTGACTCAAGTGGTGACATCATTTGGAGACTTTTCCTTTTTTTGCAACATCTTTTTGAAGACAACTGCAAACTGCCGGATGTGACAGGGCAGATACAGCCCTTGGCAGCAGGAAGGAAAGTGCGTGCTGCAGGAGGAGCATGTCACCAGTGAGCAGGCTGGAGTGGGGTGCATCGGCTGTGCTGCCAGCCTTGGGGTGAGCATGAGATAGCATCTGGGGAAGAAACCAGAGCACTGCTGCCTTTCTCCTTCCCTGGTGGCCCATTTTACAAACTCTTCTGCAAAATGCTTCTTTCAGGAGAAGGACAGAAAGAGATAAGGTGATGCCTTGTATTGTGGAAAACAAGGAGGATACCCAAGTAAAGCTGTTTAACATGCTTGGGGAATGGAAACACCTAGGGGAAAGTAAGCCCCACAGAGTCTTCTGTACTCTCAAAGCAGCCATCACATCAGGGCCCAGTCACTCTGTGGTCCCTTGCAGAGGCAGCAACCAGAGTGTGGGAACACACATTTGACAAAACTGGTGTTTTATCATAGAATCATAGAATCGTTTAAGTGAGAAGGGAAAGGCCATCTAGTCCACCTCCCCTGCAATAAGCAGGCACACCTACAGCTAGATCAGTTTGCTCAGAGCCCTGTCCAGCCTGATCTTGAGTCTCCCCAGGGACAGGGATCCTATCTGAGCAACCTGCTCCAGTGCTTCACCACCCTCACTGTAAAAAAGTTATTCCCTATATCCAATCTAATTCCCCCCTCTTTTAGTTTGAAACCATTTCCCCTTTTCCTATCCCAACAGACCCTGCTGAAGAGTCTGTGTCCTTCCTTCTTATAGTCCTCCTTTAGGTACCAAAAGGATCTTTCACCCAGAGGATGCAAATCTGCTTTAAGAAGATGATAAAGAGCGAACCTGTGAGGTTTCTTCCCACTGTCATGCATTTTTGTGCACAAATGACATTAGCGTAAGTCTGACAAATATTGTCAGGGTTTATTTCAGCTGGCTGTACGCTGGGAAAAACCCACTCTTGCAGATCCTGCTGTGGAGATATGATGAGCCTGAATGCCTGCCTGGGTGTGAGGACTCCCCATGCTCCAACAGGCAGCACCGCACTGCGAGACAGCAACTCCTCCCCAAGCATTGCGCCTCTTTGGAGGTGGGTGTCTGATAAATCTGAACATTACCTATTTAAGTGAATGCAAAATGTCTGTCTCCAAGAAGATGGGCTGTAATTCTGAGGATGCCATGGAAAGAAGAAAAAAAAAATTACTAGCACTAGTAACAGATGTGAAATTACATTAGATAAATATAATCATTAGTTTCAGTCTCACCCTGGTTAATTTGTTTGTGGAAATGTGCAACCCATTATTCATTAGGTAATTTTTCACACATTGATTAGAAAGCCATGTCGAATTGTGACCCAGCACATTGGGGTTTGCCTATCTCGCAGTGAACTATATCGCTTACAATAGTGGAAATGGGGGACAAAATGTTTATCTCAAGCTGATTTTGTGCCAATAAATAAGGTAAATCAATAGCCAGTGAAGTGTGAACGACATTTCTCTGCTGTATAATATGGTTTTGGGGGCAATTTGACATGCTACAAGGGGAAACAAGGGTCTCGAACAGAAAGGTAATAAAAGCAAATCACACTGGTAACTGTTACTGAAGTCCTGTATTTTTCTCTACATGGGCAGCTTTAAGATGAGAAAAATAAGGCCTAAAACACTGAGGCACTCCCCACCTCTGTAGCACGGGGATGACACCTTGGCGCGGTGGGCCAGTCCCTGCAGGGCAGTGTCCTGGGGCTGGGACCGGGGGCAGTGGGCTCTGCGGAATGAGGCGCTATAGAGGTGGTAAACAGTTCTACATTGAGTTGTAGAGACAGAACTCTCACATTTCCAGGAGACAACTGCAGCATGGATGCAGCTTTTGCTAAGTGGAAAGTTGCAAACAGGAGGAACCTCATCAGATTAGTGCATTACTTAGGTTTGCAAAGAACTCAACCCTTCATCATTTGCTGATGCTAATTTTCCTTTGTGAATTGAAGGTAAGATAAAGAGGAAAGGAGAGAGAAATGCATTCTTGCAGCTGGTGCTGCCACATCTGGTGTTTGCAAAGCACTGCCCAAAGTACTCTTTCCAGAATGCCATTTGTGCAGTGCATGTACACCATCAGTGAGTTTTCCTAAGCATCAGTTGTGGGGTGCCTTGTTTAACCCACATGGCTTCTCTGGTCAGCCAAAGGCAAATAAGAATAAACCAAATTCTATTTTTTTTTTTAAACTCTACTGTTGTTCTTGTTGGCATTGTTCTAAGAAAGAATGGGAGTGAATGTACAGCTCAGTTCAAGCCAGCTGTCAGAGAAATCTCAGAGATTATTCTCAAGTACAACTGCTGTCAGATTAAAAAAAAGAGTAAGAGGAGCTTCGGAATGGCAAACAGGGAAGATGACTCCTTAGGCACACTGCAGCACCTCTGCAGTTGCACCGCCTACAATGCTCTGCACAAGCCACTTCCAATATCCAGGGCTGGTAAAATGCAATACCAACCTCAGGCTGGAGAAGAAGCAGTGTGTTGAACTCATCCAGGCTCTTACAGGCCCACGAATGGAGAAGACTCAGCAATCAACACTTTCAGATTTTTTGGTGTGTTTTGTCCTTCTAAATGCATCAATTTGGTCTGGCCCGAGCCAGAAGAAATCCTGGCAGCAAGGAATGTCTGTCCAGTTCTGTGCAGTGGAGAGAAGGTGAGGTGTCCAGCATCAAGCTGCAGGAGGGATGCTCCAAGGCATGCCATGCTGGGACCTGGGCCACGCCCTTCCCGTGCAGGTGCAGGCCGTGGCACCTGGAATGGCTTTGCCCATGGAGATGGACACAACAGTATCTGAGGACAGCACTGCTGAGGTTTGGAAGGACTCAACTTGTGATCTACCTTCACACCAAAGTAAATATCCAGATACGTATGAAAAAAATATCAATACACCTTAATATCACTTAAAATTAGTTACTAACGCTACATTTGTAGTTTTCACAGAAATCAAAATAAATTGCCTGGAACAGTTGATACCTAAACATCTGCAGAAATAGACCAACACATTCATTAAACTGATAGGAGTCTCTCAACACCAAGGGGGCAAGAGCACTATCTACCTGACAATTCATAAGCTGCCTGTGCCTGGCATTTTAAACCTCGGATGTTTCCTTTAAAATATGGATTAAAATAGATTGCACTTTTCCACATAATGCAGACTGCATTAAGGTAATTAACATTTAATTAACAGCAGGTTTTCCTCGGCAGGTCAGATTGCAAAGGGCTCACTGTTGTTGCCATAGAAAGTGGAAGGTTGGGCTGTTTGGTTTCCAGAACAGGAACAGCTGCCTTTGAGCCCTGGCAGCCTGCAACCACCCTGGGTAGTCCATAATTCTCCAAAGGACAAGGAGACGGGGAGGCTGTCAGTGTCACAGAGACCACCTCAGGCTGCTGGAGAATGTCATCTGCTTTAGAAACCAGTGTGTTGTTGTTAGGATATTTTTCTAATTGAACTGACAGTAGAGCTTTAAAACTCCTGTAAGCACTCAGTCAGCTAATTTAACTGCTTTCCTCTGATATGCTCCTTAATTGCATGAACAGAGCGGTGCAATTATTTCTCACAGTTTTGCTTTTCATCTTTTATTCTTGCTGCTTCTCTTCTCCTCAGATTCTTCACTCTTTCTCTTGGTAGCCATTTGGGGCTCGTTACAAATATTATCCAAGAATAGATGGATGCACAGATTTCATTAAAAAGTCACATTGTTGCTCTGAATTGAAAACTGCTGTCAAGATGTTACAAATGATATTTGTAAAGGGATCTTCTAAAAGGACAGAAATACTGAAATGAAGATAACAAGATAGATGTAGTGAATCTGTAATAACACAGACTAATACCTCCTGGGGATAAAAAGAAAGCAATCTCAGAGAGAACTCGGAAGAGTGCAGGGGCTCCCCAAAGGCTGGTGGAGTTTGCCCTTTCTCTCCAGTAGGCATGAGACAAGGCTCTGAATGGTAAAATCAGAAACATGCAACAGCCACCGGCTGTATTTATCAGTAGACTGATTCAAGGCTTCGTGATGTGAAAGGAGGTGGTCCCAGTCCACTCGTGGACTTTGGCAATTGCAAGCAGAGGGGGTCCTGGAGTCCAGAGCAGTCAGGGGCAGAAATTCAGACAAAAGAACCACCAGCGGTTTGGGCTGTGGTTTCATTCCCCCTTCTGTTTCAGAGAAGAGTGACGGAGCAGCTTTCCCTCTGCTGGTAGCAGCCCTTAATCACAAAAAGCAGTAGTTCAGCTGCCTCTGAGGGTTTGCTAATCCCCATAATTATGTATGGCTGCATGAGAATCTCAGGAAGATGTGGCCCCAGGAATGTATGTTACACGTTGTGAATATATACAGTAAGTATGTATGGTGATATGTGAATCCAGATGACCATTTAAAAAGGGTTTGATAAATACTGAGTATATGCTGCTCCTCGGGTTGTGGAAGAGACAGAGAGAAACATAAAGTAAATAAAGAAACTGTGCTGAGGTCACAGGCAGGAGCAACAGCTCTGCTACCCATGGCTGGTGTGCCCAGCCTGCCCCAGCTTTGCTTTCTGTGGTGTCAGAAAACGCAATGGGTTGCACTGGCCCAGGAAGCTGAATGCATGCAGCTCAGAGGGACTCAGATAAGAAACCCAGAAGGGCTCTTTGCCTTCACACACCAGTGCCAGAAGCCACAGGAAGCAACTAAACCCAATGTACCTGGACCCTTCAAAGCTGCTGCACCCTGGGAGCCAGGTGGGCTGTGAACAACCCTCTTCCCAGCCCTGGAGCTGAAGCCAAGCGTCGGGGTTTGGGCATTGCTGCATGCCCTGTTCTTCCTCTCACTCCAGCTGGGGACCCTGCTCATGCAGAACACTTGGAGAGCAACCTAGTGTTGTATTCACAAAGCAGAGGCAAGAGTTTCTGAAGCAAAAACTACCCCAGTGCTAAACCTCTGAGTAGTGAAGCGAAGGAGCTTCTACACCGAATCCATGCTCTGCTGAGAGCTCTGCACAAAGAGGAGAAGAACTATTGAGGTTTGCTGGTACCTCAGTGGCCCCATGTCTGGCCTCCTCCTGCAATCAGAGCAGCACTGCATCCAGCGCACATCAAAAGCTGTATGTACACTGGTGTGAGACACTATGTGAGAGCAAACAGCTCCTGGACAGGTTGAACTGCGCCTGAGCTGGCCGTGCAGGACCCAGATGTTGTAAATTGGTTGCTATGCCTTGTCTCCCACCTTCCCATTTTTCTTTTGTTTCACCATTATTATAAAAAATTGGTGGATTGCTAATATTACAAGTCCAGGGCAAAACTACTCATACGTTCAGTGTAAGGACATTTGAATATTTAAAGCAGATGGTTCCCAATGACCTTACATGTCTCCTTTATAAATGTATGTACTGTCTTATAGAACCATCTGCATCCCAATATGCAGCTCATATGTTTCCAAGTGTTTCCTCGTTAACTGGCAGAAAACTTCATCTTCCACCTGACACGAGGTACAGGTTCCAGCCCAGCACAGTGGTGCAGATCTACATTGCCACTGGAGCAGCATTTACCCCCTGCAGCGAGGTGTAGTGCCTCTCTCTCTGCTGTCCAGGTGGACTTGCAGTCTTCCTCCCATAAGTGAAGCCTAAGAAATTCAGCTGGAGAATGGGTGATACACTAGCACACAGCTGCTGCCTTGGCAAGGCTGCGTGAAATGCAAAGCAATGCAGAGTGATGTGCAACCCCACATCCTCGTGTATCAGTCTTTCTCCTCGCTCTGTAGAGGAGAGCTGAGCCAGAACACCAAAAGCAGTTTCCCATTCCCAGAGGGACCTGGGGAGGTGGGCCTTGCTCTCACACTCTTGGATGGCTCTTGGCTGGTGTGGAGCTGTGTGCCCGTCTGAGTACTTTGGTTGTCTGGCTTCTTCCAGAGGAAAATCCTCTAATTTTTAAGGACTTCCCCTGTGGCTGGCTGCATGCTACCTGCACTTCTTCTTTTTTTTTTTCTTTTGGTAGGAAATCAGCTTAAAGGATTGTCCATAAAACATACATAAGTGGCAGGTAGATGGGAAGTGGCATGCCTCTAATTTAAATTTCAATTAGAAAAAAATACAGAAATGTATTACATGAGGAACTGCTAAGAGTTGTACGGAATATTGTGTTTTAAGACCTACTGTAGATCTATGTCTGTGCCTGTGAAAGAGAGGATAATTAGTGCCCGTACTCTCAGTCATATCAGACTAAAGGTAATGGGGTGTAAGAAATGGTTCATTAGGCTCTCTCAAGTACTTTTACTGTGTCCATACTATTTATACCAGCAGAAAAAATTCAATGTCTTTAAAATCAAGTCAAAGCATTCGCTTTAGATTCTTCAGTTTAAGAAATAACATTGAGTGATGATCTCCTAAAGTCAAATGGAAAAAAACTGTACATTAAAAAAAAACCTTAAGCTGCTTTTATTAGCATTCTGTGTCACTCCAACACAGCCTCCGTGCCTATGCAAATCCTGCTCCTCCGTTGTGCTTCCAGCTATATGTTTAGCTCGCACAGGGGAAAATTTGTGGACACAGGAGGCGAGCAGGCGAATGCATAGCATTTATTTTCAGAAGAAATTTGCGTGTGGAATATCATTTGCTTTCGTGCCTGAACAAAAGAGCAAACTGTGTGGAGAACAGCAACAAATGTGAGCAAGGGAAAGGGAAGAACGACTGATAAAAAGGGGTTAAAAAAACAAAATATGTGTAGCTTGACTAAGTGGGGAGGACAGGATGGCATGCTACAAATGTTTGAAGGGTACAGCTATCAAATGAGGGTGGGAAAGTTATTTAGGCTGACAAAGGAGATATAAGTAGGAGTAATAGGATGAAGTTAACAAAGGAAAAATTTAGGTTAAGAATCAGGAAAAGCTTCCTGACAGCAAAATATATAATAGAGCTCTGGAGCAATTTCTCTTGGGAAGCAGAGAAGCCCCATCACATGAAGTGCTCTGCATTTAAAACTAAATTGGAAAAGCGTTAGAAAATATAAAGATAAAAAAATATAAGGCACATTTCTGCACAAATGGAGCTGGGCTGGGGCTGCCCCTCATGCCCTCTGCTTCCAGGTTTTTCTGCTCCTTGGCTAGCAATGTGCCATTTGTACCTTCTAGAGAAGTACCTAGCACAGCAAGGGTAAATTTGGGAGTCAGTCTATTAGCATAAATTACACTATATATCTACAAGATAATAAGGGCATAGCAAAGACACATTGTACTAATACTGCATTCAATTCTGAGTGCACTTTTGAACATACTTCATTTTTTGATTTGCTGCCCTGGTCATCTCCATTTCGAGAGTTTGGCCATAGACAACATCTTACTCTGGTGCCTGTAGAGTCCCTGTACAGCCGTGTTTGGCACTGTGCAATCCGTACACGGCTTAAGCACCAGCAGGCACCATGAAAAATAGCTGTGGAACACCCACTGCCTCTGAGCACCTCTGGGTGTTGGATTCTGTTTGTTTTGGGACATCAGGAAGGGGCTGCACAAATCATTCAGATTCCTCTGGGATAACATGCTTTGCAATTGACCTCTCTAGGGCACAGATTGGCCCAGTGACTTTATTGTATAAGGACGGGTGGGACACTCAGCTCTTTAACATACAGACAGTGAATGCCTGCACCCAGAGAGAATACACAGTTAAGGCATCCTGATTAACCTGATATCACTGAGCAGAGATACAGGGGGAATAGGCACATCCTGAAAGAGGTAAAGACCAATTATCTACCTATGCAAAATCTATGCCATGTGCATTTAAGTGCCAATTTAAACTTGGGCTATTGCCACCTATTCTAAAACTGCCCCATGAAAGGAGAAGCTTCTAACGGCAAGATATTATTGGGAGGTTTAGTTACACTAGCATCATAAATTGCCTTTGCATACATTGTAGAAATGTGGTGTCTTGGTTTCAGAAGGCTGAGGCTTTCCATGTGCAAAAGAACAGCTGTTTCTTGGCTGGAAATTGTTTGATGTGAATATGGAACTGTCTTGGAAATGATTGTCTTAATACATACATGAGCAAGTGGTCAGTAACCCATGGCCTCTATGTAGAAAGTACTTATGCATAGCTTTAGGCTCAATGCCATTCAGAGATGCCAGGGAGCAGCTCACATGTAGTCCTACAAAGAGGTCTAGAAGCCAAAGGATCCAAACACAAATCGAGCCCTCATATTGCTGAACACAAAGGCAAATCAGCTTTTGTGATCACCGTGAACACATGTAGGCTTTCACATTGCCTTCGGCATTTTCCTGCGTGTAAATATTTCTCCCTTGTCTTCCACAGAAGTAATTTTTGTTTACCTTGAGAATTTAAGCTTATAAACACAGCTTCCACAGTCCTTAGAAAGACAGAAAAAAATGTCGAATTTTCTGTTGACTTCAGTGCTTATTGGATTTCTTTCTTTTCTCCTGAACAAGGACTGTAGAACCCTTCTGTAAGTACTTCACAAACCAAGAACTGAGCTCTCAGAGTTCCATGCTTTTGATGTTTTCTCCATGTCTGATGCTTGATCCTAGAAGTGACTGAAATGTTTCGTATGTTTTATACTCCAGTAAAAAGGAGCCAGGTGTCCTCTATATAAAATTAAGAATGAGAGCTGCTCCCCCATGTGAACATTTAGCACGTCTGGTGAAATTTTGCTCTATGACTGCTTTTTACTTCAGAACAGCTCTGTAAATCAAGTTTTATCACAGTCCTGTACACTCTGAAAATGCTTAGGGGGATCAGCAACAAGTCACCGTCCTGCAGTGTCCCATGCATGGAGCTGAACGGTGATGTCCACATCAAGGAGATGACACTGGTGACATACAAGCACTGAACAACATTGCATTTGCTGCGTGGGCTGGAAACTTCAGACTGAATTGTACCAGTGCAAACCTGGAATCTGACCTTCTGACTTCCACAGAGTGACTGCCATCCTATGTAGTGGTTCCAAAGGGAGCTGTGCCGCAGACCAGGTCAGGTACCACAGCTCTGGGCAGGGCCCATCTCCCCTCCCTCTACATAAGGTGTTTCTGCACAGAGGCGTTCTTTGTTGCAAACCTTTAAATGACACTTTTGGCAATTTCACACAGAGCACCTTTGAAAATGATTTGCTTTTCAAACACTACTTTGTGGCTTTCTCTAGTTACACATTTTTTCCCCCAAAATTCAGGGGAATTCCATAACATTTTGCAATTAGCTAAGGATTATATTTCCTTATTTTTATTAATTTTATGTAAAGTGGGATTTATCAGTGGAGCGTTCATTGACACTGACTTCAATTTATTCTGATGAAACTGACTGACATCTGTGTGTGCTGTTCATCAGTCATAATTTAAACCATTCTTAATTGCATTAAATGTAAATTAAGACATTCAATTTCAGCCATTATTTTTCATAAAACATTGTGAACTGAATTTTAGTGGGTCATGAGATCTTACATTCAAAATAAATAGGGTAAATTCAAAACTTACCATTGATGTTCATATTTCACCCTTTGTCGACTGTATTTCTTTTGTAGCTTGCTAGATTGGAACAATTAATTTTCTCTCTGAAGGGAACATGAATGGCTAAAGATGATGTAGCTGAATTTTTTAACAAATGGCTTTATCATTTCTAGAGCTTGCTTGTTACCACAACGTATTAAATATATTAAGAGGAAACTAAATTAACCTTTCATCTAAACCAAATGACAAATTAAAACAGAAAGTGCAAACAATGCCAGAATCAGTTCTCTGATTTTGAATTCACAAGGGTACACTGCTGGAGCTATTTGCTGAGCTTCCTTGATGAGGTTTTCAAAGCGAAACCCATAAGGCAATGAAGGCTTGGAGGAGGAATGCTCAAAATAGCGGGAGGCTGAGAAAGCCATCCTATCTCTAAAGGAGAGTGGTGTTCAGAAGGCATGCATGGGGCCCTGGGGAGGCTGGGATGGATCCTGTCACCTGAGTGTTTTTGCAGAATAGGGCTCTTGAGGATTGGCTGCAGGGCTTCCTTCTGATTGCAATGGGTTTTGATGGGTGGTCACCAACCTCCTGTCTGCTGATTCTGGGCTGGCTGGTGTGTCTTCACAAGCCAAGATTTACATCAAACTTAACACCCATCTGGCAGAGTTTCCATCTCAGTCTTGTCCCTGCCCAGGTCATGTAGTCAGGACGTGCTGGTGTGGGATGGGGTCAGCGCCTGCTGGTGCCATGGTGCTTGCATCCAGCTTCTCCCACTGCCCTCCCTCGCAAAGGTCCCACTAATGATGAGAGCCATGGTGTGCCCCAATTGGGCACTCAGCGGGGGCTGTGCTCCCGGGACCCATCCCCTTGACCCACTGAGCAAAGCTGACCTGTGTGGCCATGACTCTCCAGGATGGGGTACAAAAGCTGGCCAGCAAAGGGGGACCATAGCACCTCCTTGCTTTTCTTACATGTGTTGTAGAAATTTATATAACTATTATATACAGCATTTACACTCCCGTGTCAGTTCAACTGATGGAGAATGAACTGTTGCAATAAGTCTGGAGATGGGTCGTGATGCAATCATTCTACCAGTTTCTTGCTATTAATATATGTCTCTTACTCATTTTTAAAGATAGCATAAATGAGAGTACTGAATATAAATGGCTTTTCTAAGTCATTGAGGTCAGTGAAGCGTGTCATTGTTTGCAACTTGAATTCCATGAAAGCTCTGGCTGCCTGAGAGGCACACTATGTATTTTTCTCCTAAATAAAAAACACAAGCAGTATTCAGTATGTTTAATAATAATTATAAAATAATACTGTGTACCATGAGTTTCCAAAGCCAGAACTAGTTGGTAGTGCTTAATAATGTGACCTTACAGTGTCATCGTTAGTGTACGTGATGCCTATATGCCAGCAATGTATAAATTATTTCTCTGGCTGTACGTTAGCAAACATTTGATTATGATTTATTTTGGGGTTCTCTGAAAGATGAAGTAAGTTCTTTAATATTAGCATTACTAATGATTTTAATGAGGCATTAAAATGTTGCAGTATTGTAGGAACATTTTTCTTTTTTAATATTATTTCATTAATAGTTTACATGAATGTTAATGTTAAATTGATTATGGAACCTGAAAGAGTAATCCACAAAATGTCAAAGTGCCATTAGCACAGCAAAAGAGCCCTCCAAAGGCAGGGATCTTCTAAGAGCTAATGAGATATCTCTGTACTGCATAACACTGAAGCAGCTTTTTCTAAAATTAAAACTGAAAATTAGCTTTTAATATTCTTCACTTTGGGACTCTCTAGCCATTTCAGGGGCTGAGTGCTCAGCCTTAGAAGCCCACAATGCCTCCTGTGACCCCAGGACCAGAGATTCCCACAGAATGTGGGTCTTAGGTACATGAACCTGAATTAAACACTTTAAAAAGCCACATACAAGAGGATAAGGAGAAGGTCTTTCATAGGATACAAGGACTGCATTATCTATCTATTGATGCCTCTGCAGAGTGGATCAGCTGCAGGGATTTATGGTTCACAGGCAGTAAGTTCTGCACATACTGCTCTTCAGTCAAACAAAAGAGAGTGCAATGAACACCTCCAGCCAATTTTGTTAAAATGGTTTTGAACTAACACTGCTAAAAGAACTAATTTAACTTACATTTTTCCACCCTGGAAGGCAGGCATATTTGGAGCAGCATCGGAACGTGCACTGTGTGAGGAAACCTAAACGGCGGGAAGGGACGAGGAAGAGTGTAAGAGGATTTGGAGAGCATATGTGGGGTTCTCCAACAATTCACCAACTTGGGAGGCAGGAGTGTTCTGAGAGACTCGTCCTCCAGCAGCTCTGACCTCAGCAGCAGGCACTTATGCAGCAGATGACCCAAGGTTTTAATGACCTTGACAGCTTCACAGAGAGAAGTTGCTGTAAAGATGAAATGTTCTTGAACAATGTCATCTATGTGCTGGGTAAATTCATGCTTTCGTGTCTGGTCTATACATGTCCTGAATTTCCAACAGTAGTTTTATTATGACTGGGGCAAATAAAGTTTACTCTATATTTGCTTTATTCTTGTATTACAAGAACACACCAAGAGGTGAACCGGGTCCTTCTCTTGTTCCCTGCTAATGGAGACCTGTGATATGGAAAGTATGAGACTATTTGGGGATGCTTATTCGTGTTTGAGCATCACAGTCACAAAAAAGTCACACCAAAGCAGAAGGTATATTGTCTTCTAGGTATTAATAATTGTGCCTACCTGTGGTGTCTCAACGAGCCAACTGCTATGAAGATTCATACAGTCCTGGTTACTGATGCCCAAGACTTTCTCACAGTGGTAGTTTCTTGGATCAGATGTCCCAGTATCTTCCACCACCAGGGCCAGATTCTTGCCAGCACCTTTCCAACAGTCATGGCCAAATGCTCAGACGTCTGTGCCCAGGTGTCAGGGCAGGGAAGGTGGCCCTTGTACCCTCAGCCTGAAAAACACTGAAAGAGGTGAGGGCTTTGGCCCATTATGGTGTCCTTCATCCGTAAGACTCTTGTTGCACTCCAATAATGGTATTTATTTAGCCCAGCAATATCCATAAGTAAAGCATTTCTGTGTTGCAGATGAAGAAACCGAGACTCCACAGCCAGTGAACAGGTTCTGCTTGTCTTCTATCTGTCAGAAACAGTGAAAATACTTTTGGGTAAAAAATGAGAAGACCATTATCCTTGCCCAAAGGAGGAAATCGTTCCTACAGACTGAACTCACAAATTTTTCTGCTGGGAAAAAGTAGTGCTTGGGGAAATCACTATGAAATTCCTTTATTAGAAAATTCCAAGGTGGATGTTGATGCTTCTGCCTTTGCCATAAAACTCTTTGGTTGTTTTCTTAATACACATACTCAGATTATCTTAATGCAATTACATTTTTGTATGTTTCTTTGTTTTTCCATAAGTAGAAAAATGTTGTTGGAAAAGGGGTTGAAATGCCTTCTTCCACCATGTCTTTTTTATATCCTTTTGGCTTAATGCAGCTCCACCCCACACCTGGGGTGAATCCAATGGATCTGTTCCTGAGCACGACTCCGTGGTCAGAAGGCTGCAGGATTCAATCTCCCCTAGATTCTCCGTGGGGCAATGGACAGCAAGTTGTGCTTTTCACTATCCTTGAGACTGCACTTTGCTGTCATGAGGCAGAACAAGGAGGCTGTGTTTGCTTCCCTTCCCTCTCTTGCCTAAGAAATTAGTGATGGCAACTTTAATCATTAAGCCAACAACTTTCAAAAGCAGTTCAGTAGTTAATAAACAGATCACTTTCCAATAATCAGGAGAGACCAGACCAGCTGAGAGAAGAACAGTTCTGGCATTTGAGTTCCTCATTCCTCAATTCAACGCAAAGCTCTTCATTATGGTTTCACCCAGGAGTTGCATGCAGAATCTGAGGGTATGATTTGCTCCATTGTACTTAAGAGGGCATGCATTATGACTTTTTTGTAATAAAATGACTTTTTTGTGTAATCTGAATATTCCAGCTTGCACTTATTACATGGAACTTGCGTATCACCTCAACTTGATGTTCTGAGCACAAGGAATATGTTTATCCTCCATAGACCTGTTTTGTGGAAAATGTCACGGTTATAGGATTGTTATGGCAGTAAGCTGTGTTGTGTTGTTCTCTCTACAGCTGGCAAACTGAATGGCCTCTCCCTGCACCTGTCTGCAGATGAACCCTCCACCAAGCCTTACCGAGGATCTTCCCTGGGTAAGTGCCGCAGGGCTGGCTCTGCTCATAATATTGGTGAATAAGCAAAGAGTTAACCTGAGAGCCTTTGCCATTTGCAATCCAGTGTGCTGATTTCCTTCAAGGCAGAGCTGGGGGTGAATTCATTTTCAGCTGAATATGTTATCAAAGAACAGGATTTATTAATGACTTATTAATGCAGACCAAACTGTGGTACAAATCCTCTAGGATTCAAAGGAAATACATTGCTGGTTATGGGGCACGTGGTCTGTGTATGGCTAGGTCCCACCATCGGACGTGGATATATAGGCAATATTACATATTCTGTTTAACGCTGTACACTTACATTAATTACCACTCAGAATAATAAAAACTTTCCATTTTACAGTGACATTTATTTACCGCCAAGCATCAGCTCAGGTGGAAGAACTCCCAGTTCTCTACTGTATATAATCTCAGGGTCTGTCATTCACATATAGAAAACTCAGCTCTCTATTTAGCACAGTGTTGGTGAAAGATAGACATTTACAGGGCCCCTCTGCCCTTGAGCTGTTCCATTAGTGCATGGAAAGCACCTTGCAGCCTGTGACAAGCGCAGCAGATCGGCACTAAATCAAAAATCAGTGCCAGCCAGGGATCTAAGCCACCATGAAGGTCACAGCCATCAGCTGCATGCCATCTCAATCCAAACAAAACACGCTGGATACAGGGGGATTTTCACTACTCACAACAGGAGACAAACACTTCATGTTAAAGTAATCCCCTGATAGCAGCAAAATGGGTAACTGACCTTTTAAAATACTTTTGAGTATTTAACAAAACTTTGAAGGCAGAAGAAAGGAGATGTTGGTAATTTTTGGGTGCTTTTTATATTGTAACTGAAACGTTGGCTCTGTGCCACAGCAAATCAGAATGTTAACTAAGAATTTCTCTCCCTGTGCCGGGAGAGCCAGTATGTTCTAAAAAGCTCATGAGTTACTTCTCCATATCCTTTTTTTCCCCCCTAAATACATGATCTCTTTTCAGAATAATTTTCTGTTGAACGCTCTGAAGATTACCCAGGTGTCTTCAAACGGTTGGTTAACAGGAAAGAGATTTAAATGAGGATACAACACAGCTTTTTTTGTGAGCAACATCTTTCCTAAAAAAAAGTGTAAACCAAAGCAGCGTCCAGAATTGCATATTATAACAGCAGCACAGAACTAAATGAAGGGAAAATAGTGGAGGGACAAGGAGATTAAGAGGCTTAAGTGAGTTAGTGAAGGTGGTCTACAGCCTAAGCTGAAATGAGATGAAGAGTAATGGGAAGGATCTGAACTTCCAAAGCCATGTGCCTTCTCTCATTTGGACTGCAGGAGAGGAAGAAATGCTGGGGATGAACCCCTGCACCGGTGCAGATGTGTGCTGGGTGGCCTCTGCCTGGGTCTGTGCAGGAGGTGCCTTTGCTGTATGTGGCTCATCCCCTTCCCTGCACAGAAATGACATCTAAAACCTCTCCCCTCTGAAGGACTCCATCAATCCTGGAGGACAGAGAGGGAAGACTGGAGTGGAAAAATAGATATCCATCTCCCTGAGCAGTCCCTGTGAGCCTCAACACTGGGGTGGTTGACTGGCCACAGTGACTGGAGCACAGAGGTGTCCTTCTGCAAGTTCCCCTGGGTCCACATAGAGCCTGGGGAAATTTTGGGATTTGAAAGCTAAACTGCAGTAGGATTCCACTGATTTTACTTCTGTTTGGAAAAAAAAAATGGAGCAAACTCCTTCCCAAGTGACCTCTGGAGCACAATGCTTTCCCAGGTCTCTTCCCTTAGGCTTTGCTGAAGGAGTACCCTTTCCCATCCCTCAGCATGGACTGTGTGCTCCAACAGATAGTCTGCATTTCTCCATACCTGCAGCAATATATGTTTGGTAACAAGGAAGAAGAAACACAGATATGCTGCCTGCATGTCTGAGTATGGCATGCAGGATGTGTGGAAGGGCAGGATGGTTTCCTTCCTACACTGTCCAAAACTACCAGCTCCTGTGCCACTGTGTGGGAGGAGAATGGAGTCTCCCTTTGAAGCAAAAGCTAAGGCAGGAAGGCAGAACTGCTCCCCTTGGAGATCTCCACCTCCCGCTTTAGGAATTTCTGTTTAAAGTGTAAAACACATAAAACAAAAGGAATGGGTGTTATATAAACAACATTTATGTAAGCTACAAGAAGAGATCTATTAAGTGTCAAAGCTTATGTTAACTGTGGCACTTCAGCTTTTGACAGACTAATTGGCTGCATTGTTAATTATACAGAAATCTAATTTAAATAAGATATAAACCAAGACATTGAGTCAGGCTACAAGCCCGCTGGTGCAGAGCAGCAGGCATACTTTCTTTACACTGTAGGAAGTGGGGCATACATTTAAGCAATCCCTTCCTCACTGTTCATCTCTGTCTCTGGGAGTCAGCCTCACCCAGATGCTGGACTGTTATGTTTAATAACACCCACAGACCTGCCTTCCACAGGCCTATCTATTCCTTTCCTGGAACTATTTCAATGTCCTTTTTCTAAATAAACAGGAAAAACAAAACAAAACAAACAAAACAAAAAAACAACAGCTGATGTGTTTTTTGGAAAGGATGCTTTCTCTGAGAAAAGAGTATTTGTGAACATGAGTAATAGTGCTGCTCTTAATGCTCATTTTGCAATTGAAAAAACATGCGCATCCACATAGCTGATTACTGCAGGTTATATAAACCTTATTTTTATCTCAGAATATTGCATATAGCCTGTATGCTTGCAAGCACAAAGAAAGAGCTTCTCAGGCTACAGCAGAGGCGGGGTGCTCCTCCTGTTATCTAAAGGCTGCGTATGCGAAAAGCAGACGCTTTGAGGCCATTTCGAACATCGGGAAAACAAACGGAGTTTTCCCCCACCCCGAGAAGTTTCCTGGGAACGCGGAAAAAAGGAACGCGACGGAGAAATGTGCCTGGGGGGCGGCTGCCACCTGGCGGCATGCGGGGCCGGGCCCGCGGCTGGGGCAGCTCCGTCCGCCCCGCGCGACCCGCGGGCACCGCTTCGCCCTCGGCAAACTCACTCATGCGAATAGTATTTGTTTTAAATTATCTTTAAGGGAAATTATTTTAGACTCTCGAGTGAGGAAGGCTCTTGAGAAGTGGGCAGCGTGAGAAGTGTCTTCTCCTCTTTCCTTTCTCTTTTTCTTGTTAGTTAATAAAGTTTCTGCTTTCATCACTCATCAGGAGTCAGCCTGTGAGTGCACTGTGTTTGAATGCTCTGGCTTTTTACTTAATGCATCCCATCTGTTCCTGAAATAAATTGCAATAATCCGTGTTTAATGTTAATCAATGTATTACTAAATATGCAAATTATATTAAAAGACGTGGTTTGAAAAAGCTTTCATTTGTAAATATGGTAGCTTAAAAGAGGAAGCATATCTAAAAGCCATTTAGATACAGTAGCCTAACTCTAACAGTGTGGCTGATTTATAAAGCGGTTTGCAAGTTGATCTTTCTCCCACAAGGGGATATGTAAAACTGTTGCATATCAGATTTTGTTAACATCTGATGGGTTACTGCTAGCAGTGTAAAAGCCTAATATTCACAACCATGTCCCTTATTTAAATTAAGGCAATCTTATTCCAGCTTCCTAATCTTTGTGCTCACCCCAAAATATGAAATCGCATGAAGAGTTTATGAATCACAGTGAAAGCAATTTGAACAAGCTTTTTAATCAGTGCTACACGTTACCACCCGATCCAGGTAATTTGTAGTCCAAGGGGCTCCTCTGGCCTCTCCTCCCTGTGTCAGTGGGCCGAGTTCATTGAGCCGCCTGTCCCCATGGGCACAGACAGTCCCTCCGCTCCAGCACACTACTCTGCAGAGATGTTTGCCACAGGGGTGCTGTGCCCAGTCTCAAGCCCAGGCAGGCCACACCACAGTGCTTGTGTTTCTGTGTCAGGCATGCAGCAGAAGGTTCTGTGCCTTCACTGACTTCCTGTGGAGCAGTGGTAGTGCCCACTGTGGAAGGGCATGCCCAAGGCTAGCCATGTATGCTTGCAGGTGCAAAGAAAGGGACTCTCTTGTCTCTCTTTTTTGTCTTGTTCTCTTGTTCACAATCCTGCTGCCTTCACTGGACAGACTGCTTAATGAAACCATCTCTTCACACTGCAGCAGCCCTACCTGGGAGTCCCAGGTGCTATCAGCAGGGCGGCAGGTGAGAGAGGGAGCAGTGATCTGCAGAGCTCACTTGTGGTAAGGGGAGGGGAGCCCAGAAGGTGCTTATGCCCATGGCTGGAACTGTGTGACGGTAGCTACTACAAGTCCCATCCTTCCCTGAAAATGGGAAGGAACTTGCCATTGTTCCTCTGCTAGCAGCGTTTGCTCAGTGTTTGTTTGACAATGCACTTTCTCTTCCTCTGTGCCTAGTTAGAGAAAATCCTTGATGTTTCAAGATATTAGTCAACCTCTTAACACAGTTAATTGAAAGGTAGCTTACTCCTTGCCTAGGGAGGCCAAGTCGTAGCTGCACATGAGGTAGTTTCTAGCGTGTTTTCTATTTTTAAATCTTTCTTTTTTTTTTTTTTTTTCTTTTTTCGCTTCGGTAGTTACTAGGGTAAAATGATCTAGAGGACAATTTACCTTACACTCACCTGTGCTCTATGGGCATCTCTTGGGTCCTTGAAGATTTGTCCTCACTCCTGCACCTTTTGGATGTGTGAGTACCGTTTTGAACTTTCAGACTAAGAAGGAGCAAAACTGGAAAAGTTTTACCACCCCTTTTCCAAATAGCACTTTTACGACATATTATCAGACGTTTGATGGCTTTCCCACAGCTTCCATGAGAAACTGAGCACAGGTGACTTCACATAAGTTTTCTTCAAAAAAATGCCCTGAAACTCAGATCTGGTGATCTGATATATGTGAGCAAACTTCCCAGGAGCTGAAAGTGGGAACAAGGTTAGCTCAAACTCTGTGAACCAAAACCATTGAATTCTGCCTGTCTCTGTTTATGACACCAGTGCTGCAGCTCAATAGCCTTGTAATACCACACATCATGCAGAAAGAGAGATACTGATCGATTACCATGCATTGTTTTATGTTTGACCATATGGAAACATTCCCCTTTTTGCCCTGTAAGCTTAATAAAAGTATTTTTGGAAATGAAAAGCTGAGAAGTAAATAAAATCTCCTGCTTTATCCTGGAGAAGAAAGAGGAGGGAGAAGCACACTAATAGGATACCATGAAATGAACTACATGTGGGGCTTGAAAACAGAAACAAGGGGATAGCAGAGAGTACTTACTTCTGTCACTGCAGCTGCTCTACCTAGAGCTGGCCTGTCAAGGAGGTGATATATGTTGCTTTTCCTTTAGTTTTGTTCTCACTGCTGCATGCCTATAAGCTGAGTGCCCACTTCTGGGTCTGAAGCAGCGGCTTAGTTTGACCTCTCTTTGCAAAGCAGCACTCTTCCCTAACATCGCAAAGCCTGAGGTTTGCCCTCGGCCCTCTGGGGATTTTGGTGATGGCACTGTGCTTGGTAAATGAGATTGCCCTCAAGGAATTTTTTTCTCTCATTTAATCAAATCAAAAAAGTTAAAGTAACTAGTGGGTTTGGAATGAAGATCCCTATTCATAGAGGATTTATTGACAGTACCTTTGAAAGTCCTGTTTAATATGCAAGGTAAACAAATTAAAATCCCAGCTTGCGGTCCAAGGGCATTCACAAATTAGAAATGACCCTCTGCCTGCCCTTAGAGTGCTAATCATGTAAAAGCTGAGAGGAGCTGAAGCCTCTGGAGAAAAAAGAGTGGGTCAGAGGGGATTTTGTTGAATGTACCAATCTGTTTGGCTTTGACAGGCTCTTTGTCTAACTTGGGAGATGACAACAGGAGCTGAGCCGTCTGGCAAAGGTGGGGATGTCTGCCTACAGGGAGCTGCGAGCCTTGGATTTGTAATGTTGCATTCGTTTAGCGATTAGTACCTCTTGGCTGCCTGAGACCAGGGAAAACAATGCCCATTGCCTGTAGCCAAGAGGAGAAAGTAGCCAAGGGGTGTAAATAAGTATCTAAAACTGTGGCACAAGAAGAGTTTTCTATCCCAAATCCATTTAATCAGTTTTGCTTCACAACTGTTGTTATCAGAAAGTTTGTTTCTAATCCAACCTGAGAAAAGAAAGAGGTCATCCAGTACGCTGTGCATCCAAACCTCATCCAAAGGCTGTCACGGGAACAGAGTAGCAGTTTTGGTATCAACTACACCAACACAACAGTGCAGCCCATAAGTTGACCTGGCTGTTCCAGTGCTGCCAATGATCACACATGGGAGACAGTCTTCATCACACATTGGCCCATGCCCTTCAAACCATTTTTTTGCCACTGTGGTCATGAAGAGAACTCTGTAAGAGAACATGCTCTCAGGAATCATTTGTACACTAAGTGGAAGGTGGCAACTATCTCTGCAGCCAAAATGCAGCCTCTGCCCCTACTTGCACTGGAAAACAATGAAGGCAAATTTCTTAACGGAGTAGGTAAGGAAGGCCAGCATAGCAGTGGGACAAGTGACACAACCACTTAGCTGGCACTCAGGCACACTCTTCTGCACCACTTAGACTTTTCTGGCAAAAAAAAAAATAGCTCTGAAAACATCACTCTACAACTTTCAGTTGTACAACATGCAAGGATTTATGAGATCAAGTCCAAAGAAAACGAGATCCTCTCCTGACTTAAGCTTACTCATTACCTCAAGGGGGAATTTGTATGAAGAGGGTGCAGAGTATATGGCCTAGTATTGCTGTCTTTGGTGGCATTTCAGTGGTTTCATACAGGGAATGGAGTCAGAATGAGAAAACCATTTCATTTAATGACATAGTATGAATTAATATAGTAATATTTTTTAACCATGTTATGTGTAGAAAAGAACTGTTCCCTAGCCAATCTTCTAAATCATTATGGCTCATCAATTATAATTTTTCTGAACTTATTATGTAAAATTGAATGATATTTTATCTTGAAGTGTGTAGACTGAAATGTGAAAGAAAAAATCTCAGTGTAAAGTGCACATGTAACATGCACTTCAACATATTTCTTAACTGGAATTCTGGAACTAAGCTTGGGTTTGGCAATCACTTTGTACGATGGAGCCTTTGCTCTTCTAGATGTTTAGTTACTTGCTATCCTGTAGCTTAATTCAAATGAGTGGATGAAATATCAAAATATTTTCAAGAATTCATCTTTACTCTGCTGCTCTAAGTGGGAAGATTCCTCTAGGATAGGGTAAATGATGCGCCACCTGAAAACTAGTATCAGCACGTGACCCACATAGAGCTCAGGCAATGTACTTAAAATACAAACTTAGCTTCTACTGTTTTGGTAGGACAATTCAGATATGCACGTTGGAAATGTAACGAAAATACTTTGCTAGACTGGACTTGGCAAATGAACGGTGAAATGTCCACATCATTCCGCCTCTCATTTAGAGACTGGAGCAAGGTATGTATCTTTTATTTCCATCTGATTCTATGGCTGAAGTTGTTGCCTGGCCTTGGTCCAGCCTGGTGGGCCAGGAGATAAATTTAGGAAAGGACTTCCCTAGAGTAGCCAATTCTGTCCCTTCAGGCACTTTTCCTAGTCTGACTATGTGCCATTGCACAGCAGCTTATTAGCTTAGGGGCTTCTCCCACTGAAATTTTGCATTTATTTAAAAACACAACACAACAGAACAAAACACTCCACTTCCTAGTACAAATTTATTCACAGCAAGTTGAAGTATGACCACTCAGTCTGATACAACATCAGCTTTTTCTTCTCCTTTCTAGTGTCTCCATAATAGTCCACGGAGAGTTGTTCTCCCCTTTCTGCTTGTGCTTGTCTGAGATGAACTTCTGGTGTCATTTGCTGTGATCAGCCTTGGGTCTTATGGTCCAGCTCAAATAAAGGTGTTAATCTGGCTAGGTGACCAGATTGGTACATAACACTGAGTGAAATTTTGCTACTATCCTGTACACTGGTCTTTGTAGATTCATATATATACTAGAAGTGTCTCCTACCATGGAAGTTGTGTAAATTATTTGCAGACTTGCTTCACATTGCCAATGCATTCATATGCTCAGGAACTTCTTCTGAGGCAAGGCCCCCCAAGACCAACAAGAAGCAACCTGAATTCACATCTTGCTTACTTGCTGAGGTGTAAAAATTGAAGACTTTTTCTGTTGCCAGTCTAGGGCTCATTGTTTTTCTATTTTGGACCTCTTCAGTACACACAAGAAATTTTACTATGATCAGCTCTCAGGATATACTTTTCCTCTGAAGAGTAATTTTTTTTTTTAAATTTTTTTCTTTTTTTTTTTTTTTAAGAGTAAAAAATCTTCCCAACCACTTCTGAATTAGGGAAGAAAGAACAACCCATAGTCCTTTTTGCACTTATTGTGAAGGGGCTTAGATGTTAAAATGATGAATCTCTGCTTAATACTTAATTATACATGTACCTAAATGCCACCAGAAAACAGAGCATGAAAAATTGTTACTGGCAATGAGGAAGATAACAAAACAGAAATGTCATATACACAGTTCAAGTCAGTCTAAACAGGGTTATTTGTAAATCTTGTTCACAAGTACACAAGACTTTGTTTCAAAATCAAAGGAATTCTTCATTTGTCCAGTCCAAAGCTCAGTAATAAAATCACCTGCAACTGTCTAAAACAGGATAAAGCTTAGCTTCTTAATTGATAGTGAAATGAATTTCAGGTGAACTTCTGGGATTTTTAAGGTTGAAACAAGAAAGAGCAGATGTGAATTTGAACTTTAAACTGTTCTTCTGCATCTCATGGCTACAAATAACCTTATGTTGCTGCAGCAATTTTGCTTTAGGAAGTGTGGTTGATGATACTCTGACTTACTGTCTCCTCCAGCAGCGCATTCTGAAAGATTTCCAGGGTATCATGTAGGCGTATTTTTATTTATGACCCATGCAGAAATGTATTCTAAGCAGTAATTTAGATTAGCTCTCTTTGCTTTATTAAATATGATTGCTGTGTATTTGTGCTGCTGTATCCTGCTGGCATCCTAAGCAGGTTATAGAACTCCTTTCATCCAAGTGCTGCACAAAAACAAATTTAAACAGTCCACCTTTCAAAAAGGTTATAAAACAAATACAAGCAAGGAGACCACAAGGAGACACAGAAAGTGCAACATACGAGGTGTGTGACTAGGTGACTCTTTTGGTCAGTGCCATAAGGACAACATGCAGCACACTGGCCCAGCAGTTCTGGGCAAGTTATGAGTGAGAACTGGAAGAAAGGATTAAAGGGAAGCAGTGTGCTTTCTTCACAAGCATTTCTCCCATAGGTTCAGTAAAATGTGGGGAAAGTAAATGTTTGCCAGCAAAGTAATGACAGGGCATGAAATGGCTGAAAGGGGAAAAACATAAGAAAGGGCATTTTCACTGTTCAGCATCAAGCTCCAGACTTTGAATCTTAAAGCTGACAGGGAGATAAATACTTCAGGAGGGATCAACGTGCACAAGGATCTGCCTGGAAAGGCCAGAGTCAGCCTCTGTGGCATGTTTTTTTCTCTGATGGCAGAGAGAGCTGAAGATGTACCAAGAACACCTGCAGCACCTACGTTAGGTGCCTAAGTTAGGAGGTGCAAGTCCTGCCCTTTGAAAAGAGCTTCTTGTCTGTGCTTCTGGATTGGAACGTAAATCATACCAGAGTCCCTTCAGTTTCATGCAGCCATAGTATCAAATTCTGTCTGAATTTCATCATGACCTGGCATAAGTTAATACCCGTGTGTTGTAACGTATTAGTTATAATTGGATTTACACTTTTCTCGTAAAGTAGTTGAAATGTAACTAATTTTAATGTAATAGCGATCTCTAAAATTTGAATGGTATCTTTTATTGAATAGCTGTTGCAGGACATCATTAGCTTATGGGCTTTAGTATCTAGAATATAGTAAAATTTACATGATTCCATTAAATGTCTATCAGATGTCAAGCTGGGTTTAAGGCCACTGCATTTGAATTACTGAAACATATACAAATTGGAAACTTAAAAAAAAATGAAGCAGAGTACAGCTTTAATTTCTTTGTTCAAATCTACCGTGATGGCGAGGAAAATTTCTTTTTAAACAAAAGAATCAGATCTACTCCTTATGAAAACAAATGATTTAGAAAAACAAGGTTAGAATGCCACCTGGGGGCTTCTATTGCCATCACACCCCACTTAAGATCAGAGTTGCCTGTGATTTATAGTCAGATTAAAAAAAAATATTCTCTCCATTTTCTTCATGAATTATGGCAAGACTTTCAGGAAGGCATTATTCCATTTTATGGCATCTTCTTCCTTAGTCCTTCAACAAACATATAAAAGGATAAATGGGCACTGAAGAAATAAAATTAATATGTATTGCAAAGGGAGACACAGCAGTATGACTGTATATAGGATGATCCATTTAAAAAAAAAATTAAGACAAACACAATATACACACACAGAAAACATTTTTTCTTCATGATATACTTCAGAAAGCACTAGATGATATCAGTGACACAACAAAGAAGGCCACAGAGTTTCTGAAAGCATATAGGGGATCATTCAAGTACAAATAAACTTTGTAATGTGACAAATCAAAGCATTAAAAATGGAAATATACGAACCACATTTCCAATCCACTGAATTAGTATTAACGTCTTTCCTTGACTTTAATTTAGGGCATTATGAGCGTAGAGTAACAAAAATGAGAATTGACCTTAATCTTTGCCACAAATTACAACTACATGCAAAAATTCTTGCAGTTAGAAAAATGTGGGTAATCTCTCCCCATCATTAGCATTAACCTGCAATTTTGTAAACCTTTATGCCCTCCATTATGATTCAGACCAGACAGGCGAACCAAGCATTCATTTTGCAGAGTTAGGTGTTAAAGCTAGAGAGGAAGAGGTAGTCGAATTTCTCTGAAAATTTTACTAAGTCACTACTAAACTTTGCTTCAGTTAAAGACAATTCAACATTCTTCTGCTCTCCTTCCCAATCTCATGAGATTCTCCTTGAAGTGGTGGACAGTAGAACTGCACTACCTGACTCCAGCAAAGTTGATAGCATGATCTGCAACACAGTTTGTAAGAACCAAAAGCATTCAGGTACTTCCTGCTGGACCTTTGCAACGCATGAGCTGCTCTGAGGCCAAAGATCTGGGATCTTGGCTATCCTACTCCAAGTGGACATTGTGGGAAGGTGGAGTATGAAGTAAGTCTGTGTCTAGTGGTGCTGGGTGGTGTTATTCTGTATTTGCCTACATTGTGGATTCATCACCTGAACAGCAGAGAAAGAAGACTGTGCACAAAGGGGATCCTACGTAGATGGGCAAAACATAAGTTTCTAATGTCCCTTCAAGGAGTGTTTGACTGGTAGGAGTGTCAAAATCCTTACTTGCAGTCTCCTTGTATCTGGTAAAAGGCAACATTATTTGTTTGCATTTGTGGATCTGAATTCACTCAGTTCTTTGGCCCATGGCAAATTCTTGATGTAAGCCAGTGACCCCTTCTTCAGAGAAGAGATATTTCCTCCCTCTCAGAGACAACAACACAGACTGGAACTACAGAAACACACTCAAATTATGTAGATTCAAGCTAATTATCACCTATGGTTGGACTTCCATTATCTAGCAAGTTCCTAGAAGCATTCCGCTCCGACCTCACAGAAGGGTAATATCTCTGCAGCAAAAGCGGGTGTCTGAGCATTTGTGTTGCTCACTTGATCTTGGAAATGTGATGTAATGACCTCTTAGTTATTTCCTAAGTGGATGAATTTAATAGAAATTGAGTATAAAGAAGAGTAGAATGGATTTTTAAGGCATGTGCGCTGGTCATAGAGGATTGTAACATACTGTGCTTGTTAAAATATCATATGTTGGTTGGAATACTCTAATTCTGTTTCTTTAATACGTGAAAGACTATATTTGATTCTGGCAGAGTGCGAAATCCTTGCAGGCACTTTTCAACTGGGATATTTAATAGACATAGGGGAAAATACTGTCTGGATTAGGTATGGATTTTGAAACTGAAGCACAGCTGACTATATCTCAGAGGTATATGGTTTGATTGAGAGAACTCATCTTTATAAAAAAACAAGTATCTTCTGGTACCTTCTTTGTAGAAGTCTTTCCAATTGCATCCTAATAAGATATTTGAAACTGTTTATTGTACCTTGCTATTCAATTCAATAAATATAGTTTATTGAAAAAAAATTAAATTAAATTTGTAACTTGAGGAAACTGTGATATGCTTCACCAATATGTTAACAGAAAAACAACATTAGTGCATTAATAATCTTTTCCTTCTAGTATATAAAATTAAATTCTGATGTATGCACGTTAGGCATAGTTGCACAGATCTATACCTGTATGTTTTGTACATAGGTGTATGTACATGGAGATCTATACAATGTGCATGTTCATCCAGCAAAAAGATTGGTTCATTTGTTTAAATGTCTTGATGTCTATAGTAAACTATGGGCCATTATGCAGTTTGCTAACAGGACTGCAGATGACTGTGAAGAGCTTCTTATCATTAATGATCATTTGAGAGAGAAAATGATGGGAAATAGAAGTGCTATATGTGTCTGTGACACAAATCTGAGAGCATTTGGAGAAGAGTAACAAATACTAAACACCCAGACCCAGCGGTACTGCTGTACAACACTCTTACTATGAAAAGCTCACAGGAATACTAATGTTGTCAGTCTAAAGTAACTATAAAATTGCTGTTTCTGAAGAATTTGGATTTTTAAAGGTATGAGGGCTCCTCTGAAAGTAATATTTCCTACTCCATGATGTTGGCCCACGGCATCTGAAGCAGACGGTTGTATGGCAGTAGAGGTTGAACCTCACCACCAATACTCATTCTGTTATGTTTTGTTGCTCTGCCACAGATGGCAGCAGAGGGGCACTGGCAAAATGGCATCTGACATGAAAGAGAGTATGAAGAGAAGGTGTGTCATTGAGCTCCTCCATGCAGAAAAAATGGCACCTACTGATATTCATCGACTCTTGCTGAACATTTATGGAGACCAAACAGTGGATGTGAGCTCAGTGAGGCAGTGGGTGATTCATTTCAGCAGTGGCATCAGTGGCAGTTGGTCACCTCCACTCATGCAGATTTTTACACGTGCAGCATGAGGCCAGGATGTTACAACGGAAGACATTGTGCTAGAAGTTGGAAAGAAAAAGTGTTCCTCCATCCAGCTACAAAGGATTACGGTCCAGAAATGACAAGCTTGGGGAAGCAGATCTTTGTGTAAACTGGAATACTCATATCAGATTTCCGGAAGTGACAGATGCCTTCAAATTATTCTGATATTGTTTAAGAGCCTTAGCACAACTCTTTACCAAAAGGCAGTGGCTGACAACAATAAACCATTATATTTAAAAAGAAACTTCATCTCAGCCTGGCAACTGGAATGCAGTGGTGTATCACACTCATTACCTAACATCTCTACAAACATAGTAACTGTACAAGCTGCTCTAGGAAATGGACATTTATTTACTTATTTATTTATTTTAGTATTGAAAGATGGATTTAAAGAAGAGGTATATTGAAATTCAAACAACATACAAAGACAGAAAAATGGAGACTGGAGTAAGAGACAGAAGCAGACTATGCTCTTAGTTTAATGAAGGATTTTGAAGATGTTTAGAAGCAGAGCTCTGAAGTCAAATTTAATTAAAAAGACAAAAGGAGTGCTCCTGAAATCCTTCAAAGCCACACAACGTTCTTGAATCCATGTAGACCATGCTGGAACATGGTACACTTCCATCTCATATCTTTTCATATGAATCTATTCCAGCAATTTTTATGACTGTATGACATCTACAGCCTTCCATGAACATTAAAACTCTGTATTTCTCCACACAATCTTGCACAATGCAGCTCTGTGTTTTTTTTCTATCCTGTCCCTCCCAGTGTGTGAATGCCATTACAACAACATAGGTTAATGTAGGGAGGTATAGTGGGAAAGGAAAAGTGAAGTTGAGGAGTGTATTTTCCTCACTGCATTAAAGAAGAAAGAAGATCCATATTCGTGTTTCTAATCTGAGTAAGCCTCTGTTGTACCAAGTTCTCTCTCCTTCTTTTTTGGGTGGTGGGATGGGGATATCAGTATGGATACCATATATGCAGATTACAGCTCATACAACTGTAAGAAGTGTTATGTTGTACAGTGCTTCCTTCCAAGAAATCAGCTGCAATTAAATGCCCACTGGAGAAGATAACAAGTGCCCATATGGAGAATATAACAGATTATTTAGAGAGACTGTTAAAGAGCAGATTGGTAAGGATAAAATATTGCCATTGAAACCCCGGCAGGTGTAGCTGCAGGCACACAGTCATCCCGGTGACTGTGCTCGTAATCTGCAGAACGCTGCTGAGCTGACAATCCAGCTTCAGTGAACTTTGTAGTGGCTAAGTAGAAAATCAGAGGTATGCTATTATAGGAGTAAACTTCTCTTTAAAACCATTTTATGGTGGTCACCAACTTCAGTCTTCTGAGAAGCAGTGGAGAATTAACAACTTCTAACAAATGGCAATATTCAGATTGCATGCCATCCTGCACTTGACGAACATGCCAATACAGGCACTTCATCCCAGACATTGCCATGCTTTCCACACAGGTTGGCCACTGCTAGTTCAGGTCTGAGCAAGCCACTATTCTCTCCTGCAGTAGGTATTTTGGCAATCTCAAATACATCTCAGGATGCTGTGGGGCAATGATTATCTGTAACAACATGGGTAAGCAGTCAGCAGGACGGCAAACAGAATACGTGGATCAGAGGCAGTGAGTAGTGCCCATCAGATGGGTTTTTACTTCCTTCGCTTCCTGTGTCTGCCCAGAAATGGGCTTTGCAAAGTCTTTTGGGTTGGCTTGGGTTTATAATCTTTCCCCTTTGAGCTTTTGGAACTTAGGCTTTGAATCTTTGAAGGCTTCCAAGACAGCTGTAAGGGAGGCGAGGGCAGGACTGAGGCGGGTGATGCAGGCATTTAACCTGATGGGATAGCCTCGTCTGGGAGGCCTGGCAGAGTGTTTGATCCTCTAGTTCAATGCGGACATCATGGAGCCCAGGGCGGCTCAGTAGTGGAGAATGAAAGCAGTCACAGCTAAGGGAAGCTGTTAAATGTCGGAAAATGTTAGACATAGGCAGTTTGGGGGATTTTTTACTTCAGGAAGCAGGCAAGAGGGTAGCAATAACACGGGATTGTTATTCTCAGATTGTAATACATTTCCTCTGCAATTGGAAGCCGGGAGATCAGAACTTAGTGAAGGAAAGTCCTTTACTTCGTCACCGTGTGCAATCAACGCACTCGGCGCTCGATTGCTCAGGCTTCTCTCGGCCCGCTCGTTCGTCGGCGCGGAGCGCGATTAAGAAGGCCCTTCCAGCAGCGCGGGATCCGCGCGCCGGGAGTGCGCGCAGCCAGGGGTCAGCCCGCGGCTGTAGCGAGGTGGCGGCAGCGGGATGCTGCGCTGGCTGATCGGGGGCGGCCGGGAGCCGCAGGGCCTGGCGGAGGTATGGCGGGGCCGAGTAGGGCCGTTGGTGGGGGGATGTCTCCCTTCAGCCTCCCGGAGGGGGTAGTGGGGTGAGGTGGGGCGTGCTGCGCTGCGCTGCGCTGCGCGGGGTGGCCGTGAGCCGGCCCTGCGCGTTCCGTGTGTGCTGCGGGGTGGCGCTGTGAGCTCTGCGCCGGGGGCGCCCCCGGAGGTAACGCGCGTTGTGGGCGGTGGCGGTGTTGACATGGCCGACTTGTGGGCTGGTTCTGTGTTGTGCTGGGTGTGAGGGAGGTAGTGCTGTCATTGCTTCGTCCCGAAGAATGCTGAACTGAGCCTGAGCTTAACAAGAGTTAGCAACGCTGTTGCAGGGATTCTCACTCTTAATGCTGTCGTAATCTAGACAGCCATGAAGAAGTCATTCTTCAGCTGCTGTACATAAGCAAGCCGTGACAACGTCTCGTTTTGTTTCTAATGTCAGTGTTTACCACAGCGGTAGTGCCACTGACCTGTGTCATCAGTCCAAACCTCGGCTGTGCTGTGGTTATATTCAGCAGGTTTGTGTGCAGGGCAGGAATTAGTAACAGCAGTGCTGAAATGGGCTAGGCAGCTCCCTTGCTGTTTGTTTTTCTCCAGAGTTTAATCTCGAGCTACATTCTAGGTACACTGTATCTTATCAAGGCTGAGTGTAGTGGAGTTCTCCCATTCTGTCTTTCTTGGCTTTCATAAGCGTGATCCATGGGACTTTTCTCCCATTGCAGCCAGTGATATCAACATTCATTCCACGTGCTGAATGATGGTGGGTATTTTGTCTCAGTGAAAAACTGAAAAATAAGTACTCATAAAGATTATTTCTAAAGTTTATTTTCCTCTTTGCACTGTGTTGTGCTACAGACAACATAAAGATGGTCTTCATAACCATTAATTCTCTTTCTACTTGAACAGCGTAAATGAGGAAGTCCACTACAGTTGGTAGTCTTTGGGCTGGTTGCGTTTGGTTTGTTGCTGTGGTTTCAGCTAGTCACATGCTCTGGAGTCTGGCATTCCACTGAGAAAATAGTGAAAACCTCTGGCAAAGGTTTTTAACTTAAAATTCAGGAAATATGAATTTCTCATTAGCCATTACATTTTTTCAGTTTCACAGTATATCATTTAGACTTGAGCTCCTGAATTTCTTACATTGATGGCCACAGCATATGTCTGATAGTCCATATAAACTATTTTATTGTGCTCCACGGTACAAGGTAACTACAGAAGAATCTCCACATACTTTTGTACTCAGTTTTGGAAGATTGCGTTTGAACATCTCACCTTTAAGTGCTTCAAATCACAGGGATTATCAAAAAGTTATGAAGCTGTGTTGAATGTTATTATTGCAGTGATGGTTACAGGTTCTGCATAAAAACCCAACTGTAATTTGGGAATGGATTCCATTAGGATCAGCATCTAATCTTCTCTTCTAAAAACTTGGTGTTGCTACAGGAGAGTTCAGTTAACAATTAGTTTACATCAATCAGACTTTAGAGAAAGAATGCATGTATAATTTGGCACTTGAGAAGGTACTGATGAAGGTCTGAAGCAAGAATGGCTTGTAGTATGACACAACTGAAGGAAAAACTGTTTTTTTTGTTTTGGTTGTTGTTGTTCTCTATATCACATTGCAGCACTGTACCTTTCAGTATTCGTGGGCATTCTTAGGTGAAACGGAAATAAGAAAAAGTAAGATCAGGCAGGTTCAAAAGAAGTATCACCGCCTTATACTGAAGAAGAAGCAAAGGCAGAGTACAGAATGTTAGTGTTACAAGTCCTGGCTTTTTCGAAGCTGTGGTGCAATTGTTTTGTGAATATATGTTTCTGTTATTAAATAGAAGAACTGAACTCTTCTGACCACAGTACTGCTTATGTCATCAGCTCAATGCTACTGAGATATTTTAGGATTTTTAAAAAGCTAGAATTTTTTTTTTTAAGGAATATTTTGATTTGCTTTTCATGGCCGAACTGTTAGTTTTCATATTTCTCTGACTTTTCTTTATAACTCTGAGGACTATACTTCCATTATTTTAAATGAGAACTGCTATTCTCACATAATTGCACAAAATGAGGAACAGTTGCTTCATGAAATGCATCAGATACCACAAAACCAAGATAAAATTACAAGAACTAGCATTTTGACAACCTCTTCATTTTAAATATGACACAGATTTCCTTCTCTTTTTATTAATTTTGTTGTTCTTAACTTGTGAAGTACAGTATCATAGTACCAATACAGAAATAATGGAAAATAATTGATTGTTCCTGCAAGAAAATATTGATGTTTCTGAGGATGTTTGTCTCATGTAGTTTTATCTCTCATTTATGCTACAGTGTTCAGTAATTACAGTTTTACAGTGTAGTTTCTGTGATGTCTTTAAAGAATAGACAGTCCTGGAGTTAATAAAGTTAGGAAGTGGGAGGGTTTTGTCACTGAGTTACTACTGAGCTAGTTATATATGCTTGACATTTTTTAAAAATTATGTCTAATAGCAAGTTGTTCCATAATGCTGAAGACTGTGGGCACAAAGGAGTTGTCTTCTATTGAACAAACTGATGATTGGCATTATCAGAACTATCCTGTTTTGACTCTGTAGTGCTTATGCAATGTTTTGTTGACCCTGCCAAGTGATCGGCTTGCTCTGAGTGATTTATAGTGCTTTTAATTAATAGTCTAGTTGACGTAATTGTAGGTGCTGTTCTGTGAAGTGATTAATCGTCCTCCATGTTTTTTTTTTAATCTGTTGACTTTGGTATTTTGTGAATAGAGTTGCAGTGGATTATATATATATTGCAGTGGATATTTTATATATATATATATGGATATATATAATAAATATATATATATCTCCACTGCAACTCTCTCTCTCTCTAATGATATATATATATCATTAAAGGTGTTGTCTTTATATAGAATTTCAAAATTGAACGGTAGGTGAAATACATGAGAGATGCAGAAACCTCTCAGGAGGGTATGTAATTTAATGAAAAACTACATGTATGGTGTATGAAGCTGGCTCCATGTGGTAGCTGTTGACTGAGCTGGCTTTTTGTCTCGGTATATCAGCGAATAAAGCAGTACAAAATGTTTTTCAAACAGAGAATGCTCTATTGTGATTTAAAATCCATGCTCTAGAAGGATATTATTTACTTGAAGCGATAAGAAATGAGCCTTTCTGATGATCTTAATTCAAGTAAAATTATTATTTCAGAAAATTAATTTCAAATACAACTGTGTATTTGCACATGAGCCTATAAATAGATTGTTAAATGTTACAAAAACCTGATGGAAGTAATTATGTCAGCACAAAATAAACTTGATGTTTTTTATGAATTTTAGAAATCGTCTGTACAGACCATTGGTGAAGAACAAGTACAAAATCCTTACACGGAGCTCCTTGTGTTGAAAGGTCATCAAGATATAGTACGTTTTCTTGTACAAATAGATGATTACAGGTATGAAGTTGCATTTTAAGCTGTTCCATAATGTTCTTGGGAATGCTTCAGATAATATTTTTGAAAATGTAGAAATGTTTTCAGTTCTGTTTTCGCTAGGGAAGGGTGGGGAAAAGCCTGGATTTAAAAAGACAAGGAGCGAACTCTCTTCTTTTATGATGTTTTTCCATTGTTTGTCTTTTTTTCTAAGCCATTCTTTTATGAAGAAAGAATGGTGAAGGAGTTATTTTCATTTCTCGATGCAAATTCATTTATTTGAAAGAGGCACCTGTAGCTAATTGAGCCCATAGTTTTCTGGGCTGAACTTTCCCTTCTGTCTACGCACACACATACTTTCTCCTGAGATGCTACAGAGTAGTGCTTCCTTTTTTTTTTCCTGAGTTCTGATGTGTTCTGTATTCTTGATTTGAGCATATCTGTTATATTTCACCTCTTGGTTCTACAAAAGAATGTGAATCTCCTACAGATCCCCTCAATACATTACTTGAACACTACGTTCTCCTTTCTTACCAATCTTTTTTTTGAGTCTCTCATGTCTCTGCTTTTTCAGTAGGGTCAAAAGCAATGTGTTTGTTGTCCTTTCTTCTGAAACTCCAGTGCTTAATTCACTTGACCTGCAACTGATGCAACTTTTTTTCTGCAGTGCTCAAATCTTGAAGTGTTCAGTAGTTTTAATTCTATGCATAATGGCTACTAAAATTCAAAAAGGGGCTAATGGCTCTTTCATCTATTTACTCCAATTTCCTGTTTTCAATTTGCTGTACTTACTTGAAACCTTACAGATCCATTATCTCTCTCATCCAATTTTAACTTTGTGCATTTTTTTTTTTAATGTATTCCCTGGTATCTTTGTTCTGTTCTTATTTTTATGTAACTACTTAAATTCCAAGGAAGGAGTCATCTAAAAAAACTTGACTATGAAGCAGGGATGAATCACTAGCTTTACCTTTGCCTCTTTGGAAGTGTGACTAGGAGAATGAAATATGGTCCTTTTATCTTAGCATAAAATTAACCTTGCATGCTCTCTCATTTAACCTAATCATTAAAGAGAGGAATTAATTAACTGCCTTAAAATAAAGTTGTGAAGCTTTTAGTCAGTAGTAACCAGAGTGACTCTTAGCTGTCTCGAAGAATTAAATAGAAAACCCTCAGAACTAGTTATGTTACTTAATAGTCAGGAGTCTCTTTGCCAAGGAGTAATTTATTGTCTTTTATGGGTTATGTGCAGAGGAATGTTTCTAACATACTGTTCAGTACACTACACGAACATAAACCAAGCTTTTACCTATGCTTTATCTTCACAGTGTTCAACAGGCATTTTGTGATGGAATATTATAATTAATAATATGTGTTTGCAAGGTACATCATTTCCCCAGTTAGTTTATTTTTTCTCCAATTAGTTCATTTTAGGTTCAGTGAGGAAGTATTGGTGATAGGTGGACGACTGACTGGATGATCTTGGAGGTTTGTTCCAACCTTGGTGATTCTGTGACTTCAAGATGTAGAATATATATATATTTCACTCTGTGGAAAATTTTTAGCTTGTCAGTTTTCATTCTTAATGTTGCAACTGTGTAGCAGAAAATTTCATGCATTTCCATGGCATTTTTTCATTACGGTAAATGACCAGAAGTGAAATTCGTTTAAAACTATAAGATTGTGATTTGTTTTTCCTCAGTCCTTTCCTTCCCTTTTCAGAGAAGAAAAAAATTTATTTTTATAGCAAGTTACAGTTTTCCTAAAACGTACACTGAATAAAATACCAGAGTGTTCTTAGATCTCAGGCACTTTCTGAGGTAAAGAAATCTTTTACCACTTGGGCATCATTTTACGGTAGCGGGTAAATTATTGGAGTTAAAGTAATGATAATCAGCATAAAGCTGAAGCCTGGATGGCTACATGGAAGATAGATTGTGAAATAGCATCTGGATGAGGAGTAAGCTACATAGGTGGTTAATATTCTTAGAGTTAGAGGAGTTTGATAGTCGCCTCACTGAACAGTAATTCAAGGGTTTTATTTATGAAGAATATTGTAGTTTCTGGGCTGTTAAACAGCTGATAATATTTTTCACTTGATTCTTTTCAGTAAAATTAGTATTGTTACTCAGCTTTTGAAATGTTTTTATTTAGTTTCTGCTGCTATTCCATTGTGTGCTTTTTGTCAACTGTTGTAAGCCAAGTTTCACGCTTCAGATCTTTAGATAATATCATCTTACTGAGAATTTTGCAGAAGGATTTTCTTGTTTTCTCAGTGGCTCAGCTAAAACCAGTGAGTGGAAAATTTTCTCAGATTGGTTTTTGAAGATACTAAATAAATCCTGTATAAATGTAACAGAAAGCTGTTTTTTTTCCCTTTTATCTTGTATTTTTTTGATCATGAAGTGAGGGTCATATTGATTGGGAGATTGCTAAAGAAGGCTAAGCCTCAGCAAGAGTCTTCCAAAAAATGGCTGAGATAAGATTGCATGTAATACTCTAGCATTTGACACATTAAACTAAACAGAGTTCATAACACGTTTTAAGAATAGCTTTCTTTGTTGCTTGTTTGACCATTCCTTACTCCTTCAGGAAGCAGACAAGGTTACAGAGGATGGTGATCATGACTGGAAAAGAATGAGGTGACCCATGAAATTCCACCTTGGTGAACAGGATGTACCTGTAGGATAGCTGACTCTACAGTGTACCTTTTTGCTTAAGCAGAAATCCTGGTTAGATGTTGAAGAGGAAGAATTACAAAACAGCACTGCATTAAATTTCTGTGCTGATATCTCATACTCAGAACTTCCTTCAAACACCAGTTTCTTTCTCAGAATTCTGTAAAGTGGTACACAGTTCCAATGTTAGTTGAGAAGCAACTGGAATTTAAAGGGATCATGCTGAAATGTGAGTCTGATTAAGTTCAAAACAATGTGTAATTCAGCTAAAAGTCAACTGAAGATGTTACTGTTATTAGAGGCATGCATGGAAGATTTTTTTTCACTATATTCTTTTTAAAGAAGGGGTGTGATTGGATGTAAGATAACAAAAGGTACAAAAAATGTATATTTAGCACATTTTTCTTACTGTAACAGGAAAAAAAAATGAGGGCATTTGAAAGTAATTGGGGCTGAGGGGATACAGCTTTATGCCAGAAGACTTTGTTAGCAGGTTTCACAGGCGACGTAACTACAAAGAGTCCAAAAGAAAGGACTTCTATGTAGTTACTGAAAACATTCACATCTGGCAGTAGAAAAAAAAAATCAGAAGTGATATAACCTTTCTTCTTTGCTACGTTCTTGCAGATAAGTGGACATTTTGGTTCATAGAACACAGAATGGCTTGAGTTGGAGGGGATCTTAAGGCCGTCTAGTTCCAATGCCCTGCCATGGGCAGGGCTACCACCCACCAGCTCAGGCTGCCCAGGGCCTCATCCAACTTGACCTTAAGTGCCTCTGGGGATGGGGCACCACAGCTTCTCTGGGCAGCCTGTTCCTGTGCCTCACCGCACTGTGTACAAAACTTCCTCCACATATCTAAATCTCCTCTCTTGTAGTTTAAAACCATTCCCCCTTGTCCTATCACTATCTGTCCATGTAAAAAGCCTGCCCTCCTTCCTGTTTAGATGCTCCTTTTAAATACTAGCAGGCCATGGTGAGGTCTCCCTGGAGCCTTCTCCAAGCTAAACAAGCCCAGTTCCCTCAACATTTTGTTATAAGAGGCATTTGATCATTTTCTTGGCCCTCCTCTGGAATTACTCCAACAGCTCCACGTTCCTTCTCTACTGGGGGACCCAGGCTTGTACATGGTACTGCAGATGGGGCCTCACAAGGGCGGAGCAGAAGGGGACAATCACTTCTCTCTCCCTGCTGGCACCTTAAATACAGACCTTCTGGGAGGTTTTTTAAGCTACTTGTAAGTATCAATAAATACTGGGCTCCTCCTGTGCTGAACTCAGATGAGTGGTTTCTAATTTGTTTGATGTCGTGCAGTCAATTGGCTCTGACTGATAATATTTGGTTTTAGTGTGTGAGGTTATTCAGTATATAAGATCTTTCATTAAATTTTTAAACAACAAGAGAATTGGTTCTGCAATGTGGGCTTCTGTTTATAATAGTATTTATTGGAATTCTCTAGCTTTGTTCTTTGTTGGCAAACACCTATTTAAATGTACTGACTTCAGGACTTCTATTTGAAAACTAATTGAGATTTATGGATATTTATTTATTCTTCAGATCAAAATCAAGAGTCTGATATTTCAAATTTATGTATGTTTTTACTTCTCTTCCATTATATTATGCTATATTCAAGATTTCGCTTTGTTTTTCTTATCAGGTTTGCATCTGCAGGAGATGATGGAATCATTTTTCTGTGGAATGCTCAGGTTTGCTCTTTTTTAGTGTGTGTGGGGGTAGCTGATTTGTTTCAGAGGAGGTAAGCATTAGGGAGAGCTGTTAGAAATGTCTACTAGCATAAAAAAAATTGCTGCATGGGTTTGTATCAGAAATACTGTTTGAAAATGTAGAAGTGGAGTTTGTCAAATCTCAGTTTTAAAAGAAGAACTAGGAAAATAGAAGTTGTGTTGTGAACATAAGAAAAATAATTTTTAAAAGCAAAAATGTTTTGTGGCATAACTTTACACATATTGGGGAATTATATGTTGATGTGAAAAGCAGAAGTGAATATGAACTTGTGACTAATTCTTCTTTTAATATATGCTCAGTGCTTGCTGAAAACACTAAGGTGCTAACTATGAACTCGATGAATAAATACCAAGATCCTAGTATTTATCCCTTTAAGGATATCTTAGTAGCTCTGTTTGTAATAACTGCATTAAAACTGATGAGACTAAATGGAGAGCTAATGCAAAACATTATTGGAAAAACACCAGTCAGTGATAGTTAAATACTTCACTCGGTGCCAAAGCAAGGCCTTGCTTGCTGTGTTAAAAATCTCATTATAATTTTTGAAAATCTTCTGAAATAAAGTAACTTAGGGAAATTGTGCTCTGTACATGTAAAAAACACTGTTTTTGTTATGTAGTATTCTTCATACATATACTTGATATGTTATTTAACTCAGGTAAGATCTTGGAAAGTGTTAAAGGTCTAGTAAGAAGTGAAACCACAAATGATTTTAGAAATTGAGATTTTAGACTCTTAGAAATTTTTGCTTTCAGAAGTAGTTTGGTACCAGTGTCTTGTGTAACGGTAGGTTTAATCCAAGTTTTACCCTTAATTTTCCCTGTTCTTATTTTTCAGACTGGAGAGAAACTTTTTGAACTCCATGGTCACACACACAAGATTACAGCTATAGCACCATTTTTTTCATCAGATGCTTCTGAAGAAAACAGTCATTTGATTTTAACAGCATCAGCTGATAGAGCAGTTATTGTATCCTTAGATCTGGAGAGGTTTTGAATTTTTTTTAAATTTTCTTTTGTATTTTGTTTTTACTGGAAGCATTGACAAAGGCTACGTGTTGTTTGAATTTATTGGCTGGTGATATCCAGTGCATATAGTTGGATCAAACTAGAATTTTTTCTAGTCATTACTCACAGTTAGATGTAATCCCTACTATGCAAATGAATCCTAATGATAGGCAATTATTAGAATGTCATTTTGGCATTCTGAAAAGACAATCCGAAGTTATAAGACTGAGTTTCTGCCAATCTATATCCCAAACTCTCCTTTAGTTAAAAACACAGCAGTTATAATAAATATATAAAATCAATTTCCTTAATGAATTAAGTCAGGTTTGGGACTGCACTACTGGCAGACAGGTGCACAAAGTATCATGCTTCCATTCTACTGTAAAGGTAAGCTGAGGAAACCTAAGTCTGCCTGTCTTTTTGTGCACAGTAATCTTTTCTGTGTGACCTACACATCCTATGGGCAGATGTATTTAAATGAACAACAGCGTAATTTAAGAAGATGTAACCCTTTAACAGTGACTGCTTGAGAGCTGTTCTTAAGAAGTTCTTAATTTCTTTCTGAAACTTCGAATTCCTCAATTTTGTTTTTTGAAAGGTTATAGATTAAGGGTGATTTTATACCTCTGTTTTGTTATTTCATTGGAAAAGGCAATCTACAATCAAACTATTCTTGAATGTTAATTGAAAATTTCATTAGAAATCAGATCTTGCATTGTTGATAGAATAAATGTGACATATAGTATGTAATTAATTCTGTATTTCTCAAGAAACTGACACTTTAATACTGTATTTCACAGTACTTATGGGTTCATCTAGCTAAAGCTCATGATCACTTCAGTGAAAAATTCCCTGTAGAACTTTTGCAGGGGACATATATCTGATTTTTGTTCTACAGTGTTTGACAGTCCTTCAAAGACTGGATGTATGGTTGTCTGGAGGGAGTGATCTATGTGTTTGGAACCGAAAATTAGATCTCTTGTGTAAGACCAGTCATCTTACTGATGCAGGTAAAAATGTAAATGACTCATTATAGCAGTTAAAGTGCAAGTAAAATGGATCTGTATAATGATGCAAAACCAACTTGGCAAATTCTCTTTAATTTTAATGATAACATTATGTATTAGAGCCACTTTTTAAAAGCGTCGAACTTAATCATTTCAAAATTAAGACTGCTTTTAATCTCCTGTACTGTGTGAATTTTAGAGTATGTCAAACCTAAGTAAGTGTAATACTTTACAGTTTTTCTAAATATTTTGCAATAACTGAGTATTCCAATTAACTTGGAATCTTAGAGGGCTAGACCCTCGATTACTGACTTGCATGTATTTGCTGTGGTGGGGGCCAGATCCTTTCACTTTCTCTGTGAAGGAGCTAGAGTTTTATTATTTCTATTTAAAACTTGATGGTATTAATAGTAGACTAGTAAAAATTTCTTTTTATTGTTAAGGATCAGTGATTTTTTTTTGTAGAAGATTGAGATCAGATTATATTTACTGTATTTCTATCAAAACCTGAATGTCAGTCATGCTTTTCTGTTAATAACCTTATATATTATCTAGCTATGCAAAGAAAATTGTTACACATTATTGCTATGCTTTACAAAGATAGCTATGAAGCTGTTAATCAAATTCAAAGCTGAAACCAATATTTTTCTTTTTTGTCATAGAACAGTGGTAAGTAAAACCCTTTTGAATCTTTGAGGATACCAGTAATTCTTTAGGTTTGATACAAGGTATCCTACCAAATAGCAGTTGTAATTGGTGTTTGTAGTTGGTAGCATAGAGTGCTATTTAAACTTCTGTATGTAGGGTTGACCAATAGGATGTGCTGCATTGGCTCTCCTAATCCCTTGCTTCCTTTTTGGGGGAAGAAAGAGACTGCTTATTCTTTAGAGAATTTTCCCATAATGATGTGGCAACACAGGTTGGGGGATGTCTATGTGGAACAAAGGCAGGATAACAGTAAGCTGGACATCTTCTTTTATGCCATGTTTTGCTTCAGCTGGCTCTGCATAACATTTTAATCTCATGTATATTAATGGTAATATCGGTATCTAATAACTTCAGCAACTCGTGTTTAGAGTCTCAGTAATTACCGCAGTATCCTAAATGTTGTCCAGCATTAGGACATAAACATCTTAGCCCTACTTAAAATAAAAAGATTATTGATAGGAACTTCAGCTCATATCTCAAGTTCAATGCTCAGAATTCTGCTGGTTTCTGAACCAAACTCTGCCTTCATCTGAAGTAATCTGTTCACTTCAGTTGCAGTTTTACTTTGGCTTCATGCAGTATGATTTTGTTTTCCTAGTAATTTGTATATGGATGGAAAATTATGAAAAGCTTTATTGGAAAGCAATTATCAGTTAACTATGTTTTCTTTTGGTCAATAAATACTATTCTCTCCCTTATTTCCTTTATTTTTCAAAGGTATTAGTGCTTTGGTTGAATTGCCTAAAAATTGTGTTGCGGCTGCTGTTGGCAAGGAGCTAAGTGAGTATACTGCATTTCTGTTAGGTCTTTGTATCCTCTGTCATTGCTTATCAGAGATGCCTGTACAAGGAACACTGCTGGAATTGTATAGGAAAAGTGAAAGGTACTAAGGTGTAATTAGCAACCTTCCTGTGTTTTTCTTTGTATGATAATAAGGCAGATAGTACTCGTCTCCTTCAAGAATTTCACTGAGAAATGGTCAAAACTTTTCTGCATTCTTTTAGTATTATTAATGCCACCTGTCCAGATCTGATTCTGGATATCTGCATTTGTTCTTCTGGTCTGGAACTTGTTTTCATACCTGTTCAGTAACTAGGAACTCTGTATCCTAAGGTACAGAGTGCAATATTGCCAATAAAACAATATCCAAAGCTGTAAGGAGATGATGTGGTGGTTTCTGATATTCACTTAGAGATAAGCTTTTCTATGTATGCAAACTGTAAATCATCTGCTAGCTGTTGGGGAGCCTTTTAGAAATGTTGTATGAAACTGTTGAAATGCCAAAATCTGGAAGAAGTTTCAGGAGATAAAGAGTAGCAATGAGTCCACAAAACAACAGATTTTTGCCCAATATTATTAAATACTTAGATGGAAAAAAAAAATCGTCTAATAATATGATCAAGGAGCTGGGAGCAAATTAGAAATTGTCTTCTTGTGTTTAGACTTTGGTATACAGCATAAACTTCCATCTGAAGTTCCCTCAGTTCTGACATGCCTTTGAGATAGCACAAAAGAAATTCCAAGACTGATAAAAAGGAAGTCTTAATTCCTGGAGATTTTGATTGGGTTATTACAGAGTATTACATCCTTTTGTTTAATAAGTCTTCGAGACAGTGGTTCTTTTTCACCTTACTTACCAATACAGATGTTTAATACTTTCCACTTCTGATTTGTACAACTTCTGATGTAGATCAGTTCTCTAAATTTCAGAGTTACTAGGTAGAAGTCTTTGATCCCTACAGCTGCTGTAATAAGAGACCTTAATAATAACACTGGAACAAATTATTCACATTTTTGTGTTACGAGAAAAGCAGTTGATCATAAATGGTATTGCGCATCTTGCACTGTCTCACTTTTAATGTGCTTAAATTTGTGTCCGTCTGAATATGATATGTTTTATTTGAGCATATCTATATTTTATTCTGACAAATGATAAAGCTTATTTAGTCAGTTTCTCTCTTTATCTTGGAAGTCATTTTTAGGTTGATTGCTTCCAGTGATAAGTCTGAAGGTTGGAATATTCTTGAAGTAAAACGCCTTGTCGATCATCAAGATAACATCTTGTCATTGGTCAGTGTCAATGGTAAGCAGGGTTTTGGTGGAATATTTCAACTGTGTGCTTCTTGTTGGGACCAAACTTGTAACTGGAGTGAAGCTTCATAACTAGTAGGTGATTCTTTCTGTGGTAGCTGTGAAGGCAGTGAAATGTGAAATGAAACCAGGCGGGTTTATGATATAGAAAAGGCTCAAAGGGTGTACAGATGTAGGGCTGCACTTAGTTGCGTTATTTAGAGGCTCTGGAAGATGATGCAATCTCTGTTGCTCATTTTGGCAGGACCAAGTGACTGCCTGATATTCTGCCTAGGTAAAGACTGCAGTTACCCTACTGCTTTGTTGTCTTATCTGTCTCTTTGAGTTCCCTCTGAGCCCAGGACAAGTTGTTCCCAGTGTGACAGAATGTATATTTGTCTTTTAGCTAATATGTACCAGCCAGATTGGCACAAGGGGCCTATTGAACAGAGATGGAGAGGATAAAACTTGGATTCTGTCGTGGTTGTTTCTGGCCTACTGATGTACCTACTTATCAAAGGAATAAGAGGCTTTTTCATGTAGGCAACATACGAACTTCAAGTGCTTGTACATACTTCCAGTGATGGTCTCTGCCTTTGACATACTGTGCTTTGCAGCAAGTGAATCTCCTGTTTGCTAGTTCTGATTTTACAGGAGAGAGCTCATCTCCTTTCGATTGCCTTAGCTGTTCTAAGTAATCAAATGAAAATTTTCTCAAGGGGGAGAGGATTTTGGTCAGTCAAGAGACTGTGCATTCTACATAGCCTTATGCTAACATAAGCTTTTTTGTTGTGTAGGGCTGTAACCTTGTCTGAAATGGATGGTTTTTTTTGTTAGTTTGCTTTAATATAATATGATTTCAATGTGTTTTTTTTTCCCTCCCCCTCTAGATTTGACTTTTGCAACAGGTTCTCATGTGGGTGAGTTAATAGTTTGGGATGCACTTGACTGGACAAAGCAGGCATCTGAGTGCAACTTCTGGGAGTCTCCTGTCCAACCAGATGCACGGACAGAAATAAAGTTATCCCAAAGTCCAAATGAAACTTCAGTTCAACACTTAGCATCTGATGAGGAGGTAAAAAATTCTTAAGCTGAGCAAATTACTTCAAGTGAGCGTGCGTTACCTTACTGAAAAGGCCAAATGTTTTGTGTTTTCAGTTTTGTTGCTGTTGTAAACAGTTTGATAGACTTCTTTAAAATGGGCACAATTTTCATATGCAGATTTTGGTCATCGAGCTAACTGCAGGTTGTAGGATGTTGGTGGTATTGGAGCTAATATGGACTGTCACAACAACTCTTTTTTGACTGAAAAAAGAAAATCAGCTGTTTCTAGTACCACTAGAAAAAAAACAAATACACATTTTGATGGTGTAGATCTCTTGTGTGTCGTGGTTCTGGAATGGCATTTTTCAAAACAGTGCATTTCTTGTACAGTAACCTTGGAGATGACCTAGGAGAGCTCAGTCATTGTTCAGGAAATGGTGAAAATCTTCAGATTGCTGTTGACTTTTGAGAAGTGTCACCGCCTGTTAGTGGCAAAGGGAAAAGTATTTCATTGTTGGAGTACAGTGGGATTCTGTTCTGGAGCATGAAAGTGCACTGCAAGGGAATGATTAAGAAAAAGATTTCTGGAAATAGATTTGAAGGTGTGAGCTATAACAGAATGAAAACTGTGGGAAAGCGTGAACGCAGTCTGAGGGCCAAGTCATCATTCAAGGTCTTGCATGATTATGAAAAGAGCGTTCTGAAAAATACTGCAAATAGAAACATTGAGCGGGAATGGAGGGAGAGAGATGTAGTTGTTTAAGTGTAGGATTTCATGCCGTTCTGTTGTCAGTGCTGAGGAATAAAAAGCCAGTCTTGTTCAGGAGGAGTTCTGTGATTTGGCTTCAAAACATTCTGACTCCTTGCTCGAAAGATACACAAAATGGAGCTTATAGGAGAAAAAGAATTTTGGGAAGTTTGGAAGTAGTTAAAAGTATTGAATGGGGTGGGATCTAAGTCGGCTGAGAAATTTCTTCCATTCATGGAACCGAACTAAACACAAATTGCTGCAGAAGTTTAAACTGTATTTCTATTTATTGTGAGGTTTGAATGGTAGCACTAGAATCACCTTTTATTCCTACATCCTGAAAGAGAAGGTTGTAGGGGAGATCTGTCTTTGTCTTGTAAAGTTCCTACCAAGAAAGTGGAGAAATGTATTCCTATGATGAATTACTTTATTGCCTGCTGTCTAAAAGCAGAACAGAATTCTTCCTGATTTTTATTTTTTTAAATATATATATTTAAAAGTGATGAATTCTCTGTTAGGAGCTTTATTGGTGGACGAGGCAGTTGGGTAGCTGGAGAAGAAGAGCTTGTCTAATTTGATGCTGTGTTTGTATGCATAGCACCATTCAGAATCCAGTGGGATGGTAAAGGTTTGGCAATACTAAAGTGTGCTAAGGAGTGCACGTCCTGTCCTGGTGTGTGCTTAACCTGCCTGTTAACATCAGTGTACAATTCGTACTTCCTCATCTGTTATTTTCTTGGGGTTTTAAGGACTTGTTACCAGGGCTTGTGTAAAAGAAAGTGTTTTCTATGAAGAGCACGTTTGGCAGAGCGTAAATGGAACCTATATAAAAGTCAAGAGTGTGTCTCAAAATGGAAGACTAATGGAGAGACTTTAATTTCAGTGCTAAAAGAGCTCTCATTGTAGATGTACATAATAAAACAAAACAAAAAACCCCCCACAAACGCAAACAAAGAACGTTAAACTACCATTGAATGTTGAGACATTGTTGAATGTTGGTCACTCCAAAAGTAATGCCGCCTATTTATTTCCATGGAAACTACAAGAGCTACAAAAAGCACAATAACATGATTTGATAGAGCAAATTCTTAGCTACTAAAGGCTGTTTTTCAACATGGTCACCACTATTAGTCCTGTATTTTTGCTAGCAATGAACAAGAGCCATACACCATACACTGCCTCACTATGCTCACATCCACTGTTTGATCTCCATAAATATTCAGCAAGTGCTAATGAATGTCAATGGGTGCCATTTTTAGCACGTGGAAGAATTCAGTGGTGCATCTTTGTTTCATACTGCCCCTCTGCTGCCATCTGTCACACAGCAACCAAATGTAATGGAATACTGGTAAGAAAGTTCAGCCTCTACTTCCATACTACCAACATTTGTCTCTGATGTCATGAGCCAACATAGTAAAATAGGAGGCATTACTTTTGGAGCAATCCTCCTCATGTATAGATAGGAAATTTTAGTTAAAAAAAAAACCCTAAATTACTGGTTTTATGAAATGTTGACAAGTGTGCGGAGTGAACTGCTTATAAGCCATTGATGTTGAGGCTCTGTGGATGGAAGCAGGCCATTCAAGGAAAAGATCCAGCATACTGTTGCTTAAATTCGGTATGTCCTGGAATATATTGAAAGGGGAGCTTTTTTCACTCCTGTTTGGCACCAAGTATTTATCAGGTGTATGGCTGTTCTTTTCTGAAATCATAGCAGCTAAGTCACAGTTAGATGCAGGTCCAATGATGTGCAAGGTATTTCTGGCTTCTTAGAACCATGGTGGTTATCAGATGGAGTCCCTGCACTTTACTGAAGGAGAACATCACATGTAAAATGCTTACTGGTCTCCACAGTATTGTGTAATATAGGGGAGTTCCTTTTTTACACATCTCTCAGAGGAGCCTGTATCCTTGGGTAAGACCCTTCTGTGCAGATTTTGTTAAATTAGAAAACAAAACAAAAACGATAAATGCAGAATAGTTGCCTGGATTCTCACTCTTTCTTGAGAGAAGTAGGGTTTGTTAAAACACAGAGCTATACTTTTAGTGTGAGAATATAAATGTTTAATTTTAGGAATGCATTAATTTGTTGGTATCCCTGGTTTCTGTTTGGACTGCAAGACAGAGGATGAAAGTACTGAAATTAAATAACTGCTTATAGTAGGGTATCTCTCGTTTCTTCCAAGAGGTCCATATTTTTTTCTGAAACTTGCTGTTTCTATGTGCTTAGGATAAAGCAGTTAACGTGAGTACAGAAACTAGCCATGTAATGCTGACTCGATGACGTCATAAGGACTGCTGGAAATCCATAACACACAGGGTGATATTTCAGTGTCTGTTTCTATAAGTTGTTCCACTGAATTTTCTTTCCAGTATGTGTATGCTGCAGTTGGGAAAGGCATATACGTATATAATCTTCAAATGAAGCGTGTGATTGCCTGCCAGAGAACTGCTCATGACTCTTCTGTACTGCACATTGAGATGCTTCCAAACAGGTACAAGTCATGGTACATTTTGTCATGCAGTAAAGAAGCTCAGAACTTGGCGGAGTGGATAGATGCAGTCTACAAAGCTACATCTAATTTCTAGGGCAGGGGCTTAATCTTTAGCTTGATCTGCTTTTACTAGGTAGAACTTGTTGATTTGATTTTTGAAATTCGATGTGAAATAACTAATCCAGTGTGCTTGATAGACAGATTCAAAATAAAATATCTTGGCTATTTTCAAAGTCACAATTCATAAACACTTTTGTCTACATAGTAAAATGCCACTAAGCTGTATTTTCGCATATATAAAGCAAAGACCTATGGCAGATCTGGTAAATCATTTAAATTAAATAAATAAGAACTAACAAAATATTTTAGCAAAAAATACCTTCCAGCCCTTGTTCATTAGAGTGGAATTTCTGGCTAGAACTTTTGACAGCCAAGTTTAAAAAAATTAATGAAAATAATATTAAAAACTTGTTATGTATGTAATCTTGGAGCTTTGTTTTTAAATCCCTTTATATTTAAGTTTGATGGAGTGAAATTCTATCAGAAGCTAAAAATTGGTGTCTTGATCTTGAAAATCCACGTGTTTTTCAAAGCACATCAGTTGTGTGTATTGAAAGAGGCTATTTTTCCTTACATTCTCTTTCCATAAATAATACGGTTTTGCTTAATGAAGGTAAGCTTGCTGAAGTCATTTTGTGTGTTTGCAGAGTCTAGATGTGTTTTAGTGTGATTTTTTTTGTTTTAAAGGTTTGAAAACATATATTTTCCATTTACGTTTCAAGTCCATTATAGTTTGTCCTGCTACTGATTCCGCTTATTTGCATCCATGCTTGTGTTGCCTATCAACTGTTTTGACAGGCAGCTGATATCCTGTTCAGAAGATGGCAGTGTACGCATTTGGGAGCTCCGAGAAAAGCAGCAGCTGCCAACTGAACCAGTTCCAACAGGTTTGCTTGGAGTGTGGGGTGAAAACAGCATTTAGAAAAAGAAAATCGGAGAACTCTATTCAGGTGTAGAGAGGCTTGAAGGCTTTGTAAGGCGAGATAATGTCATGTGTTCAATCAACTGAGACAGATGTAGGAGAGGAACCAGAGAAGACATTAGGCATACGAGCCACCTAAGATCTGATTTGAGAATTTAGAAGGTCCTACTGGAGCAATTCTGTGCCATGAAGCTTATTTTAGTTTTCAGTTGTATTAGCTGGTCTAACAAAAATTACTGTCTCTGCTGACAAACTTTCATTCACATCTCCTTGTACTGGGTACTCTACCTGCCGAAAGTAAGTGGCAAGACCTTGTATAGAAAGTTAAAGACAAGCTTGCAAATGAACAGCTAGCACAAAAAAAAAATGATTTCTACATCTCCTCCTTGAACTTCGGACTCACCTTGAGACTGGACCCAACTTCACTTGCATACAGTCCTCAGGGTCTTGTTGCCTGACTGATAGAACTGTTGTAAAGATTTTTTTCTAATATTTTTTTCTAATTGCAAATCTTTTTGCCTTCTGGGTTGATTTAGCAACATGTTTTCAGGAATGTCCTGCCTCAGTATTGCTGATGACAGCTGGTCCATGCGGTTCAGCTGCTGGTTGTTTTGATGTTGGAAATGTCTAACTTTGATAATTGGAGTTAGGTTTGAAAGAAACCATATACCGTTGTGGGATGGCTAGCCTGCTGTTGCTGTGCTATTTTCATTCTGAGGAACCCCTTAAGTAGTTGTTTATCTTTCCTGTCATCTGCCTGGCACCAAGGCCTTGGCTTAGCACACTTCTTTGTGTCTGCTGATAGGCCTGAGGGAGGGATCAGGAACAAAGGTGGAACTTCACTGTGTACAGAACTGAAATTTCTCACTTCTGTAGATGTCATTACACAGTTCTTCAGATATGTATTTTATTGTTATCTAAGTGGAATGCATGGAGGATTATTGTAGCACAGCGCGGGTGATGATTTTAAGACTAACTGAGAAGTCAGTAAGTGGTATGAAAACAGGCAATTCAGCACCAAAAACTTGCTTGCTACCTTGTGTGCAGTGCTCTAATGTGCAGTGGAGGACACACAGGGATGAGATTGGCACGTCATCTCTCTCTTCTGAGCACAAATGACAGCGAGGCAGTTTAGGAGGACAGAGGGTCACTGTCCTGCATCTGCCTTTGCCATTCGGTTAGTTCATTTAAGCATTTTCTGGATTTTCTGCTGAATACATGTATTTTCTCATCCAGGTGAGTAATGCAAAATTTGCCACATTGTAACAAGATTCAAAATATCTGTTTTCCTCTGCCATCAAAATGAGTAATTCTTTTTAGCTAGTGGAAATAAAAATTGTGGGTTTTTTTTTTCCCAAAAGAAAACTTTTTTTTTTTTTTTTTTTTTTTTTTTTCTCTACAGGGTTCTTCAACATGTGGGGATTTGGAAGGGCAAACAAGCAGGCAAACCAAGCTAAGAAGGTGCAGGAGAATACACCTATGCATTTTTTGGAGCTAGTTGGTGATCTGATTGGTCATTCATCAGCTGTACAGGTAGGCCAGTTTTAGTAGGATGAAAAAAAGAATTCCATTTACTTATGTAATTTTAGAAGTGTTCTTTAAGCAGCTGTAACTTTTGACTGTGTAGGTCTGGAGGCTGGGAATGTCTTCATCGTACTATGGAGTTGTATGAGAGTCCTGGGCTTTAGGACCTTCTAAATTCATCAGAAATTTAGCAACTAATAAATACACACATTGATTGTGTGGAATATTTAGAACAATATGAAAACAATAACATTAGTAAATTAAAGTTCATTAGAGCTCAAACAGTGACAGATGCATGAAGATTGTGTCTGTACAAAAATGCTACAGAAATATGGTAAGATGTTGGGTTTCTTTTTAGACTGCAAACAGTACAACTGGGAACTGGACGTTTATTCAAAATTTCATCTTTAGCTTACAGTCTGTACAAAGGCTCATAAAAAATGAAATCAATTCAGTAACTGTACCCCCTGTGCTGTGAGCCTTAAGGTTGTCTTAAGTTTAGATCAGGTGTTGTGCTATGCTTCTATCTGCCTAACAGAGTATACATATATTTTTTAATGGTATTTCCCTCCACACTTGTGTTTTCAATGTTAATATTCGGCAAACATATTGGAGTGAAAGATAGCTTTCTTACAATGAACTGTTACATTCTTGGTAGGAGCAGGAGAAAGGTTTGGTAAAGAGGAAGGGAGGAGGGGCAGGTCCTGGAGTAGTTTTGCTCAAAAGTATGCATGAGACTAGCTGGATTTTGGAACTGGTAAAAGCTGAAAGATTCTCGCTAATAGCTAGGATGATCCCATCTGCTACAGAGATTTCTGTGAAGCTTTCTGCCTCTCTCTCCCATCTTTTTCTCTAAAACTATTTCTAAAACTATTAGAAGAGACCATGTTAGCAGTAAGAAAAGTAGATACCTACAAAAGGAGATGTAGTGTGTAGTTTGTCTTTTGCCTTCTTTGCTCTGTCCCGTTGTGTTTTGTCTTTACTGGGATGCTTCAGAGGCAAGTAGCAGCTAAGATAATGGTGAAAATGATTTCCTGCAGTGCTCTACATATGGAAAATATTTTAGACTCTAGACAGGCTGGAGCAGTTGAGGCTGAAGATGTTGAGTGGTGGATGAAATGTGATAATCAAAGATGTGTGCTTGGCCAGAGTATTTTACTGGAAGAGCTAATAACTGACTGTTCCATGGGCAGATAGGCTGTAGCACAGTCTCAGTGCTTCCTCCAGGCAGATTCCTTCAGTGTCTTGAGAGGTCAGAGCACTGTAAGCATGCCATGATGTTTTTGTGTGGCCTTGTTCACTGGATGCTATGCTGAAATGTTAGCAGCTGATGAGAGGGAGCCTTGTGGCCCCTGCCCCTGTCTCTGAAGTCAGGGATAACTACATAACTTATTGGCTCCACTGCTCATGTGGAATTTGTCCACTACTAATATATTTCTCCTATATCACAATTCTCACTGGCCTGTCTCTGTGTGTGTGACCAGGTCCATGCCAGTGTCTCTGATAGAGGTTGATCTAGGCCTGGTAGGAGTAGCTTGTGTGCTGTAGTGTGGGTCCTGTGTAGTCAAATGAACAGTACAGTGGCTTCTATTTCTAAGCAGAAACTGTGTCACGCAAGTCATGCCCTCTTCCACTGCTGACTTAGAAGCTAGCTTGAATAAAACATTTTCTCTGTCTGTAAAGCTTTGCTTCCTTCTCCACATGGAAATCTTTCTGGGCAAAGTGTTATTTAAGGGTTGTATTCATACGGATATTTTATGACATCTCAAACATACAGAAAGTATATGTTGTAGTTTTGCATACCTAATGTCTGAAATGGTTCTGTTCAAACACATCTATCTGTTCAGTCCAGATTTACACTGAACATTTAAGCCAGCTGATAATATCATGTGAGTGTCATATTAATAGTAATGGTTTCATTGCAGATGTTCCTGTACTTCAGTGAACTGGGACTGGCTACATGCTCTGCTGACCATCTCATTATACTGTGGAAGGATGGTGAACGAGAATCTAGACTCCGCAGTTTAACGTTGTTTCAGAAACTGGCACAAAATGGTGATTTGCAACTAAAATTTTAAATTGCTTGAATACAGGCTACATATGCATAACTGGATATACATTAAATGTGAATGTGAAGGAAATTCTGAGCTACTGGGAATGTGACTATCAATAAGGTTTACGCTTAATGTCATGTATTATATTGGAATTTTTATGGCTGTTCTTCTCAAAGGAGAATTTTGTATGTTGAAGCTTATTTGGCTTACTCTGTCAGCAGAAACTGTGTTGCCTTAAATGACTGAAGATAGTGATGACTCATTAAATAGTTTCAATTATTATTCCTAGTGTTTTAAAAAAACAACCACCGTGAGAGAATAGCAAAATTAAGAGTTGTTAAAATGGTTAGTTAGGTCATAACTGAAGCAGCTGTATTATGTGAGTTATATGTGTTCACAGTGGTATGTGTGGAAAAGACAGAGAAAAAAAATTAGGGGCTTCCTGCTTTATATAATTTCTTACAGCTGAAGTCTGAAAAACTTTAGGCAGTGATAGCTCAGATTTATGTATTTACACAGAAAGAAGTTCTCAGAGTTTTTGCATTTGATGTTACAATAAGGGTAAGAAGAAGAAAGAAAAGTAGGCAGTACCAGTTTGTCAGGTTTTAGTTTTTTTTAGCAAAGCAAATTATTGGCACAGAAATACTTCTGTCTTGCAACAACTGCAGTTTTACTGTGGGTTAACCTACACTGGAGTTTATATAACACCACTATGATGTCTAGCATGAAGTGTGATTGATTCAAATTAGTCATTACACAGCATACTCATTGAATTCATTTGTCTGTCATGATGGTGCTGTCCTTACTGTGGATTTTAGGATATAAAATACTTTCATAACCAGTAGTAATTGGTCTGTTCTTCCAGCTGAGCACTGAGTTCTCAAATAAAATTTGACTGCAAAGAAATTTGCGCTAAGTATGTAAGCCCAAATAGTATTTTAGAGTTTAAAAACGTAAAGCCTCCAAGTACACAATGCCCTTTTCAAGTCTGAGAAAGGAGCAGTAATCTGCAAAGCTGAACAGATTTAAAAACAAANGGGCTGGGGGAAAGAAAACAACCAACCAACCAAAAATTCCCCAATCTTTAAAAACCCTCCACTAAGTTAAATCCAGAACAGTTGTTTATAATGTTTATAATGAGATGGGGAGTAGGGGAAAGAATTACCAAAATCAATAGAAAGGAAGTGGGAAGGGAAGGGGGATGGATTACCATCCATTTACTGTTACTTCTGGAACAGATATGATCTAGGGTCAAGAGGACTTGAGGAATTTAAAATAGGGCTTCATTGTCCTCAGTTCTCTTCCTCAGACCCAGCGCTCAAAACAGCTCAGGATAAGTCTTGTGGAACTTTCCAATGCCATCACTTACTTTTGAATCAGTGACTTAACTGTTTTCAGTACTGTAGATTCCAGTGGTTTAATTCCAGATTTGAAGTCCAGCAGCTGCAGTATATGTAATTAAAACAAGGAGCTAAGTGGATCCTGACCAGAGCAAAAGCAAAAGGAGGCACTCCGACTTCCTAGGAGAAACTGAAGAAACTTAGATTTGCTTCCCCCAGCTCCCACAGATACAGACATTTCCCATAACAGCCAAAAGACAAACATTGCCTCTTGAGCCTGAGCATAATTATCCCTGGAAGGGAGGGCAGAGAACAGTAACATTTTAGGCTGTATTTTTCCCTGCTTTTGTGAGTTTGTTGAGTTTAGAACCCCAAATGGCATTTAAAAAAAAAAAAAAAAAATGGAGAAATTGTTAAGTAATGTTTCCCTTTATATTCAGAAAGGTGAAGTCAGCTTTAAATCTTGAACTGCATGTTCTTTTCTCAAGAAGGCTATACTATGGTAGGGAAAGAGATTGGATTACAGCTGGTTATAGCATGCCTTCGGGTATGTGTTACTACACATGTGAGGATGAAGGCATGTTAATCTCATCTGCTTGTTAGTCTCTATCTAATGCATTGTTTCAGGTGGTATTCATCAGCAAGTGTTGCACTCTGTACAACTGAGGTACAAAGGTACAAAGTGGGAGAGAAAGTTCCTGTTTGGCTCTTTCTCCTCTTTTAAATTGAAAAAAAAAAACAAAAAAAAATAGCTTATTTGTTCATTAAGGAGGTGTGTATTTCTTGTTACTAAAAGTTTACATTGAAAGCTCATATGGCTGTTTGGTTTGTTTTAGAGTGGTTTGTTTTGTCATCCATTACAACTAGAGAGAAGGAACATGATCTTATCTTGCCCTCCTCTACTACAAGAATAATTATTTCATTTATATGTGACTGCTTTTGAGTGAATGCCTTGTCAAGATGCAAACCTATTTCAATGAACAGTTCTAGTTGCAAAAGATGTATGTTTTACATGGATGTAATTCAGTCTTACGTAGCCCTACATGCATGCGTAAATATTTATATCTGTCAACAGAGTGTTGGGACCTTATTGGCAATAGATCTGCCAAGGGTCTTTGAAGATGGGTGTGTTGACAATACTTTGTTTTTCACATGAACTTTGAGCATAACATCAAACGCAGTAGTGTCATACTAGCCAACTCTAGTTAACAAAGTTTGTTGCTTTCACTTGAGAAGCACAGTGAGCAGAATTAGGGAGATGGTTAGAAATTGTACCTAGTGTCCTTTGTCACTGTCATTGACGCTTTGTCATTAGTCATAGCCAACACAAGTTCACAGGGGGAAAATCCTGTTTTAGTGACTTAATTTCCTTTTATGGCAAGGTTACCCATCTAGTTCACCAGGGGAAGCCAGTAGATGCAATCCTTTTGAGTTTCACAATATCTTTCTGGACATGTTCAGCATACAGCTAGGCAAAAATGTAATGTGGTGGGTGAACAACTGACTGATGCCTTGGGCTAAAAGGGTTACAGTAAATGAAGTTACATCAGGCTGGAGGCCAGTCACTAGCAGGGATCTGCAGGGCTCCATTTTGGTCCAGATTTTTAGAATGTTTTCATAAATGATCTAGGTGCAAGACTCAAACATGTACTAAGTAAGTCTGCAGATAGAGGGTAGAGAGGACTTGCAGAGATTTTGACAAGTGAGAGGGCTGGACAGTCACCAGCAACGTGGAATTTAACAATAACAAGTGCTGGATTCTGTAGCTGGGTTGGGTTGGCCTTGGCTATATGTACAGACTGGGGGAAGAGAAGCTGGAGAGCAGCCCTGCTAAAAGGGATCTGGGGGTTCTGGTCAACAACAGGCTGAACATGAGGCAGCAGTGTGCCCAGGCAGCCCGGAGGGCCAACCGCACCCTGGGGTGCACCAGGCCCAGCACTGCCAGCAGGCGAGGGGAGGGGTTGTCCTGCTGTGCTCTGTGCTGTGCGGCCTCACCTCCTGCACTGGGTGCCATTGGGCTGACACAAGATAAGGACATAAAGCTGTTAGAGAGCATCCAAAGGAGGGCTGCAAAGCTGGTGAAAGGTCTGGAGGGCAATGGACGTTTCAATATTTCTATTATTCCTTTTAAATTTCTTTTTCCAGATCTCAGTAAAGCAGAATTCTGTATGTTCTTGTGAAAGTAAATGTCTTTGTCAGAAATATCCTTAATAATCTGTACAGAGAAAAGAGGCAATTTAAGCATATCTATATTGATAACAGCGTGAAGCAACAGACTTAGTGGGACAGGTAAGAGTCTGACAGAAGTGGTACATAAAGATTAATTCATGCTTGCTTCTTCTACTCTTGAAAAGGACATTACTCCACATGAATTACTTCTTCACTTTGGGTAAAAAAAAAAACCACAGAGTCTTGCAAGAAATATTTCACATTAATGCTTTAACTCAGGTACTGAGGCTGAACTTTATTTCTTACATTTCTCTACCATTGACATTCCTCTTCGTGTTACAGAACTGTGACAATACTGAATTGAAATGTTTTACGTGGCTATGATCTTACAGTTTAGCAGTATGATCTTACAGTATTTAACAAATTAAATTAAGAGAACAAAGCTTTGAAAGTTTAAGTTCTTTTCTCTAATGCAAGCTGCAGTGAGCATTCATTCACTGGAATAGTTAAGATACAACCACTGAGAGCACTAGTTCTAAATAAAGGAATGGTAAAAGCAGTTTACTGTATAAAAAACAGAGGTTCAACTCATCTGAATAAAAATCCATTGAAAAAATGTTGCATATATAGTCAGAAATAATGAATATATATCTTTCACCAGAAACACCATTCTTCAAATATACACAGTGCAGCATTTTAATACGTAGCAACCAAAAGTGAGGTTCTATTACAACTCTAACAAAAATATACCTTATAGATTTTTTTTCTGCACGTACATTTTACGAATGTTTCATTTTGTTTTCCAAACTTGGTACAAAACATACAAAAAAGGTTGGCACATTACGTAAGCTACCTGCAGTAAACAATCACTGTCACTTTTCTTCCATAGCTATCTAAGCTCCTTTTTATTTTTTTCTTAGTTCAGTTGTTGATGCAGTGTAAGGGTGTGGTAAAGAGCCTGCCTCGAGACCCTTTGTTTCAACTCAAGTCACTGATTTGTCACTTTTGCCTGCTGCCTGCAGTGCAAAGTGTTTAAAAATCAGCAGTTCTGCCAGTATTTATTAACTGAATAATCTGAGAATAGTCTAAAATCTGAACTCGTGTTCATGGTCTGCATGTGGTTAAAATGAGATGTACAAAAATACACATTTGTGCTTAGGAAGCTTTACCATAAATTTCATATTTTAAAACCAATGAAAAACTGTTTGATTTCTGACTTACTTATTTACAACTTTTGGAATGCTTTTTTTACATGACCAAACAAGGCAGCATTTTGTTAGGAAGGAAAAAGCAGTACAAATTGTAATGCTGTTATAAATTATAACCTGGAAACTTTTCTTTTTAAAAAAGATGAAGGTTCATCTTGATAAGTAATTAGCACAATATATGGCCTTGTCATAAAGTTTAGGTCAGTTTAATGAAATTGACTGTGTACAACCATCACTTTATAAAAAAGGGATGTCGATCAACTGCCACAATGGTTTATATGTAAAGCTTGACAGGATATCACATGTTAATATCTAAGATGGCAGAGAAAAATGCGGATGGCACCAATTACACAGAACATGCTTATTTTCCTCCACTGTATAGCCAATTTATGGGAATTTCACTTCTAATACAGGAAAGGAAGAACAGGTTTATATTGTCTGTAATGAAAGTTTTTCTTTAAATGGTGCTGGGTTTGTTTTTAATGTGCCCAGTTTCTTGAGGTTTACTTGTTCTACTGTGCGTGCTCTCTTTACAACTGTGGTTGAAAGAGCTGAAGAACATTGGCAGAATTGGAGTAAATTTACGCTAGGTAACTGAGAAGTGTTTATGGTTGCTTGTCAACTTAGTATTTTTCTGGTGACTAGATTACCTGTGTCTGAGAAACAGTTGCGTGAAGTGTTAGCGGATACAGTTGTATTTGATACAAGATTTGACAGATTCGTATTCAGTACTAGAAATTAGTTTTGAAAGTACCTTATTTGCCACAAAATGATATTTCCAAAGTGCACTTATTTATGGCCTTTTTGAAAATATTTTTGTGTGGAATTCAGAGAAGCTTAAAAATGATGGATAAAATACTTTGTTCTTGACACACAGTCTTAGTTTCACTTGAAAGGAAACACTATCCCCGTTGTATCCAAGTTAATAAGCAATTCACAGTGAAACTGGTAGATTGGGAGGTCTGTTTTTCTTGCTTTAGTGTCAGTTGTTGTTTTCTGACGGAAGCCTGAGACTCTTGCATTTTAACTCATCCAGCATTTTCCAGTGTTTGTAGTTATTGGCCAAGTGTTGCATCAAAACAGGCAGGTGTGCAAATGCTGAAACAGAGGAACAATTTTACTACATGTACAAAACGTGCAGCAGAACAGCCCAGCCTTGTCTGGAATCAGTATTCTCCTGTCTCCCATAAGTTAATGCTAACGGAGAAAGATTTTTTTTTTCAGTCTTTCTCCTTCAAGTTGATCCCTTTCTTAGTGTATGAGGAGTTTAGCCATTTTTTCCTGTCATGCAAACACTTTGATATTGGTTTCTGCTTTTCAGAAGAAAAGACCTAGATAGAAAAACTGGTTTTAAGCTACTATTCCTTCCCTCTTTACATAATTGGTAAGTACTCAACTTTTGTGAAATGGGAAGTGTGTCACTGCACGGTGACAGAAATCAAATTCAACATCATGTGCTGTACTGCAGACTGAAATGCTGCATACTGAATACTGTGCTGCCCCTGTGGAAAAACAGACTAGTGGCCACTAAGGCCAGATTATTCATTTTAATCTGTAAAAATTGCTGCCTCAGAGCCAGGAAAAAGAAGCAGGACTACTTACCATTCCATGCGTCAAACATGTCTGTTATAAAATAGTCAATGAAGGAGATCTGAGACTTGGGAATGCTGCAGGTGTTTCTGTCGAATACTGGCATCACAACAGGCAGACCCTGTCTCTTCTCTTCATCTGTCTAAGAAAATGAAACACCAGTTAGCCTCTGCAGCTTTGCTGCCTTTCATGTTGGAACAGGAAAGGCCAGGGGACTAGGCAAATTGCAGTAGGAGGCTTCAGAAAAAACTTTGAACCCCAAAGGTGAACTTCCTGTGCTTTATTTCTTCTGGAAAAGGGACTAAAATTAGCATCTCTTCCACCTCACAAGTACTGCTACTGCGGTGCTGTGACTGTTCTTAGCTCAAGTGAGACAGAACACTCTAATCTGGTGATTGGGGCACACCAGCTAAAAATGGAAAATAATAGAGTTTCAGAGTCCCTTAGCAGAGGACAGATTTGAACTCTTCCACAACTCTGATTGCTGTTCCAAACCATTTATCTTTTAAGGAAGAGGGATGTTCCTGCCTGTATTTGCTTTGCTTCTCTCATGTTAAAAGAATAACACAAGTCAGAATATGCCCTTTAACTCTGCCCATAAATGGAAGAAGGCTGATAGTGTTGTTCTTAGTGTGGTGGTGGAGCCAACCAGCCCAATCAGAATCATAACACACACGTGAAGTACTTTCGTCAGCACTGAATACTGGGCATGGAAGCAAAGCAGACCCAAAATTACCAGATCAGGTGAATGAAAAGGAGAGCAGTTCTCAATGCCTTATATTGCTGTAGGCTGGCTACTGCACAAGACTGGCAATTTAAAACTAGCTTGCCTGCTAGTGTGCTACCTTTGAGGCTCAAGAGGTGCACCTCAAAGTTGTCCTTGATCTTGCTTTGAAAACAATCAAATGTATTCAGAAGGATTAAAATAAAATTAACATGTCCTGCTGACTAGTATTCTTCCCTCCTGGTAACAACTATTGTCTTTATGCTCTGAATTTGCATGGCGGGCATTCTAGGACATCTACCCACCCTTCTGTCTCTCCATTCCAAGCTGCAGGTTTCCATGCCATTAGTGGCAAATAAAAGCTAAGAAAATGACACTTGTTCAAAATAGAGAAGCTGAAGAGTGCTTCATTGCAAAGACACAGCTGTTTGTGTTAGAAAAATTAAGTATTAAGAAAGGACATTGGGCTTCCAGTTCTGTCTATGGGGATCCCATGCGATAAACATTTTTCTGCCCATGTGCCTGCATACTGGCCTGCCCCATCCTCTGCCTATGGTAATGATCCTTCAGGTTCCATCTTAGAAGAGAAAGCATCAGCATCAGATTCAGCTGGGGGGTTCATCAGGCATGGAATCGCTCCTCATGCTCTGTTCAGGGCAGGTATTGTCTGGAACTAGAAGCTAGAACAGTGATGATGATGATTGAATGTTAGACAAATAGATCTACTGAAGTTAGTCAAGTAACTGGGTTTCCATTAGACGGAGAAAGTTGAATGTACAAAACCTTTCTACCACTGTACCACAAGCTTCAGAAGAAACAAATGAACTAACTTTGGAGTGAATTCTTCTCATGAATGGGGAGAAAACTGTACTGTAGAGTCCATGGTGATGCCAGACAGATTCCACTGGAACAATAGACCAGCTAATGGCCACCTTCTTGCGCAGGATAATAATCCAGTGATAAAAATGTACATACCTGTGCAAAATATTCCTCTGAAATCCTCCCTGCCCATTCAATACATAGTTCTAGGGGGCGACATGGATTTGCTACATCTGCACATTTTATCATCATACGCTTGATCAGTGTTTGGTTATCTGGAAAGTTCGTCATGTTGGCAGCATATTCACAGTCGCTGCCTTCACTCTGTAACAGAGAATTGGTTATAAACACTGATGGCCAGCATCCCCGCTAGGAGTAAATGTATCATTATTAGCAGTGCTTATGTGGCAGGTGGGTACCCAGCCTGGTGCCTTCTCCCTCCATGCAAAGTACCAAGAAGTCAGAGGAGAAAGCAATATCTGAGAACAGCAGCCTTGCAGAGTAGCTGATGGTAGCACCACCACTGGTGGCAGCTTGGGAGGTTCTCAGAAATAACATAGTTTGTGAAGTAAATAGAGGCTCTGTTAGCTAGTGTCGTCCTTCTCTGCATCCCAGCCTTGCCTTCTGGGAACTTGACCAGAGCAGGGAGTCATCCACCTACAGCAAGCTGACAAAGCACCGTCACTGCTGTGTTTAGAGTTTGGAGGCTGTGATGGGAGGAGACTGCTTCATCCAGGTGGGTGTTTGCAGATTTAATTCCCAGATTAGAAAACTGAGGCAGGCACAGAGGAGTGGTTTGATTTGCACAATTTATTTTAGAGGCAGAAAAGCAAGTGCATGCCACTCAGTTCCATTATGTTCAGTTCCATTGTTTTCAACGACACTTGCCCCTTTTTGTGCTGGATTTTGTACCTTAGGCCTGGAATACTTTTTGATCTTTGGTACCTGCTAAATTTGAGCCTCGCTTAATCTAGGAGATTAACAGTAGGAAAATGGAGTAGTGGCAGACTGAGGGCAGACAGTCTCTGCTTGCTTTCAAGGCAGCCACGTACTGAAGCATCCACTGACTGCTGTGGAGAATGAATGGAGGGAACTGAGCATTTGTGAAATGACTGCTGTGGCATCGTCTTCTGGGTACTGAGTAGTTTAGAAGGCCACAGGTATATTATGTTCCTTACTGAGTAATAAAAAGCCTCCACCTCAGCTCAACATGGCATTAATAGTATTCTCAAAATAATACATTTGTGTAATTATGGCCTCCCTTCACTGCTAAATTCAACTCTGTCAAAAATTGAACATAAATACTTTTTACCACCACTCCTAAATTAATGTCTTTGTGGTTTATGGGCAGATACTTTGCAGTTGCCAATTCAGCATTAATCTTCTAACTTTATGTTTAGCAGTTAATTTTTTCAGCATGGGCAGCCCAGCAAAGAGCTGCTAGATTAGACCTGCTCATACACTGCTGTTCAAGATCAAAAATATGAAGAGTCGCCATTAAAAATAAGGAACAGAGCAACCTACACTAGGGAAAAAAACAAATCTGTAAGGTTGCTGGTGTGGCTTGTGCTGCACTTCTATTGCTTCTAACTCATGTATGTTTTAAAATAGCCAGATAAGATAAAGGAGGCTGAATTTAAAAAAAAAAAAAAAAGTTTTCTACAGATACACTGTGGTGATTGGAGTAGGAAATACAGAGAACATAATAAAAAACTGTTTAGAAACTGTTAGAACAGATGCATTAATGTGATAGAAGTGAGATTCTCAGGACTGCATTTGGAGATTGGAAACACTGTGGTTTCAATGGGACTTGTGAACCAATCCTACAGGCAGGGATGCCTGTACGTGGAGATTTCTTGAGGAAGGAGGTGGAGAAATACACCTGATCTGCCAGAGGGAGACATGTAGCACCATCCGAGAGTGCAGATTTCCCTTTGCCAACTCACAGAGCTTTTCAGAAATTGGAGCTTTTCAGAAGTTGGAGCAAGTTGCTGTCTGGCCTGTGTTTTAAGTACAGGCAGAGAAATCTGAAAGTGGCTGATTCTACAAAGAGAAGTAAGCTAAAAGCAGAGTGCAGATATGCATAGAAAATTTAAGGAAATATTTTTTCACACACTGAAGTGTGAGATCACAAATCCAGTTGTGTCCTTTGGGCAAGTCAGTACAATATGAATGAAATGATACCTCACGTTGTCCAGGAAAAACTTCACTGAAATGCTGAGGTGCGAAGTCATGCAGGCACTTACATGTGAGCTGGTCTCCTCAGATGCCATTGGCTTGTTGATGCTGTTCACAAATTTGTTCACGTGTTCAAAGTGCTTCGTCATCTCTGTTGCCAGAACCATATCAATAATGGCCTGGCGCAACGTCCGGTAGTGATTTCTAGGAAGCAAAAGTAGTTCTTGCTTACAAGCCTGCCAGACAGAACCTCATCCTTTCCTTGTCCCTTCCCAGACTGCTGCAAAACACAGCTCAGGGGCTCACCCACAGGAGCTGATGCCTTCGCGGCTATGAAAGGTGCAGGGTTTGAGAAAGGCCTGACAGCTGGACCATGCCACTGCAGTCCATAAAAGGTTACCAAATACCCGTGTTCTTCCAGACAGTACAAAACATACAATGCTACAAAATGCAGAGTGCAGGGGGTGGGGGAATCAAAGCCTATTTTAGAATAATGTTTACTTGGGATTCTGGAAGCGGTTAATTATCCATGTCTCCATTCAAATTACATTTCCTGGTTCAGAAGTTAGGCTCTTAATCTGCCCCAGGCCGAAATCCCCAAACAACCAGCCCACACAGACACACTGCCCTTCTCCAGCAGACCCACCTATCAATATTCTTGAAAATGTTGCATTTGCTGTCTTTAACCGTCAGCTGAAATGCCAGTGCTGTGTGATGGCTCTCTAGCACGGCAGTATCATTGTAAAGGACAGCTAATTCACTGCCCGCGTTGCACAGGAAAGAGTTGGTCCGTCCAGGGTGATCTACGTCATGAATGGTGGCTGCTATTAATGCAGCCACCTCGTCTAAATGGTCAAGGCTTCCCTACAGACGAGAGAGAGATCATGGCAGAAAAATTACAACAAAATAATTTCTGATCATTTCTGTGTACTCACAAATATACAGCCTTGAGTGCAGGGACCCTTGCAGTCATTTCTCACTCACTGTGCACACTGGTTACCTCCTCCAAAATCCTCTGTCCTCACCCAAACTCTACTTTATTAATTTAGATTTTACTGTGTTTTCACCTAACAACATCCTCTTGTAGGCACTCTCCCACTTTGCACATCTGCCTGAGTGACTCTGTACTGACGCTACTCCTACAGACCTTGTATGTTCTGCAAAGCTTTACAAAGAACTAACAGTCAGTTAATAATAAAAAAGATTTTTTTTTTCCCTATTGTCACTAGTTATAAGTATAAATTCCTTCCTCCTATCAACAGACTTCAGAGAAATGGGCCAGCAGGCATCACAGGAAAAGACTTCAAGGGCTGAGTAACTTTATGGAGCTAGGACCATTATTTGAGTAAACAAATGACTTTGAATGACACATATAAAATGGCAGTTCAGAGTGGCACCTGAGCAAGCACACCCAGCTGCTAGCTCCTAGGCAGCAGTTTTACCTTAACTCTCTCCTTTCCCAGAAAGAAGGCGGTAGCATGCAGGACATCCGCAGCGTGCGTAGAGTTGTGGTATGCATTGGAGGAGTGGTAGTTGGCTTCGATCATCTGCAGCCATGCTCGCAGTGTGGCTTCTGAGCAGTTCAAAAACTCAGGGACCCCAAACCGGCCAAAAACTTTTAAGCCTAAATAAACTAGTGGCCTAGAAAACAACAACAGAAAATATCACTGCTGTAATGTAAGTACTTCTAAAGAATGATGTTTTCATCAAAGAAACCAACAAGACCTTAACAGTAAAAGGTAGGGGGAATATTAAACACCTCTATTGCGCACCTCAACCTGTATTCAACTCTTTGAAAGGGTAGATAACAGCAAGGCAAGGGGAAATGGTTTTAAGTTGAGGGAGGGAAGATTTAGGTTGGATGTCAGGGGGAAGTTCTTTACTATGAGAGTGGTAAGGTGCTGGAACAGGCTGCCCAGAGGGGTTGTGGATGCCCTGTCCCTGGAGGTGTTCAAGACCAGGTTGGATGGGGCCCTGGGCAACCTGGTCTAGTATTAAATGGGGAGGTTGGTGGCCCTGCCTGGCAGGGGACTGGAAATTCATGATCCTCGAGGTCCCTTCCAACCCGGGCCATTCTGTGATTCTCTATAAAGCCTAACCAATTAGGTTACGAATGGTTACATCTTCTTTCAGACCTGATGTGTTTTGCAAAGTGGCACAATTCCACTGCAGATTCACCAATTCTTATGATTTTATCTTGGGTTTCAAGAGGCCTTGGATATAAATGCTTAAAAGCTCTGTTCCTTTGTGTTTTGAGTATCTGTTAATCAATCAAAAATACATTTGTTTTTGAAGAGAAAAAACACAGCTACATCCCGAAGGCTAAAAAGCAATAAGACAAAGTGCAAACACTTAGAGTTTCATATAATCTTACGACTTCATGGGTACAGATTCCTACTTCCTGAATGTATCAGGTTGGCAATATGCAAACTATATTGATTACGTCTTACAATCATTACAGTAATCACAATCTCAGGCTCTTGATCCTATCACTGGCTTATCCTCCAGCCCAGTTTTCATCCTTATAGTCAAAAGCCACGGTTGTCTCACAGCTCACGAAATCATAGGGTGATTTAGGTGATGGAGGGGAGCAGCCTGTTTTCTCCAGTTTGTGCAGTAGCAGGAATGAGGGCATTGGTGGGACGTCTAGATTGTAAAAACTCTGGGCTGTGATGGTGTGACCTGAGAAAGCCGGTGGGAGTCAAACAAGGTAGGAGTTGAACAGGAAACAATCTGGGACGGTCGGAGATGCTGTCAGGGAAGACAGCAGCCTGCAAAGAGTTTCCTGTGGCCTGTGCATATATCCTAACCCTGATGCACGACTGGCTTGTAGATGTTGTAGGTGGTATGGATGCGTACATGCATGCACACAGAAAATAGGAAGACAGGTCTCACAGACTTGCAGTATCTTTCTTCAGTTTTCCTGAGCAGAGCACTTTATGCTACAGCACCTCAGCAACAGTTTTATAGGCATCCAGAGAAAGGAATCGAGTACCTTTTATTTGTAACAGCTTCCAATTCAAAGATATTGAAGTCCCAGCTTTCCTCATTATCCAGGAGTTGTGCAATACAAGGTGGAACATCATTGATAGTATTTGGCACTGAAAGGTGACTATGGCTCAGGTTCGTATCTGTTGAAATAGAATTTGGGAATTACAGCATTTATGGATTTTTTCTTTCTACATGCAGTATTCTCTTTAGAAAGCAACTCTTTTAAGAAAAGCAACTCTTTCCCTTACAGTACAAAGTTTGTAAGAGCCTACTATGTGTGGCATTTGTCACTCAGATTATCCGGAAATAAATGAAAGAGATCAACAAATGACAATTTAGTTAATTTTCTGGCCTCATTTTCTACATTTTAAATACATTGTTTTAGCTACTTGAATCTGCTTCAGATCCAAAACGGAGGCAGTCCGACACTCACTCTACAGTCACTTAGATGACCATTTCCAAAGACATACATCCCACTGCTACCATAAATTTCTCTGTCATTAGCATTTACAAATGAAATTACACATACAAAGAGAAATTTAAAATGGTGGCTTACTCTTGGAAAACATATACTCATTTCCAGACAGTCTTCTCAAGCCATCCTAAAACAAACAAGGTTATTAAAAAATTGTTGCAAAAATAATTTCCATGTCTCATTACTTGCAAAAACACTGTACACATACTCACTCTTAGCTATTGTACCTGGGCACTGAAAGTACTGCTCCTACTTGTAGCACTATAATATAATTAAGAGTGTCATTCTTGCTTTGAAGTCTTTCAAAACAGACATGAAAGGACCCAAGGAACATTAGCACGAGACCTCCAGAAAGGATATTACTAACCATACAGTGTACTGCCCTCCTTGACCCCTCCATTCGCACCCGAAGCATTTCATCATTCACATTAACCACCATCATTTATTTTCTGTTTCCTTTTCATTATTTTGACAAGGATTGGCTCAGTGTTATTACAAAATGGGGCAATCCATGTTGAAATCCAGGCAGTCTGTCTTTGGCAGACAGCTTTGCTACTGTTAGAGCACCAAAGTCATAAACTGATGAAAGTAAAAGCCACTATTCTCATCTACTTGTCAGATTGAGTAGCTGTAGAACAATCCCTCTAATCCCATCTAAGTTTCTAGAGTTTCTAAAAAGTATCTACTTGAGACAAAGCAGATTAGATGATACGGTTTCTAATGGTGAGTATGTTCACTCCTATATGAGGATGAATGCATCCAACAGAATGAGATATAGCCGTGTCTTACTACATCTTGGTATGTAAGCCAAAATGTTTAAGTGAAACAGTGATACATTACAATTCTGCTTCAGCTGTGTGTGGTAGCAGATCACTGAACTGTGATGATAACTCTGGTAACAGTAATTTCATCTTTACTAATTCTACTTACAGTCATCAGACCTCCAACAAGATCACTTGTGTGAGGATCTTCATCTTTGGTACCTAGCTGAGGGGAGTAAAGTTCTGTTGTACGCAGGATTTCCAGAACTCTGTCCAAGGCCTCTGCTACAGTGATGGGGCTGTTTTCCTGGGCAGCATTAATTATGTTAATAACCTGAAAGCAGATTAGGGAGGTAGGCAAGGAAGAGTGAATACCAAATATTTTTCTTGCTATGTAACATTACTAACTGGATTACGCTACTTCACATTTAGCAAATCTTGTGTAGTTTCCCTCAGTCCTTTACCTCTGAAAATGTAACTGTGTGCTTTGAGTTCCTGGTACCCATCTGTTGTTTGTAACTGGCAGACTCCTGGTAAGTGAAAGCAGAAGGGTATGAAGTACCCAAAATAGTTGTAGGTAAGCAGACATATAACCACATTACAGTTCTGCAGCACAGTCAAGGCTGCTCAGAAGAAATCATTTGGTCCCAAGGAAAAAAAACAAACAAGAACTCCTATGAATCAAATATCCTCATAATGGATATAAAGCCTTCATTTTCTCAGTGCAGATGAAAGAGGGCAGAGAATAGCAACAGTTGGGCTGCAAACAAGGGAGAAGAGGATGGCTCTTTGTTGCCATTCACAGTAAGTGTAGCTGCGATACAGGAAAGTAACAGGGAACAGCAGCCCTAAGGACTGCTCCAGGCAATGCCAGGACAGATAAAACCCCAGTCAAAACCGCTGCAGGGGCATGACAAGCTGTTTTTATGGAGAAGGAGAGGAGTTAGCTGCTGCAATGGACAGGCAGGTGCTAGGAAGCAAAGAGCTTGATGGTAAGAAGATCGGGAGAGTAAAAAATGGTTTGAGGACAGGAGATGGCAGGCACGCTGTTTTGTGGGATAAATTATCATGCAGCTGGTTTGAGATAGCAGACATCGTAACACAGATGGTGAAGAATTGAGTGCAGGAAAGCAGGGGACAGAATACAGTGCAGAGGCTGCCTCTTCTGTATGCTGTCTTACAAATACCAATGGCAAAAGCAAAGATGAGACTGTGAAGCACGTGTTCTCCTACACAAGCACAGATAACAAAGCAGGTTTCTCTTCCTGCCACAAGCAGAGCACCTAGCATGGACAGACACCCTTTTCACCTTTTTTATCTTTTTCTTCATGATTAAGTGTTGGAATGAGAGGTGCAGAAAGGTTTAAGAAAGCAAAGTCTGACTTTAAATATTTTGTTAAGTACAAGATGCGGTAAAGATCTGGATGTACTGCCAAAAACTATATATTTCCCTATAAGGGCAACTCCAAACTCTGAGCCCACAGAAAAGGCAATGCTCAGGACTCACCTTTGTGATAGGAGCTTCTATTGTCATTGAGTGGATCCTTGCCATAGAAGAGTACTGCCGGGTCTGTAAACTTGGAGCTGCCATTAGAGAAAGCACTGTTTATGCACAGCAGAATGTAAATTAATTATCTGACACCATTTAGCTAGTGCCAAAGGCTGCCTGTAGGGAACAGCATGACAGGGTCCAGCTAGCTTCTGTTTCTCCTGTATCTCTGCTTCTGAAAGTTTTTGCTTTACTGTTCCTTTTCCTGCATTGTAGACTGCCTCCTGTGCAGCCAACTCTCACTGCTGCTGTCAGTTTTTCTCCATCCATCCATCCATCCGTCCGTCCGTCCGTCCATCCGTCCATCCCACACTTCAGCTATACTGAAAGGAAGCTGTACTTACACTATACTATACTTCATGCCCAGCAACTCCCACTCTCTCTTTGTTTGCCAATGGACTTGAGTCAGCCGCAGCTTGTTCTGTGAGAGAATGTAGCACCCTCATCTCAGTGCTGCAGCTGCTCTAATGAAACCCATTACTTCACCCTATAAGGTGTGCTTCTCTCACTACACACTGAAGCAGAAGGAAATCTCTGCCACCACCATCTCAGGCCTGGCTGGCAGTCATAGGTGGGATCAGGAGCAGCTCTGCCCTCAAGTAACCAGCAGAAATCAATCCCTCCATGTCCCCCAACAATGAAGCCACCAATCCTCTCAGTGAAGGCACCATGCACTGATATGCAGCATAGTTACACTGATGCTCATACTGGGGCATTGCTTTGCAGTTCAGAATAAAGAATTTTTAAAGAAGTAGTAAGGTACTGAAGAAATCACTGTTCAATCACCCACAAACCTGTCTGGTTCCTCTTTCACTCTGTGTTTTCGCTGCGTCTGTTCTTTATTTCTAACCTTATTCCTAACTGTTTTCTATTTTCTTACCATCGCTACTTTGTGAAGTTATCGACTTAACATCAATTGAGTCTTTCCTTCTGTTCTTGCATTTGAAGGAATGGGATTCTGTAAATGCAAAACAAAACCTTTTAAAATGTGCCTGTAATAAATGCTTCACCATCCCAAACTCTGAACATCGTTTAAATAATCTTTACAGTACCATGTAAGTGGGGGAAATATTGTAATGTACAGCTCAGAACTGGGGACTGAGGGACTGAGATACAAACTTGGAGTACACCAACTTGCCTAAGCAGCAGGGACTGGAAAGTCACCTGGAAAGATGTTGTGGAAGAAAGACAAAACCATTAATGGAGCAGGGAACTCACTTCACCTAAACTCAGCTGCCTAAAAGCAGCAGTCCTTCAGCCTGAGGTAGGCTATCAAAGACCTCTCTGCAGTAATAGAGATGGGCAACGACACACCCAAGTTCATTATAGTTCAGAATGGACCCCTTCAGCAACCCTTCCTGTTTCTCTCCACTGACCACTAGACAACCCTGAGCTTAACTGCCCAGAAACTTCGATAAGTGAGAAAAATCCCACCTCAGCCAACACTCTCCTGGCCCCAGCACAAGGACTAATCTGCTCTCTCCGTATTCAGACAGCTTTTGCTGTCTTTTCAGTAATTATTTGTATGCTATTTAAGAAAAATGCAACATATTGAGAACAATTACAAACAATTAACCAGTTGCTGTGGGAATTAACCATGCACCAAGCTGTCATTAGTATACAGTCCTCCAGAATTAAAAACATGATGAAGAACGATGAATTCAGTTCCTGCCTTAAATTTTTGCTACACATTGACAAGAAAGCTTGGATCTTTTAAAATTTGTTCTTGTCCACTGTGAAGAAACGGAAAGCGTATTCTTCCATTGATATCTAAGAGCTAGGCATAATTAAAGCATGTCATTTTATTAATTTATTTAGTAGGACTCCAAGTTTAAATCCCTTTCCTGCCTTAACTTTTGCAGGATTTTAACAAAAGGCACTAGAGTGAGAGCAAACATTTACATACAAATGTAGCTACAAGTGGCAGTAGGAGACAAGATAACTCTCCTTGTTCTAAATGTCAGCTAGCCAGCTGGAAACTTCGCTGGTGCCACCTAGAGAAACAGGTGTAGAAAAGCTACTCTACAGCAGTTGAAAATACTTAAAAAAATTTACCCTTCACTGGGTGAGTGGAATGTCTTCCCATCCAAATTTGTTACAAAACACGAAGAATTATAGAATCACAGAATGGCTTGGGTAGGAATGGACCTTAGGGACTATCCAGTTCCAACCCCCCTGACATAGGCATGTTAGGGTCACACCCCGCCTGGCCTTGAACTCCTCCAGGGACAGAGCACCCACAGCTTCTTTGGGTGGCCTGTGCCAGTGCCTCACCACCCTCTGAGTAAATATTTTCTCCCTAATATCTAAGCCATCTGAAGGCTTAAACCAGTTTATAGTGAAGGTAGAAAAATAATCCATGTGTACTGAGTATTTTGTGAGGATGTGGCCTGGCCAGCAGGGAGAGGGGGGTGGTTGTCCTCCTCTGCTCCACTCTTGTGAGGCCCCTTCTGGAGTACTGCATTCAGTACTGGGATCCCCAGTACAAAAAGGATGTGGGGTTGTCTTACCCTGTGCTGTGCCCAGACTAACAGTCCCTGTGACATTATGGCTACTTGCTTTAATTGTACCATAGCTATCAACATAACTTACGGCTTTCCAGTCTTGCTTGTCACAGTAACGAGCAAGTCTGAACACCTAAATCATTCAAACAGATTAGTACACTAATAGCATTTTGTTAACTACTAAGAAGTATTCTGCAACTTAATTCACAGGTGTTCTCATCTTCCTCTGTTTGCAGACTCTGTTACCAGGAAAGGAACAGTGAGAAAGAAAACCTGCATTTGTTATAGCAACACGGCAGCAAACCATTTAACATAACATGGATCAGTTCTAATGGCAACAGCAATGATAAAGAGGATATCAAATTGCATGTGTGGTCTCTTCTCCCCACTCTCACCCTCCCTTGCAGATTTTATTCTGCAGCTCAAAGTTCTCCAGTGCTTCTACATATTTTTATGTTACTTTGAAAAGTAGTGAATGTAAAGAATTCACTTCCTAATCTCTCAGTATGTTATATCCTCCCAAGTGAAAATCAGAAGTTGCCTGATAATGCACAGCAATGCTGCCCAGTGTTTGCTGTGGGAAAGGTCTTGGGTTCTAGAAGGCAACAGGGTGCAAGGACCTTTCTCTCAGAATAAGGCAGTAGTGCTGCATCTACCTCAGATCAACAGAAGACAATCACAAACTTTAAATCACCCTTTAGAGTTTCCTGTAGGGAAAAGTGTTATTTAAACAGCTCTGGAAGGAGTGATTATCTCCTTTTTTTCCTTCCTGAAGTCACCTTCAGTAACTTCTGCAGATAGCTCTTGGCTGAGATCTTGAATCTGTCTGCAAGTAAAGAGAGCTTCCTAAGACATGGAGCAAGGGCTGTGCAGATGTGCTGCAACACCACCACCATGTTCAGAGCTGATGGGGCATGACTAGCTCCAGCCTGGATGCTGTAGGCAACTGTCTTACCCTGTGCTGTGTCCAGAATAATAGTCCCTGCTGACAGGTCCTGAACCTTGAAACACTAGGGCAGATACTCTGGCACAAATCGGCACAGCTTCACTTTTATTTCAAGCAGCTGGGAGTGACAAGGTACGTCAGCTTTGGGATGCTTTAATCCTACAAACAGCAATGCAAATTGTTTCTGCATAGTAGACTGACTATTACTGACTATTGACTATTATTGACTGTTACAAACTCAATTACAGTGCAACATTTGAGCAGCTGGCCTTCTTCTCTGAGCAGAGGCTCAACAGAGGGAGGAGACAACATTTCACAGCAGCAAAGACTGGCCACGACTTCAAGGACAGAAGTATATAAAGGTAAATGATAGCATTCTAACCTGACTGAGAATTGTCTCCTGAGTAATTCTCATCGTGGTGACTCTTGCAGAGCTGAAGATGCACCGAGAGTAAATTATGTATGTAAAGGAAAAAAAAAACAACACATAGAGATTTAAAAAGGGCTACTTTCAACACTGTCCTTATCCAACATTTATTATTATGAAAAAAAAAATATATATATATATATATATTTAGGAAAAGACTCTCCTTCAGGTTAATTAGAAGTAGAGAAATAATATGAAAGTAAACAGACATTCAATGCAGGAAATCACAGTTACAACAGTGCTTTTATGTATGAACAATCAGTTCCCGTTTAACGCCAAGATCTCTAAGAGAACTGAGGTTCCTTTTTAGGTAACATTTTAGATACAAATTGCATATGAACATGAAAGATTCCAGAAAGAAAATGCAAAAATAGAGCAAAACCACCCCCCCTCCCCCCAAAATTAGATGTTATTCATTTCTTGTCCTCTGTAGTTTTGACATTATTTTCTTTGTACTGTCTAAGCCAATCTGTATACACCCTTTCATGGATTAGTGATACTATGGATCATTTTCAAAAAAGACAGAAAAAGAACACTCAAGATACTGAGGAGAAGATAGGTCTCATCCGTCACAAATTTATTTCTCAGTGATTTTTAATCACTCCCATGAACGAAAAAAAACACAAACAAAAATATCTAATTTGTTTTTGCTTCTGAAACACCTGAAAATTTAATAGATATTTCAGTCTTTTCTAGAACTTAAGTAGGACTTTTCCATGATCCTAATGCTTCCACCTACTTCTTGGTAATACAATAACAGATTAAAAGCTTTTTTGCTTTTCCATCCCTTTCAGAAACAAAGAGAATGAAGGACAAAAAACAAAATTAAGGAGTGCTTTACTGTGCAGGGTAAGAATTAAAAAATGAAGAGGAAATCCTGCAGTAATGTTCTACATAAGTCTTGTTTGAGGGAATTAAAGAGGACATTCTTCCCTCATAAAACTCATTTTAAAAGTGTAAACATCTCTCCTACAACTATGCAGAAACTCTCAGAGAAATCATCTCAACAGAGTAAGATTGTGGAAGCTTGTCACATAGTACATTGAAACAAGGCATCTGAATTGCTCATTCCAGTTCAATACTGGAGTTCTGAGCCCTTGGATACATCTCTTCCTGCTTCCCACTACTGAAAGAAAACCGTGGCACATTCCTCATTTATATGAAAAATAAACAACATTTCAGTATTTCTGGGGTATTTCTCTTACCCCTTGCCGTAGGCATGACCTGAAAGAGCCATGTAAGTTAAGTAATGAGAGCAGTTACACAGTTTATCTTGAACTGATAAGCTCATAAGAGGAGAAACAACACCTCTGTTAAAAATACAAGCATGTACAAACACTGGAGACAATCCTTCCAGACCACAATTCACAAACTTAATTAATCATTACCTAGGCTTCAGCACACAGGAGCAGTCACATGAAAGTCAATCTCCATTCACAAATCTCCACAATATGAACACTTACTACAGTCTCAGATGTATTATTATATGTGAATAAGTCCGTTCATTTTTTGTATGTATTATACATGGCACAGTGGCTTCTCACAGTGATTTCTAATTACACTGTAATCTCAAATGCTGTGATACGCTTTAGAGAGACTGTCAGTAATGATGAAGAACATGTTTATTTAAATTTTAAAATGTGAAACAATGTACAGACTCAAAGAAACATAGAACGGCAGGAGTTGGAAGAAACCTTAAAGTCCATCTAACACCAGCCCCCTGCCTGTGGGCAGGGCTGCCCTCCCACCAGCTCAGGCTGCCCATGGCCCCATCCAAGGCCTTGAGCGCCTCCAGGGATAGAGCATCCACTGCTTCTCTGGGCAGCTGTGCCAGGGCCTCACTGCCCTGACTAAAAAATATCCTCCTCCTCTCTCATCTATATCTTCCCTCTTGCAGTTTAAAACCGTTCCCCCTTGTCCTATCCCTATCTGCCCATGTAAAAAGTTGATTTCTCTTCTGTTTATAATTTCCCTTTAAAAACTGCAACTGACATCATCTACCTGGACTTGTGCAAAGTGTTTGACACTGTTCCACATGATATCCTAGTTGCCAAATTGGAGAAAAATGGATTTGATGGATGGACCACTCACTGGATAAGGAATTGGCTGGATGGTCACACTCAGAGAGTTGTGGTCAACAGCTCAGTGTTGAACTGGAGACCAGTGACGAGTGGCTTCAGGGATTGGTGTTGGGATCGATGTTATTTAACATCTTTGTGGGTAACACGGACAGTGGGATCAAGTGCACCCTCAGCAAGTCTGCAGATGACAGCAAGCTGAGTGGTGACATTAGAGGGAAGGGATGACATCCAGAGGGACCTGGACAGGCTTGAGAAGTGGGCCCATGCCAACATCATGAAGTTCAGCAAGGCCAAGTGCAAGGTCCTGCACCTGGGTTGGGGCAATCCCAAGCACAGATACAGGCTGGGTGGAGAATGGCTTGAGAGCAGCCCTGAGAAGAAGGATTTGGGAGTGTCACTTGAGGAAAGATTCAACATGAGCCAGCAATGTGTGCTTGCAGCCCAGAAGGCCACCATATCCTGCAGCAAGAGAAGTGTGACCAGCAGGTTGAGGGAGGTGATTCTGCCCCTCTACTCCACTCTCCTGATATCCCACCTAGAGTACAGCATTCAGTTCTGGGCAGCGAACACAAGAAGGACATGGAGTTGTTGGAGCAGGTCCAGGGGAGGGCCACAAAGATGATGAGAGGGCTGGAGCACCTCCCCTATGAGGACAGTCTGAGAGAGTTGGGGCTCTTCAGCCTGGAGAAGAGAAGGCTCTGAGAAGACCTTACAGTGGCCTTCTAGTACCTGAAGGGGGCCTACAGAAAAGCTGGGGAGGGACTTTTTATAAGAGCAGATAGTGACAGGACAACTGGAAATGGTTTTAAGCTGGAAGAATAGATTTAGATCAGACATTAATAAGAAATTATTTACTGTGAGGATGGTGAGACAGTGGAACAGGTTGCCCAGTGAGGCTGTGGATGTCCCCTCTCTGGAAGCATTCAAGACCAGGCTGGATGCGGCTTTGAGCAACCTGGTCTAGAGGGAGACTGCCTACAGCAGAGGGGTTGGAACTAGATGATCTTGAAGGTTCTTTCCAACCCAAATCATTCTATGATTTTATGATTGGAAGGCCACAATGAGGTCTCCCTGGAGCTTTCTCTTCCCCATGCTAAAGAAGCCCAGCTCCCTCAACTTATCTTCATAGAAAAAGTGTTCCAGCCCTCTGATAATCTTCGTGGCCCTCCTCTGGACCCACTGCAACAGCTCTGCATCCCTGCTGTACTGGGAGCCCCAGACCTGCATGCAGTGCTCCAGTCAGGGTCTCACAAGAGCAGAGGGGGATAATCACCTCCCTCTCCCTCCTGGCCACTCCTCTTTTGATGCAGCCCAGAATACTGTTGGTCTTCTGAGCTGCAAGCACACACTGCTGGCTTGTGCCCAGAAGCCCTAAGTCCTTCTCCACAGGGCTGCTCCCAATGAGTTCTTCTCCCAGACTGTATTCATAGTAATTCATGAATGTTTGGAAGCTTCCTTATGTTATCACTGAATCATATCACAGAATCTTAGAATGGCCTGGGTTGAAAAGGATCTCAAAGATCATCTAGTTTCAAACCCCCTGCCACAGGCAGAGTCACCAACCACTACACCAGTCTGCCCAGAGCCACATCCAGCCCAGGCTTGAATGCACTCATGGACGGTGCATCCACAACATCCTTGGGCAGCCTGTTCCAGTGCATCACCACCCTCTGAGTGAAAACCTTCCTTCTAAAGGAAGTTATCTGAAAGCTGAGTTTCAGCCATATATAATTATGCTGATGCACAGTAGCATTAGAAATTTGGATCAAAACTCGAATCATGACAGATACTATCCTGTAATTAAATACACAGTTCATTTGATTTCCTTGCATGCTTTCATAACAAACTATTTTTGTTCTCAAAATAAACTTGATATATTTTACAGCAAGTACAATATAGGGTTATAGAGAAACACAACTTCTCTATAGTTTTAATTTTCTATGGAAAGTGTTATGAGAGAGTAATTAAAATCCTCAACAAAAGATGAATACAACCTGACCTGGAGGAACAGAGGGAAAAAACAATGGAGGAAAACAATTGGGCAAATATTCTATTTGTCACAGAAAAAGTGTTTCCAGAGTTGTTTTGCAAAGCAAGAAATAGCAAAGTGTTAAGAAATGTGCTTTTCTTTTGCTTCACTGAAACCAAGAGTGGTGTTCTTGCAGCAAGCATTGGGGTCCCAGCCCCCTTGGCAGGCACCTGCTGCCTTGAGCTGCCCAGAGCCACTGCCCTGCACCAGCCCCCCAAAGGCAGCTGGCTTGTGAGCATGGTCTGGCAGCAAGGTGATGGAGCCACCATATACACGGACAGCGCTGTGGTGTGGGCTCCTCAGTCAGGAAGTAGGTGTGTGTCCAACATAAAGAACAAATCTCATTAGACCACACACTGACCAGTGCTGGAAAAAAAGAGTTTGGACCACTCTCAGTGTTTATCTCACAGGGTACCAATCTTTCAAGGAAATCCCCAAAGAATGACAGCCTCAAAACTTCATGAACTGCATTGACTCCACCATCTGGACAGGACAAAACATCTCAGCAAGAGGCAGTAGCTTAGAAGGACTATGTATTCAGGATGTTCCTGGCAGGTTGAGGCATTCTGGCCAGCAGAAGCTGCAGCTGCAATGCTGGTGTCTCCAACGTGTAGGTGGCATCTCCTGAAAGGATGCCAAGGCAAGCATGGGCTATTGAGCCCCATGGCATGGAAAAATCAAGCAGCACCCTGTTGCACCTGAAGCAATTTCCGGTGCCTGAGGGCACATAATCAACTCACCTAGCTACTGCATTATCAAGGGAGAGGTATGCTCCTTTTTCAGGAGCATACTGACACAAAACGGCAGATGAAAGCAAGGGACTGCCTTCCAGTAGAACCCAAGGATGAACTCAGAGCATCTAAAGGAACAGATAAGATTACTTGCTCTGAAACAAAAGAATAGGAGTGCTTGTGATGGGCTTGCCTACACTGGAACTTCGTTCTCTATAATTCTTTGCTCAAGTCTCATTTGACTCAAGGGCAGCACATCTTCAGTGCATTAGGTGGGAACATGGAAAATGGCTGAATCTCAGCGCAAGCTCTATCTGTGGTCTTCTTACCTGAATTCTCTGTAATTGCAGGCAGAATGCCATTAACTGTTGAATTCCTCAACCTCTGAAAACATTTCTTTCACAAATGCAGAAAGCCTACACAGGTAGACACTTGCCCTCCTTTCCCTGAAACCATTTCCAACAGGGTGGTGTACAGCATTTGGAAATACTGCAGTGTACTGAGAATTAGAAATGTAGGGAGTACCACAAGGCTAACTGAATCAAATTCAACAGGTAATTTTTATACCCCAGAGGCCATTTTATTAACGTTGTATTTGTATTAAATCACTAATAAACTTATTTTTAATTTTCATCATGTTTTCATGGTTTTTCAGTCTGCCCCACCGACTGCTGCAGAAAATGAAGCCTTCCTGCAAAAGTCAGTAGTGCTTTCTCTTTCTTTGAACTTCTCTTTGCCACCAGAGGGTGCAAAGCTGCAGTGTTCAAATGCTGATCACAATTTAAAAAATCACAGCAGCACCTCTGGTGCCGTAAGAAATCTTACAAATACAGTACAGATATTATTACACATAATCATCATCCCCACTCTAACCCAAAGCAAGACCTCAAGATGCTGTTAAGAGTTTTCTATTTGATGCCAGAGCATCTGATACTGTACTACAGGCAGGAGAGATTTCTACCACAGGACAGAAACACACACACACGCGCACACACACACGCACATACAAAACAACAAAAAACCAACCAACCAAACAACAACAAAAAACCCCACCTAGTTCTGTGGGCTTACCTTATTTTTTTCCATATAGACCTTCAATCTCTAGAGAATATATTTTCTGTCAGGCTGTAATCTTTAACCACTGTAGTAGGTTTCTATATCTGTTCAGAATGTTTCAGAGGTCTATAACTTTTTGTTGTTAAGTTTACTTGCTTAGTCCAAAGAACTGGAAGATTCCCTCTGCTGGTTTTTGGTGCTGGATTTTTTTTTTTTTTTTAACAGATGGCTGCAAGTCTGTAATTGTTTTGTACTGATGATCTTACATAAACCGTATTACATTTACACTGCACCAGCCTTTCAGCTGTGTGTACACTACAGAAAAATACATCAAATGGTACCTCGCTTTCAAATCAACATCAAAGCAGCTGTAAATGAAACAACATGAACAATGAGGTTTTATTAATGAATAAAAAAAGAAATACTGTGTAATGTTAGTACTTCTTCCATTACAAAATCCTCCTGCACTCTAGGCTGTACTTTTAAAATCCTGCTACTGTAAACGATACCTTGCTGCTAATATTAAAATGTGTGTTTTGATCCAAATATAAGGTCAGTTTAAAACATTTCAAGCTTTGTTTTTAAGCGGCAGAGCTTCAAAGTTCTTCCAAAAGCTATGCAAATTTCTTCATTGACTTGATACTCTCTGTGCAACAGGCAACTAACAGACAATTTTATGGAATATTACCTATTAACTTCCAATACTTTTTTCCAGTAATCTATTACTAAGAATAGACTTGTTATACTAAAGAACAGGCAACTAGAAATCTTAGTGACCTTCCATGCATCTTTATGCACACATTGTCTTTATCCTCATATATATTTAAAAGTACATTTAAAATTTTATACAAAACAATATACCTGGTTCCTAAGACCCAAGTTTTTAGGAAAAATGGAAATTATAGGAAATATATTATATTCCATAAGCACATCTTCAGTTTAAATGTTAGTAGCTACCCCTTTTGCTCCCTACCTTCAATCTCACTCCTACAGACCACAGATAGATTTCACTCTTTGACTCAGAGAAGTCCAGAATTTCTTATTCCACTGGTTTTTGAAGCAAAACATATAACATGCTCATTGGTTTCAAAGGCTGTTTCAGATAGTGTGCAGGAGCAGATCAGCCAAACATCTTCTCATGCCTGTTTTTACAGGACCTGGTGGATACATGCCTGAACATATGTGAACACATGTGCAAGCAACCTCCAGCCTCCAAGTGTGTGCCCACTGCACCCTGTCCTGGCACTGGGCACCACTGAAAAGAGCCTGGTTCCATCCTCTTTGCACCCTCGCTTTCAGGTATTTATAAACTTTGATGAGATCCCCTGGAGCCTCCTCTTCTCTGGGCTGTACAGTCCCAGCTCTCAGCCTTGTCTCACAGAAGAGATGCTCCAGTCCCTTCATCATCTTTGTGGACCTTTGTTTTACTCCCTCCAGTATGCACAGGTCTCTATTGTACGGGTGGCCGAGGACTGGCACCAGTGCTGTGCAGAGGGGAGGAATAACCTTTAGCCTGCTGGGAGCACTTTGCTGAGTGCAGTCGAGAACCACTGAGAGTAGCTTGAATCATGGCTTGGATTGCAATTACATTCCTCTACAACAGACACACTGTGGAGTATATGATATCTCAAGTCCTACACTGAAGGCAACACTACACAATTTTTATTTTATTCAAGATCCACACATTTACAGATCTTGTAACAGCTGAGCATAGGTCATTATCAAACATAAATATGTCAGATCAGATTGTCAAGATCTGTTGTAGAAAAGACATCTTGAACTCCCTTTCCATTATAGTACATGATGTTCCCTAGTACCAGAGGCTCAGCTGTCATATCCGTGTTCCAGAGAGTAATAGTCTTTCTCTACTCAGCAGTCCTACAACAAGAGAACAGCCCAGCAGAAAAAGGCCAAGTTCGATGCAAATACATTTTTTTTCTGCTCGATGCGGCAACCAGTGATAATCTCACTGGCAAGATTTTTTCTGAGAGGATGTAATCTACATCAATTTCTTAAACAAAAAATATAATTTGCTAAAAGAGATGAGAGTTATGACATGGAAGAAACACAGTACCTGCTTGTTGTTTTCATTAGTACAATGCAGCCTTTTGAGGGACACAAAGTGTCTGATTTTCCTAGCAATAGAAATAATCTATTGTTATCACATCAAATGGTAAAGAGGGAAGTGAAACGACATACTGCTATTTTTTAAAGCTGAATTCTTAATGCTTTTATGGAACAAGATACCAAAACGAACACCAAACAACTGACTGAGCAACAAGCAGTGCAACAGTTGTGTTTTTGTTCTAGGATACATGACTCTTTTGATGCTGCAAGAGCTCACTCACACATCTGGGAGCAGAATTTTGCAACACGCACATCATACATGGCAAAAGTGCAAGCACATGCAAGTGTGCACACCAAATGAATCACCTGGCTGCTGACTCTCCCAATTGCCTGGTTAACAGTTTGAATACTCTGGAGTAGCTTCACAGAGAAATGCATGGTAACATCAACACAAACACCAATTTTCTGCTGTCTCAATAATAGGAACACTATCAATTATTATGATTTCACAGTTTTTTAGCCAGCAAAGGAAGACACCAAAACGGACAAGTCAGTAAAAATCATGGCCTTCTTAATTTTTCATACTTTTCTTGCACTGCTTGAAGTCAGTAGTGTTATCACTGCCCTGCTCCTTAATACATGGAGGTTCATGTCAAATGCATGGATAGGGAAAGCACAGGGAAGGATTACAAAAAAGCAAAAAAAAAAAAAAAAAGCAACTGCTGTCTGGAGATGTTAGTTACCCTCCTTGACCAATCACTGGTGTTATCTTCACAAGTTGCTGGATACTGTCTCCTGATTTTCTTCTTGCGTAGTAAACCCCTTGCCATTCCTAAGAAAACATGCACAACAGAGAGCATCTAATAATACTTAGCTTGCAGTCAAATATTCGTTTATTATCACCTAGTCCTTATGTAGTAAATAATTACATATTATTTTATGTTTATATTCTAAAAAAGTGTAAAATCTTGTGATCCCCGGTACTGCCTTACGCAGATATTTGCTTGTCTAAGGACAGTGTAAACTTTTTCATACGTTTCTCTTGTGGAAAAGTGCCCAATATTTTCAAAAAAGCTTAGGAATCAGAGGAACGGAATTCGGATGAGATATATGCAACTCAAGAGAACAGAGTCTTGTGTTTTTAAACCCAGAGTTTAAAAAATAAAGCAGACTGGAAATCCAAATTAGAATTGCCCAAGCTGATTTTAGTTACCTACCTTTCCTTTTTTAATACACGCGTTGATAGTGTCTGACAGATCTGCATGGTTTTTATCACTTTTTGGTAGCTCAGTAAGTTCCTTGCCAATGAGCTCTCCCTTGTGATACCCCATCATCTGCTCAAAGGCCGGATTAACATACTGTGAAACAAAAGAACTTCTGGATAAGAAGGACATACTTAGAAGATAATTATTCACATAAACCTATGAAAGTATTTCAGGGTAGGAACCTAAGTTCAAAATCATACACCCCTGCGGTCTGTCACATTTAATATTATGCAAACGGTGAAAGACTTTACTTACATTTGTTAGATACATATTATTTATTTATTTATTTATTTATTTATTTATTTTACATAAGGAGTTGAACGTAGAATCTGATGTAGAAAACATGGAAAGAGAACAAGCCCCTTTACTGCACATGATATCTATTTCTGCAATAGATTGCATGCTTGTTTTACTATAAGCAACTGGAAATGATCACCTGAATAAAGTTACAAAAGGAAATGTCCTAAAAATTCAGCAAGTGTCAACAGGCAGCATCCAGAAATGCTGCAGAGATATGGCAACAAAAGCAAAACACTGAATTACAAGAGATGCTACTGAACAAAGATCTCTTTGGGGTTTCTGTCTTTGAATTCTACAAAATGATTGATTTTTTCCCCATACCTGAATAACATGATCTTCACTGGTTATTTCTATAGCTTCCTGACAATGTTCTAATGCTGTAAATACTGCGTTACATGCCCTGAAATTAGCAAATGACTCACATTAGTTTACTGTTAGAACGTTTTGCTTATCGTAAACAGATTATTACATTGTACTTATCCATAGATTAATCACAAATTAGCATGCTGTTTCAACCAAACCAGGTAACCATCACCATTATAATTTTCTGAGGAATTTCATCTTTGGACACTCCTGTTGCTGACATGTTTTTCTGAGATCACATTGTAAAATTGCTCACAGGCACTGCATCACTTAATAGCGCGTTGCCTTTTCCAAACACCCTCTATAAAGCAGGAACTAACAATTAGTAAAAATAACAAGTGGCTGTTTATGTTGCAATAGAAAGTTTTGTGAACAACAGGATAGGGAAGACAAAAATTAGCACAGCACATTTTATGAATGTATGTATGTAAAATATATCCTAATATATACCCCAATAAAATATGTCCTGGTATACACATACATAAAACATGCTGCGCTTATTTTACTTGTATATACACACATACATATAAGTATAAATGTAAATTTTTCAGTATAGCAAATGGACCTCGGTTATCAAAGAAGTTGTAATGCTACACAATTAGAGGAAACGATTTAAGCCATCACAAAATTCTAGTCAGAAAAATATCACTTTTCCTGCTTTCAAGTTATAATTCAGTGGCTTGAGTTTCATACAGCCTAGTCTTAATTAAGGGCAGAACCAATCCCCACCTTCCATTTTTTCAGGGCTATCCTTGAACTAATGCAGGAAAACAAAATCTCTACCCTTTTGCTACAGGACTGATACTGCTTAAACTATAATTCACACAGAATGGGATTGACATCAATGTTATTTAAACTTAATTAATTATGTTAATTAAAACAATGTGTTAATTAACACGATAAAGTAAACTATGGAGATATAATGCATACCAAAAGACACAACTCAGACAAACGTCTCAGTTCTTTTTCTGGCCTAAATTCAGAACAATTATCTGCTATGTATGTCTCACTGCAGGGAGCATAGAAAGCACCATGCATAAACATCCTTGTATACAGCTATAACCTAGTGGAGATGTCTTGCTCACAGACTCTGTAGTGGGGTGTAATTTAGTACTGATGATCAGTGCATGGTTAGCACAGAAGTATTCTACCTCTGCATTAAGGAATATAGGATGTTGTTAGCTCTGCTCATCATGAAAGTAACTCAGAAACAAACTGGAAAGGAAATACACATGAAGACATACATACACAATGATGTGGATGAAGATTTGTAGGAAGAAGTGTTGTATACAGAAGACAACTGTACTACTTCAGTTTATACAATAAACTGAGCTCTCAGTGTAATTTTACTAGGGACAACCAGCAGTCCAAGTTTGCTCCATGGTGTGATTTTGTGCTGTGCAAAATATCTGAGTTAACTCAGTGGTAGATATTCATCTGGTACACCAGCACTAACAAGTCACTAAGTAAGCCTTTTGCAAGAAAACACAGAGCATTGTTTGCACTATTCAAAACCTACTTTTCCATTTGATCTGGCAATCAAGTTAGCAGAACTCTTTGTTAAATGCACACGTCCCACAGATGCCCAACCAAACTTTAGAACAAAAGAAACAAAAAATCTGTCTAAGAAACAGTGTACCCATCTGGAATAGGAAACACAGTTCTGTTTGCTGAAATGATTTCAGATACTGCTTCCCTGGGCTGGTCCAACATCCTCACAGACTTTGTCTTCTATGCAAATACCTAAAAAATCCTGGGTTTTGTCCCATTGATTTACTTTCTGAGAACATTATGTCTTTCTTTTCACACATAGAAAGATATATGAAAGACCAGGAACCCTGTGAGACAAATATACAGTGCAACATTTTTTTCCCCCATTTCATTAATCCACAGAGATGAAAACAAATTGTAACCAGGTGGGGCTATCAAAACTAGTTGTGCTTAATTTTTCATGGTAAACTCAATCAGAACATCTGCCTCTTTGGGCAAATGTAGGAAGAAGTCCTCTGTCGCAAGGCATCAGCTTCTCTAAGCTACAGGTATGCCTTCTCAGAAAGTTCATCTTTCAGAAGGCTATTTCGATCCCCCAGATGTTAGCACAAAGCTTGCTGCATTAAAAAAAAAGGAGTATTTAACTCCTCTGGGTCTGCCTCAGGCAGTGGCAGCAACAAACCCCAAAATACCACAGTTGCGCTGCTGTGCTACCAAGGCTTTCTGAAACAGTACTGCACAGAGATGATGTAAATATACAGACATATACATGTGTAGATATATACGTGATGTGTTACTAATATGCAAAACACATGATAACACAGAAAGCATCTAATTTGCTATACATTCACACAAATTAAAGGGAAGGAGGTTCGCAGTTTACATAACTAAAATTAAGAGTAAAAGTGAGCCAAATTACAAGTGGGGGGTACAACACTGTTTACATAAATAATACAGAAGAGAGAATTGTCAGTATAGCTGAAAAGCTTCTGAGGACTGACACTCCTCCAAATTTCAAGATTTTTTTAATTGGTGGTAGTTTTAAATAAACTCACAGAAAAATATGGCAACCAATGTGAATCACATTCCCTGTTTCTGAGTTTTAATTATCTGCATTCATAGTTGATATCATCTGCAGAGAGATGCTTAAACTCTACTGGCGCTGAATTCTTAAAATAGGTTACTCCATGTGTTACAGCAGGTAATTTTCAATGTGAAGGACATAAAGTTTATAACAAAAAGAAATAAAGGAAAACAAATCGTAACACAAGAAGTCACTGACACATACACTGATGTTTTAAAGAAACACAAGGATAATTTCCATTCTTTTATGCTTCAGTAAACACTAGGAGAGAGAAGGAAATGGCAAAAAATTTACTACACACAAGGTAATAAGCTATGAATGCTCTCGGCTAAGAAATTAAGGAGGTCATCTGCACATGTTTTTATGGTTTCTGGTAAGAACCTTAACTGAGACATCATCAGGCAACGAAGTGGAATGCTGTCTAAATTGTGAGAAGATAAATCCTCAAGACGAAATTCAACAGCTGGAAAAAGTTTCCTTTTTGTCTACAGTATGCTTGTTATTACAAAATCTGGTTTATTGACCTAAACACAAGCTACAGGTATTGCTTGTATGAACGTAAACTGATGTTTGCTAACTAAACTCACAAGTCACACATTTCACACTGCATTTACAACCGAACCAAGTCAGGTTCATCTCTAATTAACTTCTAAAATTTCTGCTGTTTCTTTTTTTCTTTTTTTTTCCTGCTGAGCCTTGGAAAATATCTATTAAAATTGTGACAGCTTGAATCCTATTTTTTTTCCTGAAAATTCCACTATAATCATATTTTGCATACACAGACACATATTTGCTTGAACATTAAGCTCCTTTGAGAAAAGTTTGCAAATGGAATCTTAAAAAAATCTACTGCTTAAACAGCAACACTGACTCCAGTAGAGAAGTGATTGTATTTTCTGTAGAAGGAACTGCAACTCATTTATGGGAATCCAGTGAAAAATACTTTCTCTGTGTGACAACTCAAAGGTCTTTTTTTTACATATAGTTGAATTGTAAAGATATTTACGTGTAGGTGTAAGCACCAGTATTAAATATAAAATCAGTCATATTAAACTGATTATGTAATTGTCTTTCTTTTTATCTTAGTGAGATAATTTTACAATTAAATATTTCTTATTAAGAAAAAAATTGTGATCTTGGTCTGACAAATCTGGCACAAACAGAGTGCGAAGAGCCAGCCCAAGACTGTGCTCAGCTCAAGCTGTAAAACATGAAATCTCACACCTATAAGACCAAGAATGACTTTGAGAAATTTTCCTGTCATGTCACTTTGTAGCCCATAAACCTTACTTACACACAAGTCAGCATTAAAATGCTACCCTTCCAATTAAATGAGTAGAAGCTGTTCTTCAATATTTCTGCAAAGGGGATCTCATTCTGATCACAATACCAGTGATGGCTTCTCTACTATTGCCAAACTCAGCGTGGGCATCTGAAAACTTATGGGCACAGTCAAGCATAAGAATAAAGGACAATTACTTCATTTTGCATTTTAGAAAACCATCTTTTAAACCACCAGTGAATGAAGAACATCAACAAATCTTTCTAAAGGTACCACTTACTAAAGCCCTTAAATTTGTCCTGTTTTGCAACTGAACAAGGAACAAGGCTGTAGGAAATGGTTAGCATACAAAGCACATATATCTGCCGCTGGGAACGTAGACCAAACAGTCTTTACTTCTTATGCTTTCTTATACGTCTACATACCGTAATTTGAACTGAGATCGCACTTCCCCATGTTCTATTTGAATCAGTTCATTGTAACAAGCAGTTATGCTGTTATTCTCCATGAATTGCTGGAAAACAAACCAAGAGTGCATGAAATAGAATGGAAGGTTTGTAATCTATTATTCCTGTTCTTGCATCTAAAACTCTAACATTATAAAGAGAGCTGGCAACAGGACGACAAAGGGCCACGAAAATGGGGCCGGAACATCCTTCATATGAAGAATGGCTGGAGGAGCTGGGGCTGGTCAGGATAGAGAAGACAAGGCCCAGGAGAGACCTCATTAAGGTAAAAAAATACCTGAAGAGAGTGCAAAAAGAACGGAGTCAGGTTCTCTTCAGTGGTGCCCAGTGTCAGGATGAGAGGCAACAGGCACAAAGTGGAGTACAAAAGGTTCCTCCCATCACCAAATTGCCAGTGTCAGGATGATGGCTGGACTTGATGATCATAAGGATCTTTACCAACCTAAATGATTTTATGATTCTGTGCTGTGTGGGTGGCTGAGCACTGGCATAAGCTGCCCGAAGAGGCTGTGAGTCTCCTCCTTGGACCTGGATGTGGGGAACACACTCTGGGTGTCCTGCTTGGGCAGGCGTTGGGCCAGGTGGACCCAAAAGTCCCTGCCAACCTCAGCTGTCCTGGGATTCTGTAGAAATGCTTTCATTGTGCCTTTTGTGTTAATCATTCATCTATTCCATGGGAATGATTCTCTATTCACTATGACAATATTGCTAGCTAAATACAAAGCAAGAACAAAAATATGTTGAAACTACAACTGTGAGCTTTGCCACTTGGTTCTAGGTATTCAGTTAGAAATAGATAATCTGATAAAAAAGCAAAACAGTCTCAAATAAAATCAGTAGCATTTGGATGTTTCATTAGGAACATCTATCCCTTAATTCAGAACAGGAACGGAATACCTTAAAGACATAAAATATCCATGCTAAAAATTAAAATAAAATTAATGACATTTGGCATTTCATCCATTTTCAAGTTAGTATTGTAGCTGAAGCTCACAAACCGTAGTAACTTTAATTCATAAGTAACGTCAGTGAGATGTCACTTTTGAATTCAGAAGTGCAGAAAAGTAAAATCTGACAGTTGTTATCAAGACTTCTTTTAAATACTCCAGATGGAAAGAATGTCCTGTATTTGTTAGGCAGAAGCAGTTAGCAGAGAGGTATTGTGCTTGGTCCAGCTGCAATGAGAAACTTCACATTCATCACAAAAGTATTAGTATTAGCACATTCTCCGACTTCAGTTCAAGTTTACTGCTCACTAGTAAACTTTTGCTGTGAGCATTTACATCAGTGATTTGTAAATACATTTGTAGACTTTGTTTTTCACAGAAAATACTCTGTGACATCATTAGTTCTCAGAGTACAGCTGCATGCTGAGTCAAGAGCCAGCAGCCAGATCTCTGAAGAATAAATAGTGTTGTCTGAGGAATCTTTGCTTCTCCCCTGTATGAAAAAATGTCATTTGGGAATCAACAGCTTAAGCCCATATTTAAAAGTAACTTACCATGGACCTACTTCACTCCTCATGTTAAGATATTAAATATTTCTATAGCTGTCACTTTTCACAGCAGGAAAAAGACATTAGGATTAATGCATTTGTAGGTGTATCCCCCCAGAAATATGAAAGGAGCTCTTGGGAATCTTCAGCTCTTAATCTGATGTAAAAATTGAGGTTTTATCTATAATATTCTAGAAAAAAGTGACAGACTAATTGGCTACAGCATGAGACTCTATATTAATCAAGTTGGAGTTGCTCTTAAAAGACAGGTACCATCAAACGGAACAATTACAGTTAGAGTTTTGTCAAGGGAAGGAGGAAGAATAGGAACTAGTATGATAAATGCCGATACACTGAATAGTGATAATGCAAAATAAACTAATGGAAAAGATGGAATATAAAAATAAAGTTAGGAAAGATAAAGCTGTAATTTGAGCAGACGTGATTTTTCAAAAATCAATTTTATTACATTGTTGAGGAAAAGATCCCTGGATGTGCTTTCCCTCTACTTGGAGAAGGTGTTTATTTGGGGTTTTTGTATCTTTTTCTTTTATATATATATATATAGTTGTTAATGGACTTAGGTCCTACAAATTCCTATTCAAGCAGAAATAGCCCTCCAATCTGTGAACACAGGATTTTTGACATCAGATATATTTTTTAAGGCTTGAATAATAATACTAGGAAATTGTTATATGATGTAAGCACCGTGATATGTTTGGGACAGCTGGAGAGAATGGTTAGAGACTGTACACAATCTTCCTTGTTTGCCTGTCAGAGCAGCTGGCAGATGCAAAAAGATCCAACTATTTTCATTTTCCTGGAAGAAGGCATGACATCGTGATGCATGCACCTCAGCAGTACAGCGTGCCCCATGCCTGTACTCAGTACTTACTGCATCCGAAGTTATAATCTAGCCTGCTAAATACAATGCATGGCATTTTTTTAATGGAACACCAGACCTGAGAATAAATTGACATCACTTTGAGAAACATTGAAACCTTTTTTTTTGGTGCGAGGGAGCTATACTAAGAAAATGCTAGCTATCTTAGGCTGACCTTTCTCTCAGTCCCAGCTTTTCTAGCTATCAGAACACCCCAGAAACCCTTAATGCTTTTGCCCTGCCAGTACCCTTGCAAGAGAGGCAAGATCTATTACCTCTTTTTGGTGATGTTCTGCAGTGGTGACTCAGGTGCATATACTTTGTGCAAAGGAACTCAGGCTAAGCATGAATTAGCTCAGATACTATACTCAGCATGAACCAATGGGATAATGTTCTGACTGGGATGATTCTTCTAACTATATATATTTAATCCCCCCTAACTACAGAGCCTACTGATGAGCTCCTATTGATTCAGTACATAACCTTTCTTATGAAGAGCTAGCTTTAATATTACAGATTCTTTATGTTACCTTAGGAAACATTAATGACCACCCAAGCCCTCAGACAAAGCCTAGAAGATGGCAAGCAACTGAAGCTAGACTTTCAGAACTGAGAATCACTGCTCTCCACTACAAAGGCATTTTAAGAAACAGCGATAAACAACTATTTCCTCCTCTGGTTTCTTGTACAGGACAGCTTAAAATGTTCTGAATAGAAAGGGTTCATGTCAATGTAACGACTCAATTCAAACCTCACAGAAAAAAAAAACCAAACCCAAAACATTATCCTTTTTCAATTCAGCAGGAGCAGGACTAGGCTGGTACTCCATTCAGAAAAGATTCCTAGCGGTCTCATGCACACAGACATGTCTAGATGACAAGGTACACATTAATTAAGGTGCCATGACGTTGATTTTTAAAAGCACTCATAAACAAAATCCACTCACCATCTGTCCAGACCACATGGATTTAATCACAGAATCATTAAGGTCGAAAAAGGTCTCTAAGATCATCCAGTACAACCATCAACATACCATAAATCCTGTTCAATAAACCATACTACTTAGTACTGTATCTACCCTTTCTTTAAAGATCTCCAGGGACAGCGACTCCAACACCCCCTTGGCAGCCTGTTCCAGTACTTCACCACCATTTCTGAGAAGAAATTTTTCCTAATATCTAACCTGAACCTCTGCTGGTGCAACTTGAGGCCCATTTGTCCTATTGCTGTTACCTGAGAGAGGAGCCATACCCATGCTTATTCTGGAAGGACTACCTAGATCACAGATCCTCTTATCTCATATCCTTTCCAATACATTGATGAAAACAAGAGTACCCCGTCAACTGTGACTACTATCTCATAAATACATTTTTGACAGAAGCAAACATATAATTTACTCGAAGGATTCACTTAAATGTGAGGAAGTAGAAGCGACTGTAATTTACAAAGCAACCGTAGTTTATTTATTAAATATATAATACGTGAAAGAAGACATACCCTATCAAAGCCTGCATTAAGAAGGGGAAGAACGGAAGTCTCTTCTTGATCAGCAGATCTACAAGACAAAATGCTGGTCACACAATATGCAAGAACTAGATGCCATCAATTCAACAGTTATCTAAACAAAATGCAGTATGAATACTCTTGCACAAAATACACACATCAAATCATGATATTACAGAAGCTGATCTTCTGAGTGCCTGTCAAAGATGATACAGTCTTCTGTAGATATTTGCAGCTGTTATTATGGCCAGAAAGAAGTCCCTCTTCTCTTCATAAACACACAGGGGTGTTCCAATAAATAAATAGATAGATAGATAAACAAAAAAAGGATATCCTGTGATATCCTACAAGAAAGAAACTAAAATAATTCTATTAAGTGAAATGTGGAACAAGCTATAAGGTCTTGTTAAGCAGCAAACATAATCTATTTTCTAATCTTGGCAGAAAGAGTTCTCCTGCCAACTCAATTTGCTAATGTTTTAATTGAACTAGGAAATTAAAATTAGAATGGATTTAGCAGTATGTAGAAGTATTAACAATGATGGGAATCCACTCTTTTTCTAAGGTATTTGATAAACAATGTATTTAAGTCAGAAAGAATGCATGGAGTATGAATTACTCAAAAAGGATTTCAGGACAATACAATACCAAGCTTAGTACCATTAGAAATAAAATTTACTCCATTACCTAGTTACCTAATAACCACAGCATCTGATCTAGTTATTTCCTTTACAACACAATAAACAGCTTTCTATTCTTTCGTTTTAAAAACAAATATATAGGTGTCTATTTTTTTTTCAGTGTGCAAGTCACTTCATTGCAATTCTCTGAAGTCAAGGTGATATATTAGTCTATATGAATGGAAGTTATTGAATACTTAAATAGGCCACATACATCACTTAACCATTTCAGATAAAAAATAACTAACATTAAACTTATTCTGTAAGTTTTTAAACTTACGAGTTTATATCTTATCTACGAGATACTTTCTGTTATTAGCTAACTTTTATATCTATCTCATTCTTACAGAGTAAAACAAAAATATTTTACAACACAGAGAAAAACATACGTGCGTGGAACCACAGCAAGTATTACAGTGTGTTCTGATGGCTCTGTGGCACGAATAGACCTAAGAAAACAACATTTTCTCAGTTACACCACATGCTTTCTCAATGTTACACACAAGGTCTTCACACAAGGCAATATAAATGAAAAACAGTACTGAAAGAGTCCACCGAGTTATGAAAATAGGACCAAGTGGTCCTCACTTAGACATTCAATTTCTTTTGGTATCAGCCTCCTCAGAATCTGCACAACACAGTGCAATACAGAGACAACAGCTCCAAATACTCTTCAAACCTAGTAAAGGTTTGTCCTTCTTACCCAGGTAAGGGCAGGGCAAGCTGCCCTGAACGCAGAGGTTGACAAGATGCAATGTCTATACAGTGCACTCTCAATAATTAATTAAGCAAGAACCTCCACCGCTTTCTCCCACCTTCACAACTATCCTTTTAGATATTGTAAAAGTTTCTTTAAATTGTACAGAGTGCTCTTGGGGCACACTGGTAAGAAAAGAAGGTATAGCAAATACACCTCTCTGTAAAGAACTATCACCACCGTGGTAAACAAAATGTCACTACTTTATGTTACTGAGAAACTGAAAAAAAACCACTACCACGAACACTCCTTTCATCTTTCACCAGCAAAAGATATTTTTTTTCAGATATGTCACTCTCCTCTGAATAAAGAGTTGTCATATTTATGTGTACTTCTTTTAGAAACACTTCCATAACCTCAAATATATGAACTTTAAAATATTTGTCATAAACAACAGAGATTTCAGCTCACGCAGGACTGAGAAATGTAGCATGCTGCATGGTAAAGCTGCACTCTGATTTTCCACTTCCACAAGGGTGATGTGAACTTCTGTGAAGAGCTCTCACTGATGTGTGCCTGACGCAGTGGACAAACAATAGTTTCAAGCCTTGAAGCTTAAAACCTTGTTATAGCACTAACTCAGGAAAGGAGACTCAGGGAGAAGCAGATATAGAAAGCACAGAGTGATTTCACAACAGCTGTGGCTTATGCTCTGAATAACGCTCGTGATCTGAAGAGAGAATTCTAGAGGTCAAATATCACCCTAGCTAAAAGCTTATTTTTCAAATTATACTCCTCTTAAAGAGGTAAGAAAACCTCTTGTACTCAATGTCCAAATTTCCATTTGTGCATTCTTCTTCTTCTTCTTTTTTTTTTCTTATAATCAAGTGTATGGATTTTGTACAATACATTCCAGAATTCAAGAATAGCATAAGGTCCTTGGGTTACCTGCAGACATCTTCTGCATCAAAATATCTGGAGTTCCTGTGATCTATAACAATTATTTCCTGGTGCTTATCAAGGAAACATTCAAGTGCTGATTCTGGAGTCTGGGCAATGTTGCACCTGTAACCAGCTTTGTCGCAGGCCCACCAGAAACCGTCACTTTGGTTGTCTTCTTTTGCAAAGATCAGCAAAACCTGCAAAGTGTGCAAAGCAGCATCATCAGTTTAAACATAGAGAATAGTTATCCGCATAGCAAAAATTTTAACAACCACTTCTACTATTTGAAAGATCAAGTCCACTCTGAAAGTGGAAATATTGGACTACAGATGGTAAAAGGGCTGACGAACTGGATAACTTCATTAATACAGTGATTATCAACATAGCATTAACTATGTAGGACTGATATTTACTGCTTTTGAAAAAGCTGTGATTGTTCTGCATGTAAACATGTTGGCAGGTGACAGGTTACCTTGCTGTGCTCGTTCTTTGAGCACCATGGCTTCAGGAGCACTACGACTATTCAGGCAGTTTTGACACACAGGTGCCTACCTAAACAGCTGCCAGACTCAGTGAGTAGATGTTCAAACGTCATTCCTGTTCTCAGGTTGTCAAAGTTACACACATTTTAAATTGTAAGGAACTTTCTGAAATGTAACTGCTTTTTCCTTTCAAAACTGAAAAGAACAATAGACAAACAGGTATGGACAGGGCTGGGCAGTAGGAAAAAAATGATTCAGACATTGCAGCTGATCACTAACCATGCCACTCCATGTGATAGATTAAGAAAAACATTAAATTAATGAAAAAATGCTGTGAAAAAGAAAGGCCTTTAGAAGTCAAAAGTTCACCTTTAGGTATTCACATTGCACAAAAAGACAGAAGGCTGAGGATAATCTATATATAAAGTAAAATCCTGTTCATTTTACAAACAAAAGTAACCCCCAACTGAAGCAATCTGAGAAAAATTTCCAAAAATGCTCACAAGGAAGGTTAATAATCTTTCATTTGTGATGTTGTACGTCTGTGGTGTCACCACATGAAATTCAACACCACCAGCCTAGAAGCTAGACAGTGTGACCATACTCTTCCTTTTATTCTGAGCTGTCTGGAATGGTGAATTCCAAACAATAAACAGAGCCACTAATGTTACTGAGGCAGGACTATCATTCAAGATTTCATTAAAAAGTAGTAAAAAATTATATGTTTGGAACTTCAATAAATATTAAGAAATACATTTGAAAGTTTTAATTTATTAGTAAGAGTACACTGGGTTACTGCCACTCATCGTCCAAGGAAGCAACCGTCACTCTACCTAATCCATAATCTTTTCCAGTTATCAAACATTCAAAAGCAGTTACATGGTTCTGCTGTAGACCTTCACATACACTCCGGTAAAGTAGCTACCCTCATTGAATCCTCTGTTTGGCTCCATTTGTTGCTAGTGAACAGGTTTTTCATTGAACACATTTTGATATCTCTCTTCTCTCAACATTCCCAATTTGGAAATACAGGATTGCAAATTTCAGCCATTTACCAGATGCAAAATACTGAAGTTTAATTAAACCACCTGATCCCCCACTGGAAACTAAATTTCAGCGTGTGAATCGTTCTGAAAATATTAACTTTAAAAGCTACCATTAAAGCATTACTACCATGCCTCCTCATTAAAATTTGTATGAAGCTTACTGTAAAGAATGAAAACACAGCAAAACTTGAATTATGCAAGTACATTGCAAGCTAATGCTCCCCAAATCAAAATGAAAATACAGCAATCTGTGTAAATCAGACTGACAGTATGACAGGAAATTGAATTTAATCTGCATTTCTTGACGGGAAACATTTATCTGTTTTTGGTATACGGTTTGTTAGCATTGCTGTAAATAGATCTTTTTTACCCAGTGCTGCTTTGGGGTAGGAATACCATAGACTTCTCCTGCTGAGATATTTTTTTGGTGTTCTACTGGAATTCCTACCACATTTTTCTGAATTTGTTTTGCACAGCTATTGCATGTCTTGTTCCCAGTTTATCATGCAAATACAGAAAATGGACAGAGATCTGCTTTGAAGATCTCAAAATACAGCCCAGCTGAGCACAGGTGCATACGTACCTGAAGGAAACAATGAGAAAATCAGAAATAGAACTTAAGAAGTCATAAAACATGATACCTAAACCTTTTTATGCCCCTTCAGGTATCCCAGTGAAATTATTTTAATAGTGTCTTTAATATAGCCAGGGGATATTGTGTGAAACCTTCAATGGGCAGGACAAAAAATTAGATGCTGGGCATCATTAACACTTTGGTTGCAGCTCAAGAGGGAAGATCATCACAATCAGAACAGACATGGAGATCATCATCAACACTGTGAAAGTGATGATGACCAGTGACTGTCATAAGAGGGGAGAAAATGCAGTATTTGAAGGGGGACAGGATCAGGCAGTAAAACAAAGTGAGTAAATGATGACAGGTGGCAGACAAACTCTACAGCTGTTCTCTGGAAGGAAGCAAGAGGTATTTTCTTAGACCAAACAAGAAAGAAATTCACTTACTAATATAGAAGACAGGGACTACGGGGAAAAAAAGAGTAAGCATTTCAGTTTGCACATTAAAGCCACGAGTGCAGAAAAGCACCACAGTAACTGCAGGAAACAACCACATTCACTTCCAATATACAAAATTCTGTGAGGAGATGATGACAAACTTCAACTCAAATGCCAATAAAAGCTTTAGGAGTGGTAATTACTATAATTTCTGTGCCATCTTCACCTTCCTCTCTTTCCCACTCCAAACTCTTAACTCACTGGTCATTAGGGAAACTAATTTCACTCTAATACAGCATAAAAATAACAGAACAAGAGTTTTTCCATTAGTCATTGCTTTAAAAGACATGCAGATTATATGCTGAAACATAACATAGTCTGACCTTCTGTCTCTGGCCTTACTTTAACAATCATTAATATTGTAGATGGAAATTGCCTTCCTGTTTTGCAAAATTGCCCCCAGAAGTTGATAACAGGTTTTTACCTATAGTCTGATCTCACAAGCTAAGCGCTCATTAATCATCAGCTGAAAAGGTTCCCATTCAATCCATTTGACTTCATGAGAAGTCAACTTCATGTTGGCTTTGATGCAAGCCAACTCTTTGGCCATTAAGGACTTATTTCCTCTATCAAAAGTGTTAAACCCAACAGAAGTTCTTGGTCACATCCACTGATTTTTCCTGACAATCACTTAGGCTGTTTTCTCCTAATCTTTAAATCACGTAGGGCACTGACTTAGAAATCATACAGGAAATTCCCACATACAAACCTCTGTCAGCCCTAGTAAACAGTTCTGCAAATGAGTATGGTATTTCTTTCTTATATGCACTAGATGTTAACACATCTTTCCTTCATGTCACGGGGGGAAGCAGCAGGTTTATAATGAGGGCTGCTCTGAAAGTAATGCCTCTATTTTATGATGTTGGCCCATGACATCAGAGGCAGATGTTGGTGCTATAGCAGTAGAGGTACAACCTTCCTGCCAGTATTCCTCTAGATTTTGTTGCCATGTTACAGATGGGAGCAGAGGGGCACTCTGACAAAATTGTGTCTGACAGGGAAGTGTGTATGAAGCAAAGGTGAGTCACTGAATTCTTTCATGCAGAAAAAAATGACATTCATTGACCCACTGACATCCACTGATGCTTGCTAAGCATTTATGGAGATCAAACTGTGGATATGGGCACAGTGAGGCAGTGGGTGGTGTGTTTCAGCAGTGGTGACAGTGACACGAAAGACAAGCCACATTCTGGACAGCCATGCACAGCATTCACACCACAAAATGAAGAGCATTTTGATCAGCTCATCTGTGTGAATTGGCAGATTATGACCTGGGAATTGTGTAGAGAGCTGAATATCAGCTTCAGTGTGTTGGAAACAATGCTGGCAATGTTGGAATACTGCTAAGTTTGTGCCAGGTAGGTTCCACTAATGCTCACACAGGAAGAGAGCAAACATCATATGCAAGTTTTTTCAGGACCTATTGAACTAATACAAGGCTGAAGGTGACAATCTCCTGGACTGCATCATTACTGGTGATAAGATGTGTTGTCACCACTACAAGACAGGGTCAAAATGGCAGTCCATGGAGTAGCAACATGGAAATTCCCCACTGAAGAAAAAGTTCAAGACGTAGCCCTCAGCAAGTAAAGTGATGTACACTGTCTTTTGCGATAGAAAAGGGGTGATCCTTTTGGATTTCCTGGAACCCAGACAAACCATCAACTCTGACTGCTACATCACAATGCTGACTATGCTGAAGATCTGAACTTCCAGAGTAATGCCAGAGAAGGAGACAACCTTTCTCTTGCAACACAATAATGCCAGGCCCCATACAAATTTGAAGACCATGGAGCACATTGACAATTTGGCTAGACTGTCCTACTGCATCTATTGTATAGTCCAGATTTGGTGCTTTCCAACTGCTATTGGTAAAGCTGACAAAGGATGAACTGCGTGGTCAACATTTTCCTACCAATGGCACCACCACAGCAACTGTGAAACAGTGTGTCACATTCACTGGTTCATACTGTTACAAGTGCAACCTGCAGGCTCTTCTTCAATTAAAATGCACAGCTGATGGTGGTGAATGTGTTGAAAGACAGTGTTCTGTAGCTGAGAATTTGCTCTATCAAATAGTGTTATTGTGCTCTTTGTATCTGCTGTATTTTCCATGGAAATCAATAGGAGGCTTTACTTTCAGAGCGACTTATGTATGTACATTTTTCTCAGTCACTTCTAAGGTCTCACAACCAAACTAAGCCAATTTGTAAGCCTTGTTACAAAATCTGGGCAGACACATAAGCTGCATGCTGGGAGGGCATTTGGAGGGTAGAAGGTGGTACAAACCAAAACAGATTTGTCCTCTAAAACAGATGATCATAAAATCTGAGGTGAAATCTATTAAATGGTTTATGGCAAGTTATAGCCACAACAAGGATCACCTCCCAGACAAAAAAATACAATCCATTTGTCAGCTGGCCTAGGTCCAGTGCCAAACAACAGTTTAAAACATGCACAAGCATACAACGAACACTGCTAAGAAAAGCTCTGCTGACAGCTGTTTTAACAAAATGAATTATCTTATTAGACAATTAAGAACACAATTAAGCACCACATAAAGATATTTAAAATTGGATAGTTGGTAGCTCTTTGCACTTCACAGAGAAATACACAGCTCTATCATCAAGAAGGAATAAAAGATTAGCACACATTATTTAAATGAATAGGTAAGTGCCATCCTTAGCAAATAAGCTGAGGTCATGTCACCTGTTCTATAAAGGAACCAAATTTACAGAAAGTATTTTCCTTTTAGTGCAAATAATTTAGTGTATGGCAAAGTCTTTACAAAATACTCTTCAGGTACAAGTCTTACATAAGGCCTGACTTCAGCCCTTCAGTACCTAAAGGAAGCCTATAAGCAGGAGGGGAGTCAATTCTTTGAAAGGTTAGATAACAGCAGGGCAAGGGTAATGGTTTTAAGTTGAGGGAGGGAAGATTTAGGTTGGATGTCACGGGGAAGTTCTTTACCAAGAGAGTGGTGAGGTGCTGGTACAGGATGCCCAGAGAGGTTGTAGATGCCCCGTCCCTGGAGGTGTTCAAGACCAGGTTGGATGGGGCCCTGGGCAGCCTGGTGTAGTATTAAATGTGGAGGTTCGTGGCCCTGCCTGTGGCAGGGGGGTTGGAGATTCATGATCCTTGAGGTCCCTTCCAACCCGGGCCGTTCTGTGATTCTGTGATTTCTGTAGCACCACAATTTGTCTCTTCACTAATAAAGGGATAAAATAACACCCACACCTAACTAAACATAAAGATGAATGTGAAGAATGTTTCTAAACAAAATCCAGAACAATTTCCCTTCTTACATGAAGAACTATTACATGATTAAACTGTATAATAACAGCAAATACAGATAGTATATTTTTGCAAATCCAATTTCTACAAATAAAATAAACTGTTGCCATAGACAATGAATATTCTTATTTGAGTATTATCTTGAGCATCTTACTGCAGATTATCACAGTCTATTGAGCATTTTTCCATAAGAAGTTCTACATATTTACATTGAAATCACTTGCTAAAATGAAGATTGGTCTACTGCTGACCCCACCATTATGCAGTCTTTTTATGACATACACAGTTTCAACAGATCAAGCCATTGTCAAGACTTAATTATACTTATTATTATCACAGTTAATACAGAAAGAAAAATTTAAGGCTTTATGATAGAGGTACACAGGATTTTTTTGCCTCAGGAGCAGCACAGCATGTCTTCCATGTGCAGGTTTTTCTACTTCTAGGCAGACATGGCAAGAATAAAAACAACAAGCAAACACAGAAAGAGTGGCTGCCAAATATCTCTGCAATTTGCAGTTAACTGACCAAGGCAAAAAGTTACTTCTAACAGCCACTGCTTCACAGGAGCAGTACTAAAGATTATGCTATATGTTAAAAATTATATTCTTGGCATCCCTCTGTTTACAGACAGAGGTACAAACTGTAAAGAAACAGTAGCAAGTATGGGTAGAGCTGCTGCTTGTGAAGACAAAATTCAATGTTCTTGTTGGAACACATATGACTTCTTGTGTCTGTGACCTGTAAAAGCACAGTTCTCTGTCCTGCTGTACAAAACCCAGCAAAACTTGCCTGGTACCTAAACTATATAATACTGCTTTCTGCTGTGGCATATCAGAACTCAGCAGTTTTTAACATTCAGAGGCAGCTGTTTTCCTTGCTGGTGCACACACACACGGACACACTCCTACTGACAGGACACAAAATAAATGACTTGATGTTAATGGAAATTTGAGCATCTTCTTTACCAATTTAATCTACCCACAGGTCTCTTCTCAAGCACTCAGATAAACTGAAACACCAATTATCCAACTTGCAGTCCTTGCAGAAGTAAAATGAAAACATTATGCATAACCATGAGGGTTATGCCTTAATTTCTTCACCCATTAACACTGAATTGACTGTATCAAGAAACTGAGAGAATATCTTACCTGAACTGGATCTTGTGTCAGTCTCATGGGCCCAATTTGTACCTCTGTAGCTGAAGCCTGCTAAGTAAGAGTAATAGAGATTGTTTTCCATTCTACTTCTCAACAAGATGGCATTTTGCAAGCAAGAATGAAAGATCAAACATAGCCAGTAAGACTCTCAAACGAAAGCCACACGACCTGCAGCCTTTGTTCAGCTGCTTTAAGTGTAGCTTTAATAACATGTAACCACACTCACAATTTTGTTTCATTTGCTTCTAAGTTAAACATTGTAGGGCTTACCATAGTAAAAATCTAACCACCATCTTCCTCCTTCCTCAGAGCACTTCAATTACAAAGGATTTCTATTTTAAGACCATGGAAAACTATTATTTTTCTGGCCAAATATTGCCTTATTCATTTGAATGCAATACACACATTCAAGATCTTGTGTTGTATTCTGAGAGTAATATTTTAATACTTTTGGTTAGGAAAAAAAAGTGAGTTTTCAGACAAGACAATTTGTTTGGATTACAGATTTTAAAATGTTTTCCAGAACTGCAGCCTTCAATTTACAGGGAAAAAAACAACAACACTGATATCCCTAACCAGGCTGTTTCCAGAAGATTTGAGAGCACATCACAGTTTAAAACTACAGCAACAAAATCAGCAAACACTGGCTTTGGCTGCTTTGTTGCCATAATAGCTGGACTACTTTCATGCTTTTTGTGTACTGATACTGATATACTCCTCCTGTAATGCTGATTTGCTTCACTTTAGATTAGTTACAGACTGTTCTCAAGCAACCGAACAATATCTCTGTCCTCCCACAGATGTATGTACTTAAGAAAAGTCTTTGAACCCTTTGAATATTGCTCTCCTCATGCTTCAGAGGATTACTAACAAGTTAGCAGTATCTGAGGGGGCAGGTTCACTGCTTTCCTGATACCGATTACTCCATGTGCTTGGGGTAGGTAGTTCAAGCAACTGCCCTGCAGGGCAGGTGTTTCAACAAAGCCCTAACTGCAGGCATATTTGCAGAACCTTCTCTGACTCCCAGGAATCCTGGATTCTTATTTCTGCACCACCTTGCTGTGTACTGCTTGTTAGGTCAAGCCTTTTACTTGGGTATTACCTTATCCTTAAATACAGTATTTTTTCAAAGGACTTTGTATAAATATTCAACATGGATGAAGTTACTAGTATTCGGTTTTCTTCCTTGGAGAACACACCAGTGTTGCAAGTATTAGCAGCCTTGCCTTGCACTTGAGACAGTGGAATTATGCACAGTTACAAATGTCATGTTGGACTTTCTTGCATCTCTGAGCACTGATCCTTCTGAGTCCCACGTATGCCAGAAGGTAGTAGCAGGCAGTTCTCCAGAATATTAAACCACAAAGCCTTGCCACTGTTTTCCAAAGCAAAAACTGCCTCCAATATAAGAATAGCTAACCCTTCCACACACGAGAGCTTCATTTTCCACTTCATCTCCTGCCATGTTGGAAGGGAATGTAACGCGAAGAGAGATATTAGAAAAGAAATGGAAGTTAGCACTGATCATAAGCCATGAAGTAATTAGTAAAGTTGGGGAAACAGAGTTCTCTCAAAGCTCCCAACTCGTCTCCCCTCACAAACAAACAGACAAAAATCAGAAAACGTACATTCATATTACAGTGCATTATTTAAGAAACTTTAAAATATTTTTTCAAATCATGAATCACTTTGATTTAAATAAATGTTCTTAAGTAGTCTCATTTGTAGAATCCATAGTAAGGGGAACACCCAACAGACACACAACGGGATTGGGTCTTATCAGTCCAAAATCTTCTTTTAAAAATGCACATTTAAAAAAAAAACAAAAACATATTGATAAGAGCCTAGCATTCTTTGTAAGGCACACTTAGGACACCAATAACCATTTTAAGATTCATTTATCGGTGCCACTATGGAACTGACATTCTAAATGAGCGATTTCTTCTTTGCTGCCATTTCAGAGTACATTCAGCTTTCATTTCTCAGTTTTGTCCAAGATGGAATAACTGTGCTTAAGAGACAGATCTACGACTTCAAGTCAATCAGATTCTTTTCAGAGATTTCTTCACTTATCTTAGGCCAGGTATTCAAAAAATAAAATAAAAGTTCATACAACTGTGACTAGGAGCTTCTTTCTGTGCTGCTTTCGTGTCAGACTCGTGAACAGAAAATACTTGAATGGGAGGACCTGAAAATCAGATCCTGTCTTTTTTACTTCCCCCTAGTGTTTGAGGGTGTTCCTGTCACTGCTGGCAATAGGGTTCATGATTCATCATCCTTCATGAGGATTAGAAAACTCTGAGAGTCGCAACACAGGTAAGATTGTCATAGTCCTGCTCTGCAGAGATATGATTTACTTACAGTCACAGCCATACAGGGATGTAGAAATGGTGCTGCTCTACCTGAAAGACTGACATTCTGAAAGAATGACCTTTAAGCCATTCCTTATACAGTGCATGGAAATAAGGGGGGCACCCTCAAATTAAGGCTGATAATAGGACTGAACATGGGAAGGATTAATACACCATCTCATTGGATACAACAAGGAGTATGTTCAAAGCCTTCCTTCCTAGACTTGGACTTCTGAGTTTCGTTTTACTAACTGAATCAGTCCCCTAGATTTGTATGCCTAAATTGCATTTGGTACAAACAACAGCCTCATTTTTCTTTCAAAGCATTGCTAGAAGAGGCACAAGTGCCTCGCCTTCAAAAACGTAGCATGGATTTCTCCTTGGCCTGAAAGAACTAATTTCAAATCTTCCTAAGTCCCAGAAAAAAAAGTGTGATGATGTGGATGCTGTATATTAATGATACCATGACCATACCTCTGCTCATTTCCTGGCTTAAGTGAACATCTCATTGCTGATGATTTCCAATTAAAATAAATCTCCCATTATTTTATTGACTGGCAGGAAGGACTGCTAATAGTCTTGCATCCTAAATCAATTAGTACAGTATTTCACGACAAACTTTTCTGGTAAAACATGCAGAGCTTGTTTCCAAAGAGGTCAGTGAGAAAATTCCTGTTTTCGTTGTGCAGAGGAACAGACACCGTAAATAAACTAACAGAGCTTAAAAATTGTGAAGAAATTTTTGTTTTAACATTTTGAACTGTCTAACATTATTTCCAGTATCACTGTAATCTCCAGAGGAATCAGCTACTAATCAAAGATTCAAAGACAAAGTAAATGGTATTTTCTTAAACCCTTTCTTTTTATACAAATCAGTGATTATCAATTACCTTCCTTTCAAAGCAGTACATTAAGCAAAATGGAATCACCACTTAATAATTAAGTTCTACTCCTTTAAATCACTAATACAAAAAGCTTTACTCTTCATACAACTGAAGACTTAAGGCCCCTGCAGTTTATGAATCATCAGTAATTAATAACACAGCCATTGTAAACAAGATGACTAATTAGCACATCAAAATCTTCTTGAATAACTCTTTGTTGTTCCAGAGAAACAGCAGCAGCTGGAGCCAGAAAAATGGTGTAGCACAGTCTTCTGGATAGGCACAGGAAAAACATACCTGGTAGAGATCTCCCTTTTTCCCTGACCAAGTACTGGCCCTGGAAAAGATTACAATCACATGTGACCTCCATACTGGACCTCTGACCTTCCATTCTTTCGGTGGCTTGAATTCCTTTCTGAGATATAGGGCTCACAGCTTTTCTAAAACATCCCCAGCTTGCAGCTGTCAACAACCAGAGTGAACAGGTCCTCTTCCATTGTTGAGCAATGCTATGTGCTTCTCTTCTTTCTCTTCTTTACACTGTCTCATATTGTTTAGCAGAACTATACCTCAAAATTTTTCTCTTTTTTCTTTCTTTTTTTCTTTCTCTCCTTCTTTCCTTCTTTCTTTCCTTCTTTTGTTCTTTCTTCCACTCTTCCAAATCATTTCTTGTTCATTCACTGATGTTACTGTGTGGACACTTGAGCTCAGTCTTTCTATGCTTAGGGTCTCTCACATGCTTCTTCTATGAGCATCAACTGTTACAGTCCTGTTTGTCAATTTATGTGTGTTGAAATAGGGACACATTTACAAAAGAAAAATGAAGAGAAATGTTTTCACAAAGATGCCACCTCAGACTCAATAAGACCCTCAATCATAATCTGTCAGTGGCTGGGAGAATAAACAAAACAGATCACTCCCTGCTCCTCCCAGGGCTTCTGCTGCTGGAGATCTGGTCCTGAGCTAGATGGTTTTTGGCGTGACCTCCATGGCTTTCCCAGACACCATTCCTCCCTGATTCATTCATTTAATCAGTTGTCTCAGATAATTTTCTCCTCTCACCAACACAGCTACTCATCCAGCAGAGAGCTATCTCTGTTGTAATGTACTCCCTAATAATTCAGAATGCTCCCATTTGTTTTTTTTTATTCTTCCTTTTCTGCAGCTTCCAGTTGATTTGTGGTTTTGCTTTCCCAGCTGCTCATGCCCTGCATTTCCATGGTTCCCACTAGAGGGCTGTAAAACTACTGCTCTCCTCAATGCCAGCCAGCTGCCATCTTCCCAGAGTCCAGAAGAGCATCGAACATTTGGACAGCTCAACTCTAAGGTTAACGTGATTATGTTACTTTATTAATTGAAAATAATGTTCAAACATGCATACTACTTAGAAAAAATAAGGCCTTGTTGTTGATTCAGCTGATTAGCCACTGCAAACTGCAGGCATCTGTCCATAAGAGAAGCCTAACCCATCAGCATGTCATGAACAGCTTTTACAATGCCTAACAGCAGATACACAGGAACCAGTAAATAAAAATTAAAAGCATATAGGACAAGGGGAAATGGTTTCAAACTTAAAGATGGTAGATTTCAATTGGATATTAAGCACTGGAATGGGCTTCCCAGGGAACTGGTTGAGTCACCATCCCTGGATGTGTTTAAAAACCGTTTGGATGTGGTGCTCAGGGACATGATTTAGCAGAGGGTTGTTAGGGTAGTATGGTTAGGTTGTGGTTGGACTCGATTATCTTTAAGGTCATTTCCAACCTGAGTGATTCTATGATTCTATGATTCTATGATTAGGAGAAAGTCTTTTACAGTGAGAGTGATGAGGCACTGGAACAGGTTGCTCAGAGAGGTGGTATGGTAGATGCCACATCCCAGGAGGCATTCAAGGCCAGGCTGGACCATGCTCTGAGCAACCTATCTAGCTGTGGATGTCCCTGTTCGTTGAAGGGGAATTGGACTAGGTGATCTTTAAATGTTCCTTTAAAGGTTAAAGGAAAGAAAACGTAGTTCCTGGATGACGTTTTTAACCCCCTAAGGAGAGCTAATGTATGTTTACATGTGGTACTAAGGGACATGGTTTAGTGGGGAGATATTGGTGGTAGGTGGACAGATGGACTAGATGATCTTGGAGGTCTTTTCCAACCTTGGTGATTCTTTGATTATCCAGTTTTCACTCTGCTGGCTGCCACTGAGATCAGTTTAAAGAACAGGTGACACATCCCCATTAGTAGTTAGTTATTCAGCAGTTTCAGGTTTATGTGAATTCCTGGACGAATATGCCAACTAAGTCCTAGTAATCTCTTCTTCTCGTCTTTACAGCAGCACACTAACTGATTTTCATGCCCATATCTGCTTCTCATGTCTCCCAAGAGCAGAGTGCCCATAGGACAGCTGGTTCAGTTGCCTTGTCAGCTCTTTTCATAGCTTGAGAAGGACATAGTCTCATGACATATAGTTATCATTATCAGAGTACTAACTGTCAAGGATATTTTTATACCAATGACATAAAATTAATAAAAATGTCATAAAAAAAAATGTGCACCCAGGAAGACATCAAAATATAAAATGTTGCATCACACTCTGATATCAAACACTTTTTTCTCAAGAAATCCTACCTTCAATGGATCCTACCTTTTTTTCTCTAAATTCAGTACTGAATTTAAGAAAAAAAAAAGAATCACATTTCTTATTGGATTTTCTGCTTAACATTTTACTTCCTATCTTTTGATGAGAAAGCCAGGAGTTTCTCCCTTTGGACATCAAACTACTTTAAGGTATTGAGATTAAGTAGAGAGAGATTAAGCAGGGAGTGACAGCTGTGGGGGCACCACCGTCAGCACCAGGCTGCAGCCCCACATCCCCAGCAGTGCCACCTGCATTGACTGCTCTGTGCCGAGAGGGCCAGAGCAGCGCAGGATGGGGGGATCTGAGCACATCATCACAGCGAGATCCACCTCTTTAGAGTTTGCTTTGTTTTCTTCCTTTCCCTTTTTTGTGATTAAGTAGAATTTTAAAGGTATATTTAATTAGAACTGGCTTGATACTTACACTATTGTAATACAATATTTGTGAAACCAAGCTAGCCGTGACAAGATGACATTTCAAGACACCACTTACCACAGATGCTGTTTATCTCTTACAGAAAAAAACAACAAAACAAAACAACCAAACCTTATCCTGCAACATTTTTTCTAATCAGGGAACAAGTCACAGCAAAAATCTAATGCATCAATTTTCAACAGTATTTTGTCTAAATATTTACCAGATTTTCCTGCTCACAGAGCAGCAAAGCACAGGCATTCAAGGTCTGGAACAGGAGGAAACTCCCTCTGTTACAACTAGGTATTCAGAGCTCAAATAGGAAAAGGGGCCTTGACTAATGCTTAGAGATACTGTAATCCCAATGAGTAAACAATTAGAAAAACATTTTTTGGAAGAGGCCCCGGAAGGTCATTTAATCGCTCCAACTGGTGCTGTTGTAACACTACATCAGGCCAACCATGCTATTGTCTATGCCTTTCCAGTACAACTGCTGCTCTGACAACCACCTCCCAGCCTGTACTGATGAAAAAGGAATTAAAATCTAAAAAATGGCCAAAAGTATCGACTTGTAAACTACAACATAAGAGAGAAATATCTGCTATCACAATGTAGTTATGTTTTACCTCAATTCTTCTACCTACCTGTAATATTGAGCAATTTCAGTCCAAGTTTTGGGAAAAAAAACTAGCATATTTCTTTTTAAATTGAAATGACCTACTGTAGGCAACCTCCTGTAGCAGGGTGGCTGGATTCGATAATCCTTTGAGGTCCCTTCCAACCCTTACAATTCTGTGATTCTGTGAAAACAGTTTTAAAAGTTAACAATGAACTCCTATGGACTCCTTCAGAGAAATAAAACTTCAGCTACTCTTAGTATATTTACTGGGGCAAGGTCATTAATAATATTCTTTAAGAAAAATAGGCTTCCATGTTTCAAAGCACAAAGATAATGAAGAGATAGACTTGTTTCACAAACAGCAAAGTTTTTAGACTTGTGGGAAGAAAACTATTTACAGAGTACTCTCTCCAATGACATTTATTTTGAATACTGACTTTGTCAGCAGAAGTTTCTCTGAAAGTGTGTTTATTCTGTTAGCATGCACATTTCAGGTTACGTTAATGTCCTTGCAGGGCAGCACTTGGTGTAGGGAAAATAAACATCTGACAAAGTGCACAGAATACGCTCAACATTTGTGGATCTCAGCCTGAAGAGACTTCTTTCTGTAAATCCATTTGTCATTATTGTCCAGCCTCAACTTAGTATGAAAATGAGTCATACGCTTTACTGATGAATCCAATCAAACCTTGCTACATCAGTCTTAGAGAAAAATACAGCAACTAAGTCTAACCTATTCCAGAAACACCAGGTATTTATACAAACTCAGAGAAGAGCCCCTTGAGAGCAGCCCTGTGGAGAAGGACTTAAGGGTCCTGGTGGATGAGAAGCTGGACATGAGCCAGCAGTGTGCGCTTGCAGCCCGGAAGGCCAACTGTGTTCTGGGCTGCATTAAAAAAGGGGTGGCTAGCAGGGAGAGGGAGGTGATTGTCCCCCTCTACTCAGCTCTTGTGAGGCCCCATCTGGAGTACTGTGTCCAGCCCTGGGGCTCCCAGCACAAGAAAGACGGAGCTCTTGGAACGGGTCCAGAGGAGGGCCACTAAGACGATCAGAGGGCTGGAGCACCTCTCCTATGAAGAAAGGTTGAGGGAACTGGGCTTGTTTAGCTTGGAAAAGAGAAGGCTCCGGGAAGACATCACTGTGGCTTCCAGTACTTGAAGGAAGCATGTAAACAGAAGGGGGAACAGCCGTTTACATGGGTGGACTGTTTGAGTAGTCTTCAGCTGAAGACGACTACTTCAATGTTTTAATGTAAATTTCATCATCTAGAGGGTATGCCCCGGAATTATACATAGAAAGTCCATTAAAACAAAAACAAACAAACACTTCCCCCCAACCCAGAAACAAAGAAACATTAAAAAACCCTCAAAACTTCGTGATTGCACAGAGTGCCACCACCATATAAAGCAAAAATCATTATCTCTCTGAGTTTTCATGATAATAGTTGTGTATGTACACTTTTTTTTCCATTACAATTTAACATAAATATATGTTAGAATTAACTATTTTACTGTTGCTTTTATCAGAAGTCCAGATAAAAAAATCATTCTGACTGTACCATCCCGAGTATGAAGACTAAGGTTCTCTCAAGTAAAACAGCCTCCAGCTAAACATCACCTTTTTTAACACAGATACAGTCAACATGATAGCATGTGCCATGTCTCACACTAAAAAAATTGTGCAGACAACAAAAACCAAAGCACATTTCTCATCAAAATAAACAACTTAGAGGCTTGCATACTGATTGAATAATTTATGATCACATTAAATTCTGTTTAAGTTTCTATTTTAATTTTGACAGAACCATTGCAGATAATCCAGACAGCAGCAGTAGTGTATGAACCTAAGAGATGTCAAATACTGACATTCATATACCACCTCCTGGGAAGTGCACAATGCCTTGCTCCCTGGTGAATCATCTAACGGCATGGATGGTTCACCGCATGGTTGTTACTCAAGACCAGCATTATTAACCTCTGTATTTTGTCATTCAAGACTAAAGTGTTCAAGAAGCTTGTCTCATCTATTTAGGTTATAAATCACAGAGGGAAAGCTCACCTCTTATTTTTATAATACCTCATACAATACGGAACATGGATTGACTGATCCTATAAACCTACCCAAACAAAGATGAAAAGTGAGAAAGAGTGGAAGTAACATCTGTACAAGTTGGGTTTAGTGGTACAAATGAAGTGATCAGAAGAAGGGGAAAATCTGACTCAGAAAAACAGGGAGCAGCAGATGCAAAAAGTAAGAAGTGCCCTGATAAGCCTGGAAAGTTAATTACCCAGTCTTACAAATCTGGAAACTTAACTACCCAGTCTTAAACACCAGAATTCAGTCATACTAATTTCACTGTCCCTACTCTACTCATGCAAATACTGGTAGGAATAGCATCCAGTGTTAAGATTTAACTTCTGCATGCAGCTACAATCCGAATAAGCTCTGCAACAGTATAGAAGGAAGGCATTACATAGCCCTGAGCTAGCCTGCTGCAACTGGAGCAAATTATTACTTAAGCAATAAGCAATAATATTTTCTGTATTACTCAGCGTTATTTTCAAATACTGGGAGGAAATCATTGAAAGTTTTATGAAAAAGACTTCTTTGACATTTTATTCTATTCTTAACAAGGAGAAACAGAACCATATTCAAATGTCACTTCCAGAACAATGTTCTACAGAGTGCTTACTACTCCAGTTTTCATGTACTGACACCTACTTGAGCAGAGTACAATCACTTCAGTCCATCATTAGGACATAAGATGCAACTCACCCAAACAATACTGAGAGAAAAAAAACCATTGTATTGTTATATTGTTTACAGATAGCAAAAGGCAGTTCTCCAACAAATGTCTCCAGCATATGTACAGCATCTGAACTTCCATGCCTAAGAGTTAAATGCAGAAGTTCTGACTGTTGAATACAGTGTTAACCACCACGTTTTCTCTGTAAAGAATATTTGCAGCTGGCTATTTTTAATGTACCTTGTACATTAGTACCTTCAAGGTACCTTCAGTACCTTGTACTGAAATTCTATGCACCACAGTCTCAGTGCAGCAATGTGTTTGACTTTACTTTATCACTGTAGACAAAAAGGATTTCTAACATATCAGTACAAGTTCAGAAAATTTCCAACCACCTCTATCTAGAAATCATGTCCTTGAAAGCCATGGAAGATTTTATTTCCAATTTACTGACAAACTGTTTGGCAACAAAGCTTTTATTCAAGTATCTTTTCCCCATTTTAGTGGATTAGAGTCAGCATTACACATAGCTCCACTGAAGAGCTACTTGTGCATAAATTTTGAATTCTCGAGAACGAGAATGAATGTGCTTAAGTCTCTGGGGCCCAAAGACATGTATCTCATGGCCCTGAAAGAACTGGCTGATGTGGCTGCCAGGCTGTTCTCCACCATATTTGAAAAATCATGGCTATCAGGCAAAGTCCTCAGTGACTGGAAGAAGAGATATATCAGTTCCATTTTTAAGAAAGAAAAAATGGAAAAACCAGGGAAATACAAACCAGTGAGCCTCGCCTCTGTGCCTGGGAAGATCATGGAACAAATCCTCCTGGAAGCTATGTTAAGGCACATGAGGGATGAGGTGGCGATCCACAAGAGCCAGCAAGGTTTCACCAAGGGCAAATTGTGCCTTTTCAATCTGGTGGCATTTTCTGATGGAGTGACAGCATCAGTGGACAGTGGAAGGACAACTGATGTCATCTACCTTGACATGTGCAAGGCTTTTGACATGCTCTACAGCACATCCTTATCTAAGAATTGGGGAAATATGGGTTTGAAGGCTGGACTGTTTGATGGATAAAGAATTAGTTGGATGGTCATAGCCAGAGGGTTCTTCTCAATGGCTCTATGTCCAAGTGGTGATGATGAGTGGTGCTCCCCAGAGGTCTGTCTTGGGACAGTATTCTTTTACATCTTTATCAAAGACATAGATTATGGGATTGGGTGTGTCCAGGCTGGGGCCCCCAGCACAAGAAGGATGCAGAGCTGTTGGAGTGGGTCTAGAAGAGAGCCAGAAAGATCATCAGAGGGCTGGAGCACCTTTCCTATGAAGAAAGGCTGAGGGAGCTGGGCTAGTTCAGCCTGGAGAAGAGAAGGCTTCAGGGAAACCTGATAGCAGCCTTCCAATACATGGAGTTTATAAGCAAGACGGAGACCAACTTTTTACACAGGTAGATAGCAATAAGACAAGGGGGAATGGTTTTAAACTGAAAGAGGATATATTTGGATTAGATGTCAGGGAATTTTTTTTACTGAGAGGGTGGCAGGGTGCTGGCACTGGCTGCCCAGAGAAGCTGTGGATGCCTCAACCCCAGAGGGGTTCGAGGCTAGGTTGGATGGGGCCCTCGGCAGCCTGAGCTGGTGATTGATTTAGTGGTTGGCAACCCTGCCCATGGCAGAAAGTATAGAACTGGATGATCTTTGATGTCTCTTCCAACCCAACACATTCTATGATTCTATGACTACAAATTACAAAATACATCAGACTGTGCCCTGCTTTATATCTATAAATACAAAAAGGAGTTAGTGTTCCATAAAACACGAAATTTGTGTCCATGGGGACACTGAAAATACACGTCGTACCTTTTGAGGATAAATAAATAAAAAATGACTTCTATATATTTAAGAGATCTCTGTACTTTGTGGTCAGCAGTGGCTGCAGGAGGTATCATGAGCTTGCCCTCATCTTATGTTATTATCCAGTGTAGATCATTCTGAGAGATACAATATTAGCTTAGCAGTTTGATCTGATCCATTACACCTGCTATTATGTGTTTGCAATCCTGCCCTTCACTGAAGCCTAACTTAGCAAGATATTTAAGCACACCAGTAGAACCAGCCAGCTTGACTGGAAAAACCAGAGCAGTGGCTGGACTTACATTTCTACAGGGTCATTGCACTTAGAAGAATCCTTAAACAACCTTGAGGTGGTTACAACCTGTGTCTGGCAGCTAAATATAGAACAGCTGGTTAGCTCTGTGTCACTAGAAAGGCCTAAAAAGGAGCACAGATGAAAAGCGCTACTTCACCAGGAGAAGTTGTAAACGTGGAAATTTCTTGTTCAGATTGTGTTACGTGTTTTTGGAGACTTTAGGCCTAGATTCTGTAGTGAGCAGTATTAATACATTTGTAATACCACAAATGAAATAACCAATGATATTCCTGTGTTACTCAGTGTGGAGAATTCAGCTTTCCTTCTGCACTATCATTTCATCATAGGGATTCCACAGATGTGATCAACGAGCCAGTCTGACTTTCATGTATGACTGCAAAGGAGCTTTTTATGTTCAATGACCATAGCAATTACAGATATTTCATTACATATTTTGTTAGGAGGCCCGCAGCTCAATGTCTTTTTTATATCACAAGAAGGATTTGAACTTTAACAGAAACTTGCTATGTGAAGTCAAATGCATTTTCAAGAAAGGATTATCCAGTCAGATATCAGGTCCCTGCAACTGTGGGAAGTCATCTTCTATAATGCCTTTAATCTCATTGGTTTTGGAAAATTTGCTTCTATTCATCTCTGACATTACTTGACCAAAGTCCTGGAACACTACTCTGAAGAAGAGAAACTTCCTTTCACTTTTAAAACCTGCTACTCTCTCCTCAGGTCACCTCTGATTTTTCTGTTATATTCAGCCAAGCCTTCCAACATACAGCAGCAAATCTAAGTGCACAGTGCAGCACTTCATATTGTTTGAATTTCAGTCCATTTCTACTATTGTGCCCTCAAGGTTCTCTGCTACCTTACCTAAATTACTTTTATCCCGTTTGCTGTAGCTTTTTGAATACCTTTGCCCTTGATAACACAAATTCTTTCCCGAAATCTTGAAGGTTATTAACTTTCCTTTCTTTAGAAAAATCTCTTTGCTTTTATCAGCACTCACATTAGGCTGACCCAGTAAGCTTAATAACATTACAGTGAATTTCATCTTCTGTTCAATATAACACAATGTCTTTAGGAACTCTGGCACTGCTTTTTACCATGTATGACAACATGATGAATCTGGTTGCCCAAATAACTTCCTCTGCCCTCCTGGAAGCTTGTTTCCCTCCGTTTGTGTCAATGAAATATTTCTTAAATTCCTTGAAAACTGGCTGTACCTCGGGAAATAATTTGGACTCACTCCAACAGCTCCACGTCCGCCCTGCACGGAGGCTCCTGGCCTGGATGCAGTACCGCCTGTGGGGCCTCATGAGAGTAGAGCAGAGGGGACAACCACCTCCCTCTCCCTGCTGTCACCTCTCTTCTGGTGCAGCCCAGGATGCAGCTGGCTTTCCGCACTGCTGGATCATGTGTCAGTTATTACGTTTTTCACAGAAACAGCCATTTCTGCCAATAATGCAGAGCCATTTGTAGTTCTCAAGTTAGATAAAAGGTCTCATTTTCAAAGTTTCTGTGAATCAATGTATTTCTAGATCTCCAGCAGGTCTGAGACTATAATTCTAACAGCCTTTAAGGCAATTTAACAGCCATCATGGTTTATCCTGCAGACACTGAAGAACAGGAGTTTGCTTCTTGAAGTCTAAAAATGGCCTTGATACAACATTTATGTACATCTTGGCTATTGATTTTTGTTTCCCTACAGAAAGGCAAGTGCTGCTGCTCAGGTCCAAATTATGACCATTATTTCATTTTAGGAGGCCTTGGGAAAGGATTCCAAAATAAGTTAGCATTAAGGGTGAGAAAGGTGAGAAGTCATTTTCCTGGTGATGAGAACTGTAGAGACTTTACATAAGGGTGCAGTGTTGACCCATTTCAGGGTCAGTTAAAAAAAAAAAGCTGAATGGAAACACACAAATTGCTGAAAAAGTGCCATTTCCATATGAATGTCTGAGTACTGGCTTATATGGTACTGGTTAATATTTCCTGTTTTAAAAGTTTCTTCTGTTCCATTTCCTCTCACGGCTTCCAGTAAAGAGGCACATATATTTGCAGATACAGTTCTTCCTGCAAAAGTTCTATTGAAACACATTCATAATAACCAACACTTTTGTGTTTGACTTTACGGCAAGAGCCCAAGAAATATCCTTATATGCTTTGCCCCTAAAAATAATAATAAAAAAGCTGTCCCCCACCCTGATAGTTTAATTTCACTCATGATACATACATAATCGCAAATTAGGAACTCTCTCTGCAGCCAGACGTCTCGGAGGAGCCAAAAGCCACAGCACTAAAGACAGCAGGCCATCTCAGAATTTTAGGTCCTTAACTCTGGAACTTACTTTACATAAAAGGTTTCCTTACTTCAACAGTTAATAAAACTTATGATTTTGTAGTTATCAATCACTTTAACAATTTCAGAAAGTGAAAATATTATGTCAGAATGGAAACCTCACCTATGCACTCAGCAGATAAGAACTGTTCCTCCATTTCTCATGCACGCCAGAGACTTCAACTGAATTTTTCCTTTGATGCGTGAGACACTTGCTGTAATTGCAATGAAAATGAATGCAGGTCCAAGTAACTAGATTATAGCATGAACAAACTATTTTCACTGGTAGCCACCACAAATTATTTTATTATCCTTGGAAGACTAGTGAAGATGCTGCAGCTGAGTACAGAAATAGGATAAATATACTTTACTAGGCAAGGACTTATAAATGAGCTCCAGTGAAAAGACTGATTCTGAGAAAATGAAACAGCTGCAAGAACACCTATGTCATTTAAGATGGCTTGGTTTAATGATTGCCTGTGCTACTCCTGAAAGGTAGACTGCAGATATTTCCTTCTGAGATTACTTATCATTGAATTGTGTACAGCATGAACCAGTACAGAGTCTTCATGAATTTTTAAGTACAGAACACACTCTACTGTCAGTCACTTTCCATTTCTGTTGCTGACAGTAACACCAGACAACCATTCATGTGCTTCCCTCATATGACTAGGCTCTCCATGGAAAGAAGCGTAACAACAATGGATTGAGCAGCAGCCTACTGGCCCAACTTTAAAAAAAGTCACCACATGAAGAGTAGCAGCAAAAAGCAGAACAATCCCATCTGTGGAACTAATGGGCCTTTCTAGCTAGATCTGATCTATCTGTCAAATGCCACTTGGTTGTTCTCTACAGGGGTGACACAACTGAGAAATTTAGGCACCTGGTCAGGTCCCTTAGCACAAGGCTGACTGTGTCTCAGCAAGAACTGAGCTCTGTCCTCAGCTTCCAAACTCAAGATCACTCACCGAAGGGCAGTAATTAGGCATATTCAGTGCAGCCAGTGCTGAAGTGTATCAGTTTCCACGCTGGATATATCAGCTTCCCGGTGTCTGTTTCACACTTGATGTTGCTGTAATCATTAAGCCTCAAGCTGTAGCAGTGTAAAGCTGGTTTAAAACGAACGTGTGTATCTCCATGATAACATGTCTTTGGACCTCCCAGCTGCAGCATAAAATGATTTAAGTTAGTTAGCATTGCCAGACAGATGGAAGTTTTTCAGCTGGATCTTCCCAGCCACCAGAAGTAAAGCCCTTCTAGATGCAGTAATTCAGGTGGACATTTTTATATAAGTATAAACAGAACCTGAGGTTAACTTTACTAAGTCTTGATTGACTTCACACTTATTTCCAAAATTTTATCTCAGAACTACTTCTTTTTTTGAAGTGATATTTCTATACAATATCCATTTCCCATAAACAAGTCACTTGGCAAGCAAATTTCTGAGCAGAAAAGCAGCAAAAATTTGGAAGGAGTTAAGACAAGATGCATGGAAGATTATCATCCCTCTTTTATGCTCAATCCCATAGTGGTCAGTAATGAAAGTACTGTTTTAAGCCACATATCTGTGACATGATATTGTTCTGTCTGATGCTATTCGTGGCATACAAGCTGGTAGGATAAGATCTGTTGCCAGATACTCACTCACTTCCATAACATTTGGAATAAAGAGGCGGAACTCCTCTCCTCCAGAGCGAGAAAGTAACTGATCATCAAAGAATAATTGTAAAGGCTTGGCAGTGAGTAGACACAGGATGTGAACTGTGTCCAGAAAGAACCAAGAAGCTCACACATTTAAAAGTATTCAACTTTGATGCAGCAGCAGAAACACCTCTGCAATTGGCCAAATGGAAAAGAAAAAATAAGATCAACAACAACAAAAAAGAACCACCACAAAAACTGGAGTGCAGATACCAGAAAACGGCTCACCCAACCTGCAGATGAGCATAAACTAAGCAAGATACAAAAGGATCTGCCATCATCTAAAATAAATAAATAAATAAATAAATAAATAAATAAAGGCAGAATATTCTCTTCAGTGATCTTGTACTGAAAGAATGAGTGAACTGGTGACATCTCCAACTGATGTAAAGCTAGAATACAGCACTGATGGTATGCCACTGCCTCCTTTACTCATCAACAAATGTTGAAGATTTACAAGGGAGAATTAGGAACAAGGTATTTGGAGATGCCACGCTGCCCAGCCCAACTAGTAGCTACAGCTATAACAGATAAGAGCTATGTAGGAGGTAAGTGATTTTGGACCATGACTGCTCATTAACAAGAAGAGAAGGTCCAGTCATCAATTTCCATTGAACTAAAAGTGAAATACAGGATCATAGAATCATAGAATCACTCAGGTTAGAAAAGACCTTAAAGATCATTGAGTCCAATCACAACCTAACCATATTACCCTAACTCTAACAACCCTCTGCTAAATCATGTCCCTGAGCACCACATCCAAATGGATTTTAAACACGTCCAGGGATGGTGACTCAACCACCTACCTGGGCAGCCTATTCCAGTGCTTAACAACCCTTTCAGTAAAGAAGTTTTTCCTAATATCCAACCTAAACTTACCCTGGCGCAACTTGAGGCCATTTCCCCTCGTCCTGTCAGCTGTCACCAGTGAGAAGAGACAAACCCCGCTCTCGCTGTAAGCACTTTTCAGATACTGGAAGAGAGCAATAACGTCTCCCCTCAGCCTCCTTTTCCCCAGACTGAACATCCCCAGTTCCTTCAGTCTCTTCTCATAGGACATATTCTCCAAGCCCTTCACAAGCCTTGTTGCCCTTCTTTGGACCAACTCCAGCACCTCAATGTCCTTTCTGTACTGCGGTGCCCAAAACTGAACACAGTACTCAAGGTGAGGCCTCACCAGTGCCGAGTACAGGGGCAAGATTACTTCCCTAGTCCTGCTCACCACACCATTCCTGACACAAGCCAGGATGCCATTGGCCTTCTTGGCCAATATGTTGATATTTTCAGAAAATCTGGATAGCCTTTTACCCATTGCCATCTTCTTCTCTGCAAGAGACCAACTCTTCATCTCACTGATGCCAGTGGGGTCTTTCTAGAAGCAAGATTTGGATCCTAACATGTGGTGAACTTCAGATTTGGCACTGTGGCAGAAAAGTACAAAAAGGTATAAAGTTTTTACTGTTGCATTACTGAACATTGGTTTGTAGTTTAATCTCTTTCATTATCTCTTCTGAAATAATATACCACTCTTGATACACAAAAAATTCTAGAGTATTCTTTGACAAGTACCTTAAAAAGATAATCACATTTGTTTTCTTAATTTTCTGGTGTTCAGTCAGAAAGTTAGCTCTGTTACCTTTTAAACCTTCTTAAAAATGAATATCTGCAATCAGCTTTAACCTGATACCTTACCTAAGCTTTTGAAATGCACAGAATCACAAATCACAGAATTGTAGGGGTTGGAAGGAACCTCCAGAGATCCTCGAGTCCAACCCCGCTGCAAAGCAGGGCCCCTACAGCAGGCTGCACAGGTAGGCATCCAGATGGGTCTTGAATATCTCCAGAGAAGGAGGATCCACAACCTCCCTGCACAGCCTGTTCCAGTGCTCTGACACCCGCACTGTGAAGAAGTTCCTTTGCATATTGGTGTGGAACTTCCTTTGCTCAAGTTCATGGCCATTTCCCCTTGTCCTATTGGCTGCTCTACTTTACCATTCAAGTATTCCTAAATGTGCCTGATGACAGTATCTTGTAAGGGTAGCTTGTTCTTACTCAAACTCAAATATGACTGTCCCTGGGGGTGTTCAAGAAACATTTATATGTTTTACTGAGGGACATGGTTTAGTGGGAAATATTGGTGATACGTGGACAGTTGGACGGGATGATCTTGGAGGTCTTTTCCAACCTTGGTGATTCTATGATTCTATGATCCTATAGACCACTACTATCCTTTCAAAACACTGATTACACGAATGAAACACCTTGCAACTGACAGAAAATTGCTTGCACTCTCCTCCATTTTGTCCCTGCAGATCCTGTACAACTATACTACTTACATTCAAAAATAAAACAAGGGTATACTGAAGATACTCTTTATTCATTTGATATTTAACAAGTTATATTCCAAAACTGTATGTGTATCGTAACGCACCAAGTTGTAAACACAAGTGTATCTCAGGCTTGGACAGATAAACTGCATCATATACCGACATCAGAGAATTAACATGAGCATGGTAATTAAGTACCATCCTATCACAGGCAGACATCTGCACTCACAGTACAAGGAACCAGTCTTCTCTGGCTTACATGTAAGCTATAGAAATACAGAGCCCTTCACAATTTTAAGCTATCTGCAGACTATTTGCAATTAAACGAAAAATAACAATAATGTGAACATGAAAGAATGGCCCTGTACTTTCAGAACGGTAGATTTTTCAAATCCTATGCAAGGCCACAGATGCCTTTAAGTCCTAAGGGTAAAAAAAAAAAAAAAAAAAAAAAAAGGTCCTTGATCTAAAAATAGTCTCTTGTATAAATTTGGTGGAACTCATGAAAAAGATTCCCTCCTTTGAAGGTGATTCATTATTGAACTCTTTGAACTATATGGATAGTCCCTAAGCCACTGAACTGCCAGAGGGCCAAAAAAGATCTACATGTGTATCAGCTGTTCCAGTTAACACATATCTGCAAAGAGACAACAAAGGAATCTTCCAAGTTGATAGAGTAGGAAAGAAACAGATCTAAGCCTGAAGGCTAAAACTGTTGGTTTGAACTATTTTTAAGAGTTTCTTGCCACCTGCCTTTTTTTTTTTCCTCTTAAATCTGTAAGGATTTGCCTGGACAAACTGTTAATTATTATGGCAAAATCCAGGAACACAGAGAAATACAGAACTCTGTTTCACATAAATTAATGAGGACCCAAGAGCATCACACAGAAGTAATCCACTGCAGGATCTTACTAGAGGTCGTGCAATATCCTCACACTTTACAGTTGAATGTAACATTGGTCAGCTCTCTACTTTTTATTTTATTGCTAATGTTAAGATATTTGACTTCCTTAAGTATCTGGTTTCACACCTGAGTACTTCAGTTAAACAACTAAGCTTGCTGCCTGCCTGAAAGAAATCTGACAATTCCAAAACCAGAATGCATAGAATCTAACTTACAATTATGAAATTCTAAGTGTATTTTAAAATTGGCACATATCTTTCTTGCCTCCAGCTTGTGACCTTACTGATATTTATCAAGCCTATTGTTTTCAATTACATTAGAAAAAATATATCTTTTTGGAATGAGAACAATTCCACTAATGGTGCAGTAAAAAAGTTCTATTACTCACTCCAAGCTCACCTGAAGGACCAGCATAGTAAAACGTAGCTCTGTCACTAAAAAGAGCAGGATACATCAGAGAAAGTATTGTACCAGATAAAGTGACATTAATACAAAGTCATTTTTAAAAGAAAAGCTGACACTATAATCAAATTCATTCCCACAGAGCTAAAAGGTTGTGTTAACCCTTTTAACCCTAGAACACGGGAGTCATTTCACAAAGCTGTACCAGAAGTATCTCCATACTTAAAATTTTCATCCTTATGCCTGACTTGTTTATTTTCTTTCCTTTTTTTTCCCTTTTGTCAAGCTCTCTTTAGGTCAACAAGACATCGCAGTAAGCTGCATTTCCTGTGTAAAAGCAGTGACTGAGCTACCAGGTATCATGACGCTACAGTACAGCAGAATGGTTTGCTTGGAGCAGTGCTGCAGCGAAAGAATACTTTGAAAAAGACTTTCCTTTCAAGAATGTATATCTTCCCATCAGAAGCCTCCAACTTGTGTGGATAAATATTAGATACTTTTGTCTTGTTCTCAAATACAAGACAACATGGATTTAGTAGCCCTTTATCATCATGGAGGAGGAAAAATAAAAACACAGAAAAAGCACAGACTACTTAGATGACTTCAGGCAACAGTGAACCCATCTAAGAATTCCCTGTTGCAGTGAAACAGATGTGTAACTGAATGGCTTTAGAAATATCTTAAGAATACCACAAAAAAACCTCAGAAGTAGCATTTTCAAGAAGACCATTATAAAATAAACTTCTCAGCAATAAGTTGCAAACTACGTCCCTGTAGTGTAGATATAAGATTCATATGAGAATATCTAAATTCAGACATCCTCAGGACTTCCAGGTGTCATCAGCGGTCAGTGACACCAGGAAAAATCTTTTCCCCAAAACATTTTCCTTCCCATGTGCTTCTTCAGCCCCACTACCTCTGGCTTACACCCAAATCCAGGCCTTTTCTACCCTGTAAGAGATGGTGTTTCCACAAATGCCCTATCCTAGGCTGTAAATGAATTGATTTTCTTTTGAACAATTACATCCTGCTTTGCATGGAATGGAATGGAACAGAATGGGACAGCCGGAAGTGGCCTTCAAAGATATCAAGTCCAACTGCCTGACCACTTCAGGGCTAATCAAACTTTACAGCATTTATTGATGGCATTGTCCAAATGCTTCTTGAACACTGATATCCATGTGGTGCAGCCACCTCACTAGGAAATTTTTCATGTCTTCCAGTCCAGCTACCAGCTTTATTGCCTCCTCTGGACATTTTCAAAGACCTTAACACCCTTCTTATACTGTGGAGCCCAGAATTGCACACAGTATTCAAGGTGAGGTCACACCAACACTAAACACAGTGAGAGTCACTCTTCTGACCATGTGGTTGCACTGTGCTAATGCACTCCAAGATGCAGTTTGCCCCTTGGCTTCCAGGGCACACTGCTGGCTCAGGCTGAGCTGCTGGCACCAGCACCCCCAGGTCCCCTCCTTCTGAGCTGCTCCCCATTTGTCTCCCATTTGTGCCTGTGTACAGCGTCACTCTGCCCCAGGTGCAGCACCCAGCATTTTTTTTTGTTGGACTTCATGCTCGTGATGATCATCCAATGCTCCAGTGTCTCTGGATCCCTCTACAAGGCCTCTCCTCCCTCCAGGGAGGCAATAGCCCCTCCCAGTTCAGTGTCATCAGCAAACTTGCTGAGGGTGCACTCCACTCCTGCACCCAGATCATAGACAGAAATGTGCAACAGGACAGGACCTAGAATGGACACCAGACACAGCTGGTGACTGTCAGCGAACCAGATATAGCCCCATTCACTACAGCCCTTTGTGTTCTGCCATCGAATCACTTCATCACCCAAGGCAGCAAGAATTTCTTTATCTCACAGTGGGACAATTTGTCCAGAAGGAGGCTGTGAGGGAAGTTTCAAAGGCCTTACTAAAATCCAGAAAGACTACACCTGCTGACTCCCTTCATCCGCTATGTGGGAGACCTCAGCACAGGAGATCAGATTACTAAGGTAGGGTTTTCCCTTCGCTAACCCATGCTGGTTGTGCCTGATAATAGTTTTGTTCTTTGAATGGCTTTCTGTATCTTCCAGGACAATCTTCTCCATAACTTTTCCAGAGACAGAAGTTGGACTGATAGGTCTGAAATTTTCTGGGTCTTCTCTCACACCCTTTTTGAAGCTGGGTATAATGTTTGCTACCTTCCAGCCAGCAGGGACCTCCCCAGACTCCCACAACTTTCAGTAAACTGTTAAGAGGGGTTCGGCTATAACATCCACTGATTCCTTCAGTACTCTGAGGCAAATCCTCTCGGGCCTTGTGGACTTAGGAACACTGAGCTATTACAGCTGTTCCCTTACAATTTCCTTGATCACAGATGGAAAGTAAGTGCTAATCCTCCGACTCTGAGGTTTGGGCAGCCCAGGATCTGTCATTTGTCATTATTTTTACATACTCAGGCAAAAAAAAAGTATTAAAGGCTTTAACCAATCTCAGACCTTCACCATCTCTCCTCCAAGCACCCACCGCATCTCTGTGCTCTGTAGTGTTCTGCTGACCTTTGTGTGCCTCCAACCCAGCAGGTCGAGGGAGGTGATTCTGCCCCTCTACTCTGCTCTCGTGAGATCCCACCTGCAGTACTACGTCCAGTTCTGGAGCCCTCAACACAAGGACATGGAGCTGTTGGAGTGGGTCCAGAGGAGGCCCATGAAGATGATCAGAGGGCTGGAGCACCTCTCCTAGGAGAACAGGCCGAGAGTGTTGGGCTCTTCAGCCTGGAGAAGAGAAGGCTCCATGGGGACCTTATAGTGGCCTTCCTGTACCTGAAGAAAAGCCGGAGAGGGACATTTTATAAGGGCATGTAGTGAGAGGAAATGATTTTGAACTGGAAGAGGGTAAATTTAGACTCCATATCAGGGAGGAATTCTTTACTGTGAGAGTGGTGAAACACTGGAACAAGTTGCCCAGAGAGGCTGTGGATGCCCCTGGAAACATTCAAAGCCAGGCTGGATGGGGCTTTGAGCAACCTGGTCTAGAGGAAGGTGTCCCTGTCTATAGCAAGGGGTTGGAACTAGATGATCTTAAGTGTCCCTTCCAACGCAAACCGTTCTGTGATTCTACGAACCCCTCCCCAGAACAAAGACAGCCAAGCAGGTCCTTCAGTCTCCCTAAAGGCAGTGCTCACTGGATGCTGTGGCTGTCCTGTTCAGTTCTGCCTCTGCGAGCCCCCACCTCACCAAGTCTGCAAGAACTTAGAAAACTAGACCTTCTGAGACTTTTTATCATCATGGTTTCCCTCACTGTGTTCTTGAGGTAAAAAGAAGTAGCTTAAAGATAGGCTGCAGAAAGGTGCCATGCATCAATTAACTTACTGGTTCCACAAGTTGCAACACAGTTCAGCACATAAACACAGCCCTAACTATTTAATGCATCTGAACAGTTTTATTCTGAGATAGAACATAACATTTTCTCCTGAAAGTCTGTGTTATTTTCCAAAGTAATTAAGCAACTGCTTAGGTAACTCTTTTCTTTGTGACACGAGCGAATAAGCAGGACAGAATTCTTTGCAAATGGTGGATTTCAAGAAAGCTGTCTCAGACATACAGAAGGAGAAATCCACTATTGTAAGAGCTTCAGGAGGCAGGGGACACATTCCTTAAAATCAGAGGACTGAACGTGAGTATCTGTTCTCCAGAAGGTAGCCTAACTGCTATATTATCACCAACCCTGAGGAAAGCTTGTCAGAGTTTCGAAAGAAATCTGCTTCACTATGAAAATGAGCAGAAAATTTTAAGTTCCATTTTTCTGCTCTTCTAAAAGAAACTCCTTGGTTTTCTGGCCCCACAGTGCGTTGGTGAGTTGTGGTCTTTAATCAGACGCAATGATTGCTAACCATAACTACAAGACAAGAACGATTGTTGACAACTTTCAAGTTCACAGTGCCTTGCAAAAGCCATCTACACCAGTAATGGGGGAAACAGAAAGCCTTTTTGCTGCTCTTGTAGCAAAATTTTTGACCTCCAAAGAAAAGGGATTGCTAGAAGCAGCTCCAAAGTTAACTTCATAGTCCTCACGTCCAATTCCACATTAAACTAAGCTTATTTTTTAATAGTACTAGATCACGTGCCACTGGTAAGTATACCACTATTTTGATTAAAATGTTTCTAAAATAAGAAGGAAGTCAGACACTGCTCCCCCAGAAATAAATAAGTTGTAATTCAATCTAACAGGTTACAGCTCCACATGCAAACTGGTTGTGAGCACAGTTTGTCCTAGGCTTATAAACAGCTGTTCAATAGCTTGTTTTCCAATAGTTACAGTCGAATCTGTACAGCTGCAAAGCTCCCTTCTGCCCTTCTCATCGCATTCCCCCACCTCATAGTGGACATTACTGACCCTGCTAATGCACAGTCTCTCGATTAACAGCCATTTCTTTGGATTTCTCATTTAAATATCATTTTATAATATTTATGCACATGTTCACTCTCTGTAAACTCACAGGAACCAGGAAGAAACAGTGCTTCTGTGGAACCCCTGTGGACCTGCTTGGGAATTGGTGCGCTGCAGTTGTAGCAGCCCATATCTATGGAACCTCTGCTCCTCTCTTCCATGCTATGAAACCACCTGACACTGACCTGATTTTCCCACCCCCTTTAGAAAGAATGCTGTCTTTTTAACAGGCAATATGAATCCAGGGCAAGAAATCAACAAATTGTGAATCTACAAAATTAGTTTTGTATTTTCAAAGGAATAACTCAAGTTATTATCAAGAGTTTCATACTTGAGGCTGCCTCTAAAGTAGCACCTTTTAGCTGACAGGTTGCAACAAATCTTAGTTCTACTTCTATATTGAAGATATGAAATATTTGGCACCTGATGGGCATATCAGTAGGTTGAGATACATAGGATTTTTTTTTATCAATTTTCCAGAGTACAGAAACAGAGGTAACCTAAAGGAACAGAATATCATTAATGCATTTCTTTTTTTTTCTTTTACAGCTAACAGTATGGGTGAGAAAGAAGCATATGGATAATTGGATGCAGAAGGCTGAAGCAGTGGTTGACACAAATGGTTGACCTGTGACGGAACAACAAATGCTGGTCCAGCTGCTTTTCTCACATGAAGAGAGCTACCTGCACTAGGCAGTGCCTTCAAAAGGCTGTGCAGTGTTCTGTCTCACTCAGAGATAATAACATGCCTTTCTCTCACCCAGAAGCAAAGGTGGCTCACTGTCCAGAAGCCCACAGTACCGCAGCATTCTGGGGAGAATGAGCTCACTCTACTTCATGGCCTGTAAGAACTGCCCCCAAACACCATCCCACAGAGCAGTGAGGCACAGCTGGCTGCTGCGGCCCTGCACGACAGGTGCTTTGCTGGGCTAGAAATGCAGCTCCTAAACTGGGCCAGAGGGAGACAGCAACACACAAGAGATCATTGTGTAGCACTCACTGCTGCAAACTTATGCCTTCAACCACAACACAGTGCATTTTAAACACACATGCTGCATACCACAATGCACTCTATGTTTATTTATACATCTGTAAAGGCGACAGTTGATTTTCTGAAGCCACAACCTCGCTACCGTCGACTTATTTTGAAGTCCAGAAAATTCTGGACCTGGTTACCATGACAACAATCCCCCAAAAGAGGCAAACTCTGCTACACCACAAAACACTTCACATGCTATCTCCTAGCAACCACACAGGTACATAGAGCCTTTGTCAAAGGATATTTCAGAAAAGTTACACGTACATTAAAGAAACACCAAGTTTCACATATAACATGCATCCTTCACTTTGGGCTTCACTAAATAAGCCTGTTACTGAGACAGAGCTGAGCCTTTGGAAAAGAGGAGAGATCAACAGGTAGCCAGGAAATACAAGCAGAGAATGGTCTACAAAAATAAAATACCCTGAAATCTGTCAACACTGCAGGTGACATCAGAGGAAAATGTAGCCCGAAGCATGGCTGCTTTCTTACTCCTGGCTCCATGTTGCATCTGCCTCACTACTCACTCTCACTGATTCTTATTCCCCTGAATGTGCAGCTACCTGATCTAGGACCACTCATAACCATGGAACTAGAAGAGGTAAAGCAACCTGCCTGAAATAAATACAGAGAAGTTGAAAAACTCTCAAGAGGATTAAACACAGCTGAGAGGTCTGGCACTTAGACACTCATTACAGCAATAGGGCAAACTGATGACAGATATCGAGAAGCCGTCTGTAAGGAAGTGTTTACATTAGCTGTTTGGCACTTTTGCTCTGGGTTAGAGTATCTGCAGAGCAGGTGTGAGGTTTAGTTGTACAGCCTAAAACTGCTGAGTTACTTCACTTTCTAAACCAATCCACCACTGTTAGTATGATACAGCTTGCTAGGTTATTCCTCTCCTCAAGGAAAGAAGAGGGAAAATGATGCACCCATTTTCTGTATGACACCCTAGCAATTATTATGCATACAGAAATCAAAAGATATTATCAGCTGCAGGGATTCAAGTTTACCTTCTACATCCCAAGAACATGCATTATTCTCAGGATGTACTGCATAGCATCTCAGTTTGCATTATTTCTTTTGCCTGTGTGGTCAGTTTGAAATCCCTCTCCTCTGCGTTCAGTGCTGTCATGGAGTATTAGAAATTGACAAATGATCCAAATCAGGCTCCTCAAACAGTAAAGCCTCAGAGTCTTATTTTGCACATAGCAAATGGTACAAAGTTGGAAACAGGTGCTACTATTACTTGTTTACTTCGGGCTCTGAAAGACTTATGGGGGTGCAGTCATCTGGAGATGACTGTTGATTCCACGTCCAAATGACTGAGTCAAATTGATCTCTTACAGTTTTACAACACATTTCATGCACCAGCTATGGAAAAAGGAAACAAAGAAACAGGCATGCTCTATATAAAATGATAGAAAATGACAGAAATGTCTATCACCTAGAATAGTTCTGGAAGTCTAGAACGTTGTGTGACTCAATGCCAAATAAATTTAACCCATCAGGCTGCTCTTTTTCCTTTGCCAAGCAGTTAATTTTCTGACGACACTGTTTTCTCCATTCTGTAACACTTCAGTCTACACACTTCCACTGTCAGTGTATAAGAGTACAACTACAGTGCTTGTTAAGGAGGAATGAAAAGGTCAAATATGGAGCAGCAAATCTTTGCAAAAGTCGCTTCAGTGTGCTCATATAAGAAGTCTGGTCTTAGTCCAAGAAAAGCACTTCTCAATTAGCAACCTTTTTTTATGGCAAGAGTTATTCCAGCCAGCACCTCTTACAGACCAGCTGGACTAAATTGAAAATAGCCTGCACTCTCACGTAGCACCAACATACCAACACTTTTCAGATTGCCCCTAATTTTCATTTCCCAGCTCTGCAGTCCTGCAGTATGTTCAAGAGAACTGTGATGTCTTAGATGTCAAATCAAGTTGTGAACTGATCGCAACACTGAGTCACAGTATAGTACAGCTTCTCCTAGTGTTGTCTAGAGCTTTGTTTTTCAAGCTTACTCTGTGTCTAACACGTCCTACGTTCTACAGAATGTACTACCAGCCAGTAGTTACACAGTAGTACAGTTCAAACAAAACAAGAAGTGCTGGCATTGCAGTATAGACTTTCTGCGCTCTTCGACATGATACCTCTTTAAAGAGAAGAAACATACTTTAGATCAAGGCAGTGCATAGGGCTGCATTCCACCAGGGCCCGTGGACCTGGGGACAGCTCTGTCTGTTCCTGGGTTCCTCAGTGCTCTCCATAGCACTTTGACGTCCTCAGATTTGTAACCAACAGCTGCATAATTTCTGATATTCCCCAATAAAATAAATAAGTAAATCAGAAAAGCTAGGTGCTTGATATATTGAGGAGGATCATCTCCTCTGTGCTTCTATATCAGAACTTAACATAGAATCATGGAATCATAGAATTGCTTGGGTTGGAAAAGACCTTAAAGATCATCAGGTCCAACCGCAACCTAACCATATTACCCACCCTCCGCTAAATCATGTCCCTGAGCACCACATCCAAACTGTTTTTAAACACATCCAGGGATGGTGATTCAACCACCTCCCTGGGCAGCCTATTCCAGTGCTTAACAGCCCTTTCTGTAAAGAAGCTTTTCCTGATATCCAACCTAAACTTACCCTGGCGCAACTTGAGGCCATTTCCCCTGGTCCTGTCACCTGTCAGCAGTGAGAAGAGACCAACCCCACTCTCGCTGTAAGCACCTGCCAGATATTGGAAGAGAGCAATAAGGTCTCCTCTCATGAATCAATATTAGAGATACTGGTCCATTTCATTTCTTATTATTCCTGAGCTTTGCTTCTATTTTGATAAGGAAATGCCTGAAAATTGTCGAAAGCTATTTCCACTGCTACTGACTTCCATAGGAGGTTCATAAACACATTCTTCTCTTCCACAAAGAAGCTTCCTGTCATTTCTAGAAGAGGATAAAGTAATCAATCAATGAAAGACTGTGGAGTTGTTTGTTTGTTTTGCTTTCCCATTTGTTGCTATGTTTTAGTGATAAGAGCTGTAAAGCTTGTTTGTTCTTGTAGTCCTCTGGCCAATGCTTAAGTACCACAGTCCATCTATGCACATACTTCTGCTCAAGATCAGTACCGGCCATAATAAAAATATGCATTTGCATTCTTTAAGTCCTACAGTGGAAATACTTAATTATCTTTTCAAATCACCAAAGAAATGTCCAAGAAGCCTTTTCTACCTGCTCAACAGCTGGTATTTTTGCACTTCAAAACTGGCAGTATTTAGGCAATGGATCAAGCAACCATTATTCAGTCAGTATCATCTCATACTCAGTGTTAGCCTTCAATTAAGCAAATTAAGTGCATCATATCTTTATAAAGGCCAATGAAAGGTTTGAGATGTTAATAGTTTGCTGTCATGATACTGTTTGCACTGTTTGCAAGTAGGATTTGGTGTTGCAGTCAACTCATCACAGAAGATTACATCTACTGTCTGCAGTGGTTTCGTGTACATTATGATTATCAGTTGGCCATAGCTAATACATAAAGCACGTGTTTTATTAAGGATTAAAGGTGGGCAAGGGATGGCAGTTTTTCACTTCAGTGCTTGTGCACCAAGTATTTTAGTAATACAGCATACGATTGGGAACGTCAAATTGGGGGTCTTATTTGAAATTACGATGCAGACTCATCTAACGTAATCTATCATCTCTATCATCTGTAATACTCAGCAAGTCCCCTTAACTTCTCTGTCAACTGATCTGCAAGTGTTTGTTAGCAAGATTCTGAGATCCACAAAGCAATGCACTCACGCTAGAAATACAAAATGACTACTCATAACCTTATAAGCAGGATGTGACCAACACATCTGAATGGCTGGAACAACTCTGAACTTTTCAATGAAAGAAAGGAGAGCAAAGCAAATTATCTTTCTACCACAGATCTCTCCCAGCAAGAACAGATTATATAAAATTAAATTAAAATTTAAGTTTAGGCAAGATGCTGTAAGATATATTTTCTGGTTTTTGTTGTATTACAGTGGGTTGAAGTCATTATAATTTCTTTCAGTGCCAGATTAATACTGTGACGTGGACCAGTTTTAAAAACATTCTATAGATGTAAGTTCGAATGCAAATAATGCAATACTCGATTGTGTAAACAACCAGGGAACAGTTTAGAGCAGAAAATGAAGACAAATGAAGCAGCATGGCTTAAGTGGGCTGATCAGTTACACAACTGGAATATTATATCAGTTTACCATACATCTACCAGCCATCTGATCCTTTTCTTTGTTTCCTTGCCTAAAGAGTTAGATGACATTTCAACACTGCCAATACGTGCAACTAAGCTTTGTAGCAGCTGAAGCCCTCAGGTATTCCTAGACACGTATTCTCTACCAAAATAAAGAAAAATTCTTAAAATGTTAGTAAATTTTCTTACTAATTGAAGAACTGTAGTTCCATGCTCTTTTGATTTTAATAGCCAGATACCAAATATTTCTTTGCCTTTGTGATAGTTCTGTAATATTTGGACCTCATTTTGGTCAAAAAGAACATATTATCCCAGGGGAAATAGTGGAAGGAATGGTGGTAAAAATGGGGAGCTCTGACTCGGTTTTAAAACAGCGCAAAATGTTTTACAAATCTTAATGCATGTAAGATGGAAACATTTCCACTGTGTCTTAATTGAATAGACGCACCATCTCCCTAAGCATGGGTCCCCACACTTGCTGAAGCAATGACATTTGGGTGCCAATTACGAAGCTCAGAAACGTCTGAAGTACGTTCACTTCTGACAACCAGAAAACCGACAAGTACATTTGCTTACAAGAGCACGTGGTGTAACAGTAGAAATGTAAACAAAGTATAAGCAATCCCTAAGAACAAGAAATGGTATCAGCACTTTCAGAACCTCCTTCTGGATTTCATCTTAAAGAATGGTGCAGTAATTTCTATTTTGCGCAATTACTTTATTCTGCATCTTAAAAAGTTGTAGTTTATCTCAAGAAGCATCCCACCCCGAGTAGAAAAAAATTAAAAAAAATCAACAAATTTAATATTTTTTTTTACTTCACGGGTTGAAGTGGGTTCAGTTGTTTCGGCTGTTCTTTTTTTCTGTGACCTAACCTACGTTTTCATTAGATGTTTTCTGATTCATTTTTTAATTACAGAGTATATTTTAAGTTTACCTAATCTCCTAATTTCTTAATTATAACCGAGTACTAGAATCTGTCTAATCCCAGAGAACGACTTTATGGCACGATACTTGGCTTTATTAAAACGAGTGAGGAGGAGCACCCTGGGGTGCTGCTGGGATCAACACGCCGCTTGTTTTGTGAGCAAGTTTTGAAGCGGGGCGACGCTGCAAAACAGAACCCTATAGGGAACTCGCAGGGAAACCAGTGCCCCACGACGCCGGCAGCACGCCGTGAGTCAATACACCGTCCCGGAGCTGCCCCTTGGCCGCTCGCTCACCGCGCGGCGCGGAACCGTCGGCCGCTGCCACAGGCACGCCGGCTCGGAGCGGAGCCGTCAGACGGCCGCTGTCCGCCCGCTGCCGGAGCCCTGCGGCTGAGGACGGCTGAGTTGCTCCGGACGGCATCCGCTCATTCTGACCGACGGAGGAAGGCAAGAGCTCAGCATCCAGGAGGCGCATTTCTCTAAGGAGAAGCAACCCGGGGGACCTCTCCCGGACGCCCGCTCCCCGCCGCCCACCGCAGCGCCTGGAGCAGCCCTTCCCCTCCGGCCACGCAGCTCCCAGTCCCGGGGCTCTGCAGGCGAGCAGGGAGCGGTGAGTCAGCGGGGACAGCTGAACCCCAGCGCAGGGGAGGCTCTCCCACCGCGCTCCGCTCGGCGCTCACCTTGAGGCTGGAGCTGCTGGTCTGGGTCTCCGCCTCGATGCCGCAGCAGCGCGGCACCCTGGTCTCCCTGCGGCGGGGGCCAGAGCAGGGCGGCTGCTGCCGGCTCTGGTAGGCGAGGACGGCGGGGATGGAGTCGGCCGCGTCGCTCTTGACGAAGAGGCCGTGCAGAGTGGCGGCACCCTGCGAGATGCTGGTGGTCTGGTGGGGGGAATTGGACTCGTCCGAGTCCCGGCAGTAAATCACGCCGCTCTGAGAGACGTGGATGCTGGGCGCGCAGCCCATCCCTTCCCCGCCCCACTCCGCTCACCGCCGGCCGCGGCCCGCTCCCACCTGCAGCCCGCCCGGGCTGCGGGGCCGCCGCCCTGCGCCGCGCTGCCCGTGGCACCACCCCCCGCCGCCGCCGCCCAGCCTGTAGCTCTGCCCCGGCCGCTCCGCTCGTACGGCGCCCACTTCGCCCGCAACGCCTCCCGACCGTCGCCGCGCCCGCCCGGCGGAGCGAGGCCACCGCTCCCTCCCCTCTGGGGCTACCCCACAGCTTCAGCGCTCTCTCGGCCCCGTCCGGTCCCCTCGGCCCAGTTCTGTCAATTGCTTTGTTTGCTAAAGCTCTCAAAAGTGCTTCTACAGAAAAATTCGACTGCGGTTACTTCTCTTAGCCATCGGTAAGCAAGTGTCAGTCATTCTGTGGGACTGCAGGTACGAGTTTGGAGCTACACAGCATCTACTGCAGGTGTAGGAAGAAGGCGGGGACTGCTCAACAGCTGTGAATGTTGCTTTTCAATTAGGGCTCAGAGCTGCCCCTGCAGCCTCAGCTTGTACATCCAGTAAGTACCAGCCCCTGCATCCAGTCCCAGAGAGAGCATCAGGCTCAGTCCGGCAGGGATCTGCACACCTCCTTGGCTTTCCACAGTAAAGTGTCACTGACCTCAGTGAAAGTGCACACAAGGTGTAAAGCTAACCATGGTTCTTAAGCCTTTGCTACATTTTAGTTTAAACTTCTCTGTTTTCCATGGCACTTTATAAATCCTTCAAGAATTGGTACTGTCATCTGGTCTCTATGCTTACTGCCTAATGCAACATTTAACCAACATTCAGTTACCAAACAGTATGTTTGTATACATCTTTCCACTCCTTGGAGCACCACTTGGTATTTGGTCACTCTTCCTCCCTCCAGTTTTTAATAAGCATTGTAAACACACTAGAAACATGAAGAATGATTGGTGTAAGTACTGTGATGCCAAACAACATGCCCTGAGGTTTTCATTTCACTTTCTGGTGTTCCAAAAGCAGTCCAGTGATGATCAGAGACCAGCCCACTCATTGCCACAGGAGTGATGGCTTCACAGACAAAACGCCTCAACGTAGGGAGACTGCTTGGTCCTCTGCTTGTGCCAGTCCATTCCATGGGTCATTGTGGCAATACGGACATTCAGTCATCCATCAAGAACCAGTCAGAGATTCCAACCTATAGGACAAATTATGGCTTTACCAGAGAGAGCCTGTCTGTGCTGGCCCTAGCAATCACATTTCTCTCAGTAGTTTTTTCCGTGCTTGTTGTCTAAGTTCACAAAGTTGTGGCTCATGTCCTGCACGTACTACAGGTTTGCAGGGCACTGCTCTGCTGATGGCTGTCTTTGACACCCAGTGTGAAACCAGGCTTGGTTGTGAGTGAAGCAAAGAGAACGATGCCTCATCCCCCAACCCATTGGTGTAGCTTTTGTTGCTGCTTAAACTGCAGTTCTGGGTGAGACCTTCCAGTCTAGCAGATCCTAATACACTTAGCTGCAGATGAACATGTCCTCTAAAATCCATAGGCTGGATTGGCGGGCTGAGGCCAGAGGTTCAACAAGACCAAGTGCTGGGTCCTGCACTTTGGTCACAAAAACCCCACTCATTGCTACAGGTTTGTGGCAGAGTGGCTGGAAAGCTGCATGGAGGAAAAGGATCTGGGGGTTCTAGTTGACAACTGGCTGAACATGAGCCAGCAGTGTGCCCAGGTGGCCAAGAAGACCAATGGGATGCTGGCTTGTATCAAAACAGCGTTATCAGCAGGAGCAGGGAAGTGATTGCACCTTTTTACTCAGCCCTGGTGAGACCGCATCTTGAGTACTGCGTTCAGTTTTGGGCCCCTCACTACAAGAAACACATTGAGGCCCTGGAGCATGTTCAGAGAAGAGCAACAAAGCTGTGAAGGGTCTGGAGTACAAGACCTATGAGGAGCAGCTGAGGGAATTGGGATTGTTCAGTGTGGAGAAGAGGAGGCTCAGGAGAGTCCTTATCACTCTCTACAACTACCTGAAGGGAGGCTATAGTGAGCTGGGTGTCGGTCTCTTCTCCCAGGTGACAAGAGGGAATGTCTTCAGCACCAATTGATGTTCAGGTTGGATATTAGGAAAAATTTCTTCTCAGAAAGAATGGTCAGGTGCTGGAACGGCTGCCCATGGAGGTGGTGGAATCACTGTTCCTGGAGGCTCTCAAGAAACATGGAGATGTAGCGCTGTGGGGCATGGTTTGGTGGGCATGGTGGGAATGGGCTGATGGTTGGACTAGATAATCTTAGAGGTCTTTTCCAACCTTAATGATTCTTTGATTCTGTGAATAGAGCAATAAGTTGTCTTCATTTCTTCCAGTACATCATAGTTTCTCCTCATTTTAGTGTTACTATACTGAAGAACTAACCTTACTGTTAATGAATGGGAAACACAAGCTTAGCATTTGAATTACTTGCTGTGGACCAACCAGAGATTTAGAACAGAACCAGGATCATTTCACATGAAATCCATACATGCATTGTAAATGAAGTGTCCTAAGAAGACCCCTAAGAATTATTGACTGGTGTATGGGAACTGTTGAATCACAGCCTGAACCTCTGATTGACCACCTGAGGCAAGCACTGAGTCAGCCATGGGAGCACAGGTGGAGGCAATTCACCTGTGTGCCCGGAAGGGGTGGAGCCAGGCTCCACCTCTCCTAGACCCCATTTAAGGGCTGACTTCCACTAAGGAAGGATCTCTTCCTGGAGATCACTCCTTCTGGAGTCTTCTGAGCCTACAACACCAGTGAGCACCTTTCCTCTCTGTTTAACTATTCTTACTAGCTTAACTTCTCTATATACTGGTTAACTTTACGACCTGTTAACCTTACAACTGTTTAGGTTGAGACTTAGTTAATAAAAAAAGAATGTGGGGGTAAACTGTATTTTGACTTTGAAGATGTCACATCACATCCTAGATTATGTTCTCAGCTATTTGCAGACCATTTCTCAAATAGATTCAGTGTCAAGTTATTTCATCAGTCAGGGAATACTTAGGTTTCCATAGCTTCCCAATGCTCAAGGTTCTATATTGTTCCTACTGAGCTCTGTTACCATTTTGCTATTTATTCTAGACAGCATTGCAGGCGCCTGCCTACTTTCGTGTGGATTTCCCTTGTTTGGGCATGACATTTATCAGAGGTTTAATCATAGGAATAGAGCATAAGTCACACCTCTGGAAAACTTTGACTAAGTGCAACTGTTGAGTAGCTCTCCCTGTTCTGTTCTACTGGTTTTTGGCTAATGGGGAATAATCACCACCAAAGGAATGAAATTGCCTGTGCAGAGTGCCAGAATGCTTGAGAGGAGGGAAGGCTGCAGGACAGAGAACTACACAGACAGCCAAAAGGCAACAGAAAGGAGAGTCACTTGCTGTTTTGTCTGACAGCAGGAGGAACTTTGAAGAATGGAACATGCAAGTGATGACCAGTATGAGCAGAGGGTGAGGCAAAGTAAGTGGATGCAGAGGAGTAGGATGACTGTCTGCAGCTGGAGCAGGTGAAGAAATGGAGAGGCGGGTTATAGATTCTCTTCTAATACTGATACTCTTGCTGCATCTTGCCTGTGAGAAGACAGCCATAGATTTATAGAACAGGGCAGAGAGGGAGCATGTAACACACATACATACATCCTTCTACCATGACTGATGGCTTACTTATTCTGATTAATGTCCACTAACAGGGAAGGTTTTACTCTAAATAGCACGTGCTAATTCAACCAGGGAACTACAGGAGGGACAGGTAAGGTACTGATGCAGATTCTGCCCTCAGAATTGTGTATTTCATATGGCCTCAGCATTTAGCCAGTGCATCCAGCCACTGGAAGATATGCATATGCACCCATTTTTTCCACAATTAAAGATCCTTCACCGGCTTTAGTTGCAACTGCACAACAAATTTTACACTGTACAGGAAACCAGTTTCTTACAGGTCTCATATCAGCACAGTGACTTCAAGTGTATGAGCGATTCTGGAAGATGTCAGTGGAACATCCGTGTAACCTTGCCTATTTTTCCAGTAAAAAGCAAGAGATAACACACTCTCTATGGCATTTACACCTGCAAATCCCCCCATAATGAGGAAAATATACTCCTTGAAACTTTGTATCCCTTCTAAATCCAGTCACAGGCTTCACTCTGACCTCAATATTAAGCCCGTGCTACAAGTAGATTGGTAAGCTTATGTTGGCACTATTGAAAGTAATATCTGCAAGTCTGAGTTCATTGCAGTAAGAATGTACCACTTCAGAGGTCATATTTTACAGAAAATCTGGTACTTCGCAGCCAGCTTCTGAAGACAGTTACCTCTGTTCATGGTTCTTTTACTGTGAAACCAGTTCAAGAAGGTACAAATAAGCCTGTATATCTATAAAAAATTTACTAGGCTCTGAGGAGGCTCAACGGTTTCTCAGCCCTTTCATATTGGTCCAACGGATTTCAAAACTACACTAAAAACTAACATGCATGCCAATATGGGAGCCAAGTAAATACCTAAATATTAATTTAAATTAGTCAGACTACATGCTGTGTTTGTAACTCAAAATAGATACGAGGAAAAAAATAATCATGGTAGCTAGAACGAAAGCATTATATGCATACCTCTATTTTGTGGAAAACAAAATGAAACAACAACTGACCAAACCAAAATAAGAAAAAACATAGCCCTGGAACAACAAATTATCAAATGCTTACCTCATGCTTTTACTCATCGACAATACAGGAAATGATGTTGCTTGGAAAAAAGGAAGATGTTAAGTACAAGAGTGAGGGTTATTTCTTCTGCCTGAGGAAGAGCAGAATGTATCTTTCAGCCCACAATTATGTGATGATTCTCACACCAATGTAAATGAGAGTAACCCACTGAAAGCAAATAGTTTCCTCCAGTTCAGCTATAAAGCAAAGTCAAGTCCTGTATTTTCTCTGCTCAAAACTCCTCTATTTCATAACTTTGAAAAATAATGTTGTGGCTATTTTTTTAAAAATTTATTATGTGTTTGTATGTATTTGTATACTAAATTCTGAGTGCTATGAATAAATATCACACTACAACAAGATGGTTTCAGGCAGGTACTGCTCAAACTGAATGGTTTTGCTGGGATGATCACACTGTAAAACTTATAAGCAAATTTGGTCTTCTTTCACAGGCATATTTGACTGGCTTGGACAATAACAGCTATCTCAGTTTTCACCATAAGTACATAGAATACTTTGCCCTATGGATATTTTGCAAGTGGGAGGACTGAGTCACAGAGAAGTCCAGTACCAAAACCACTCAAGGGAGCAGAACTGAAGAGGGATCCCAGAGCATTTGCCCTTCCACTAGCAGCCTGTGTCGGTGTAAGTACTGCTTGGCACAGAGTGTAGAAAGGCAGGGGCCCTCCTTTGCTCTTCACCTCCGGCTCTTCCTGCAGGAATGAGGCAGGGCTGCACTTCCCACCTCCTGCATCTGCAGCTGTTTCTCTCCCCTGGGGCAGCTAAATGTGCAGTCCTGAGCTTTTGCACCTTGGTGCTGACAGGGGCAGAAGCCCAAGCCACAGGCTGCCTCAGAGTACTCTGGGATGCAGACTCCCTCCAAGAGACAGACACCTGCAGTTGTTTTCCCTAAAATGGGCTAATACAGCACTGTACTTCAGATCAGCACATTCTTGAGAGACACAGATACCCTTTGGCTCTGAAGAGGAAAAGTAATGTACAGAAACATAGATACATGCTTCAGTCACTAGCACTACCATTATGTGCTAGTGTTAATCCCCTCAAGGAGCAGAACTCGGGCAGGATGCTGGTCAGATGCCAGCAGTTATAAGCAAAATTTGTAGGGCAACAGTGATCACATCACATTTATGAAGCCTAGACGTCTCCTGCTCTCCATCAAGCCCTTCGGTTTGCTTCAGAGCAGGAGTCAACCACGTACTGCACAGCACTCAGAGTCAAAAAGAGCAACCTGCAGTTCCCATAGCACCACTGAAAAGTCCTCCAGCAACACTTCAGTGGTCATTTCCTCATCATCAGCTTGTTATTCACCTGTTACAACTTCAGTAACACAACTGTTCCCGTTGATTTATTGTTGCATGGGAATATTTGCACAGCAAATACCGCTCGGGTGGTTAATGCATTTGGCTCTGCACATGGAGCACCGCTGAACGCAACCCCCGGCGAGCTGAGCTGCGCTGGACGGGCCCAGGCTTCAGCCGCAGCAGGCAGACGCACCTCCACCCCGACCCGCTGCAGCCTGGCCCCGGTCCCGGCCAGCTCTGACCTCCCGGCTCCACGGGCACAGGAGAACCACCCGGCCGCTGCCCGCCGGCCCCAACCAGCCCGTCCCTCCGGAGAGAGCCCCTTCTCTTCTCACCTCCCTGCCGGGCTCGGCAGGCAGCCTCGGCGCGTTCATCCTCCGAGGAGCGGGCTGGAGCTGGAGCGGGAGAAGCGCGGCCGTCCGACCTGCACAGGTGAGCGGGGCGGGACCCACCGCCGGCACCACCCCGGGGCCGGGCTGCAGAGCCCCCGTCGCTCGCACGGGATGGAGGTGAAGCCGGCTGCCCCGCGCCTCCTGACCCGAATGGGAACGTTTAGAATGGGGAAAGTAAAATGAATCAGGAGCTGGGTTTGCTTCAGTGTGCTAGTAGTTATGTAGCCTTTTGGGAAAAGGCAAACCCTTACAGCCCCTCGAAAGAGTAAATCTGTCTGTGGAGTGGATTGCTTGTGTCCACATATATGTAGGGTCCTCAAAGGGAGGGAGAACAAACAACCTGGGATAAAGAGAGGGTAGTGTTACCTTGACCTTGGGCAAATCGCAAACGTCAGAGATGTGACCCAAGACATGCTGCAAATTGTTTTCATCTCTGTGATACTCTAGTTTGCAACAAGTGCCACGTTGGTGGAATGTATTGCCTTGGGAATGATATCTTTAGGCTTAACTGGACTTAACTCTCAAACGTCATTGCTCTCTCCTTCAAGATTCAAAAGCAGTGTGTTGCTATTTTCCATTTTGGAGTATTGCTGATTCTTGGTACTTCATTACCATGGTTAATACTGTCGTCGTTCTACAGTGAAACCCAGTGCCTCAGCAAGTGAGCTGTACAAAATGCTCAACAAACAAACAGAAATCAATCCCTACACCAAAAGAGTCAAAGATTTGCATACAAAACAGAGGAGAGCACCTGAATGTCACAAAAATAAAGCAACAGTAAAGCAACAGTAAAGATGACTGGGAGCTGTGGGACAAACAGTGGTTAAGTCACAGCAGCTGTCTATTCAAAGACCCACAAAACACAAAACACATCACAAAATAAATTCAAAGCACTGAACCTGTACAGAAAATCAGTTCTTCAGAGAAGCAGCAGAGACAGTATGGGTCAGCACTTTGTGTCAGATTGAGGCCAGGGACGGTGAAGAGCTGCCCTACTTCCTCAGGAGAAGAAACACCATCAGTAAGCACAATTCTGCTAGAGCCCCCCAGAAACCCCAGAGAGACCGTACATTGAAATATCCTTAACTGGAGGACAGAACACCCACCGTTTTGAGGCCATACATCTGCAAGAGCTGTTGTCTAGGAGCTCATGTCCCTTCCATTTTCTCAGAGTGATCAGAGAGGTGGACAGGAGGTTTGCTATAGCCACATTCTCATACACCTGGGCCTGTAGCCAAGGTTGGTATCAAAGGAGGTATAAACTGGTGTGAATCAGCTTTTAGCTGCAAATCTCGGAGTCAGCTTTGCCCAGTTATTTCAAAGGACTATTAGCAGTGCTGCAGCAAGCATCGCAGCCTGCCTTGGGACCCTGGCTTCCCCAGGTGAACAGATCAAGGACTAACCAAAGGATGCCTTTTGCTCTGGCCATTCTGTACAGCCAAGTTGCCTTTCCAGCTAAGACACAGGAAGATAAGAGAGGGGGCAGGAATGTGCTCAGACCTTACCTAAGGAACACATCAGGATGAGGGCAAGGTGCTCATCTGGACACAGGGGTTGGAAGTGCTCACAGAGATGGAGTTTTAGATACAGCTGCAGAGATCTTTTGCAGCTTCCACACAGATCTTTCCTGCATTTCTCCTTGCATCTTCCAGCTGACGTGGTTTTTCAGGGCTTGCCAGAGGAATGCTGAGAACAGGCAGTGTCAATTCCAGGCAAGTACTGAGAAGCTGACACAGGAAACACAGCAAAATTAGTCCTGTTGCTAACAACCATGCTCAGTATGTGGCAGGCAAATGGCACTTGGGGTGCACTCTCAATGGAGGATGCTATCCTCCATCAACCGTTCTGTCAGCACAGGTTTTTGTGAGCAAACAAAGAGCATAGGCACAAATCCACTTGCCTTTTATTCACCTGTGACTTGAGACTGGGTTGCTGGCACTAATGTCAATGACTTAGAAGACAAAAAGTAACTAAGTCTTTGTTTCTGGGGAAGCAGCCCAAATATACTCCGTTATTCTGCCTATTCTCCTTTTATATCTAGAAGTAAAATAAAAAGTTAATTGTCTGCTTTTTCATTACATTTTCCATGCATATAGATTTTAGGATGCAGTATGGACTCTACTTCAGGCTCAGTATACTACTCCTACTGAACTTAATAGGAATGTGGCTGTTTATATTTTAATAGGAATGGAATTAGGCCCTTCATTTGAACTTTACAGCCTTTTTATTTGCTTTTTTATTAATCCATTTCATCTCTCTTAATTTGCTTCTGCTGTGTTCTGAGAGCATTGTAAGTACACTCTAGTGTCCTGAGTAATAACCTTAAATTCTAGTATGCAAGCACTGTGCCTCCTAGTGGGTAATGTACACAGACTTCAAGTCTCCTTTGGGCTGCATTTTCATATTAATTTCTTTGGGACTTTCTTCTGTTACTTTCAAGAAGGTAATTTTCAACATTTTCATCACTCTAGAAGTCCCTTGTTTCTTTCTTATGCTGTTTCCCTTGGTCTTTCCTCCACAGCAGCCAGTTATGTTCTTAACATTTTGCCCTCTTGATTTCCTTTGCATAAATCTGCCATTAAAATTAATCTCTTCCACAAATTAGTTTGTGAGGAGCCCATTTCTGAGAAGTTATTACACTTATTCCAATAGTAAGAAAGTGATTATTTGACTGTCTCCTTGTATGGACACAATTTGTTCAGTCACACCGTTTGTGCCTGAACAAGATGCCCGTGCCCTGATAGCAACAGAGCTCATGTTTCCTAAGCAAGCAAAATGCTCACTGCACTGGCTCTGAGGCTTTGGGCTCAAGCAGACTACAGATCTCAAAGATTGTGCTTGACCTTTTGTTTGGCTTTAGCAAAGTACAGAAGATTCTTGGTCATGGAGATTGACCTGACCCTATGAATAAGTCCTCACTCATTTCCCTGTCATCAGAGTTGCCTCCTCTGATTTCATTCCTACATCTTAGGTAGGAGTAGAATTTCTGTGTTCTTTGACAAAATCTATTTTTATTTATGTTTGGCCAGCCTTGAAAATATTGTTAGATATCGATAGATAAGTCATTCAAAATCAGCTGTTTAAAATGAACAAAAAATTTTTGTTTAGGAACATCCGTAATCTACATGTAAGCTCCGATATTAATATCAAAAAGGCCACAGTTTACAAGACTGTAAGATAAACTAGAGCACAAAATACTGTTACATCCTTGTTGTTTTCTTATTGTGTTGGTTTTGTTTTGTTTGATTTTTCTCTCTAACACAAACTTCGTATTAATCTCTCCTTGGGTTTTTAGGTCGTCACAAGGGCAAACAGAGACAAATCATTGAAGATTGACATTGGAAGCTGTGGCAAATATCTAACAATACTCTGGCAGAACACAGCTGGGTGAATACAACACTGCCTGACAGAGATGTCATGTGATGCATACTCAAAAAAGCATTGCTTTTGTCACCAGCTAAGAAAGAACCATTCTTCAGAGAAGGAAACATCATTCAATAAGAGTAGTAATAATAATTAATAATAACAATAGCAACAAGAACAATAGCAATAAATTTGCATTCCTGAACAATTAACTGCCACTTCATATAAAGGCACAGATGAAGCTGAACGGGCTGTGGGCTTTATGCTGCGCTTTAGGTGCCTGGCTCTTGGTTATACATTGCATTTCCAAGCTGTTCCCCTAATTCTATTCCATCTGCACATATCATCTGCACATACCTTTGTGAAGCTCTTGACCAAAAAACAAACCAAACCAAAACAAAAAAACCCAACGAAAAAAGCACTAAGCGGCTGAATTGCTCACAGTCCCATTTTCGACCCTGGCATGCAGAGACAATAGAACGGCGTGAAGAGACTTCTGTTCACTTGAGAATGAGAGGTCTCAGTTCAAAGAGCTTCCATCAGGCTTCAGATAGTCCTGATGGCCTTTGGCTTTACTGGGACAGTTAGCATGAGGGAAATGCTGCAGGATCCTGCATTAATCCTCTTGCTATCTATAGGCTTCAAAATGTATCAGTTACTTGAGTTGCTTTTAATTTGTCCCAATTAATCTTTTACAGTGTGATATTTGTATGCAGTCAATGCCATAATATCTTAAGTCGGCTATACAGTTCACAAGCTGAAATGTACAGTAGTGCTTTGTATTGCCTTGGAGTGGCTCATTTGGTTGGTAGACAATCAGTTTATTGCTAAGTGTGCTCTCAACTGAAAGTGTGATTAGTATCTTGTATGTCCTTGCGAAGTAAATCAAAAGTAATGGGGTGTAAAAATACTCTAGCATAAGAAAATGTGTAAACTACAAGCCAGAAAGCTGTAATCATCACAAAAAAGCAAACACTCACCAAGGGAATCACTTCTCTATAGACTTACAGCAAATTGGAAGAGAATGCAATGCTACGCTGTGAAGAACTACGGAAACAGAAATGCTTAACTCAATGAGCCCCTCTGGCAGAATTAAGCGCAGCTCAGTCATTCACAGCTAGAGTATGGAATGTACGTCTCATGAGGTGTATCAGGCAGTACATGAGAAACACTGCTCAAATTGCTAGAGAAGACAGTGCATTCATTTTCTCTCTCTAGAGTAAATTTAGGACTTGTACTCTCTGGTCCTTTTGCCATGGAAGTTCACATGAAGATACTGTCTTGTACTCATGATTAGGAAACAACTCTTTTGTGGATCATAGTCCTCTACTGACTCTGGAATAAACAATGCCACTATAAAAACAGACGAGGTATGCATTCTCTAACTGGAAAGCAGTTATAAAGAAACCAGTAAACCCTGATTTGTAGCACCATGTCTTCAAAGAAAATAAGACATTTTCCAAAAATGGTTTTTTTCGTTCCAAAGTAAACTCATAATAAAAACATTGTGAAAAAAATAATCTCCTCTAGTTCAAGTAATGATTCTCTACTCTTTTTTTCTGTCTGCCTCATAAACAAATACCAACTTTCGGCACTGAGATTTGCTGTTGAATATCCAGTGACATACATTTTACTATCACATTATTTTAAGGATATTCATTTTAGGCATCACAAGAAAATTCCTCTTCTATTCATTTTGGCAGATTGTAAGCTTATGAAAGATATCTGTTTCCCTGGAAAGACATAAATATGGCTTTCAAGAGCCACAATATTTGGCAGAACTCTGCTGTCAGAAACCATCATGGCTGAGCAAGAGCATGCTGGTGAAAATCGGTGAAAATACCAATGGCCTTCTTGGCCAAGAGGGCACACTGCTGGCTTATGGGCAACCTGTTGTCCACCACAACCCCAGGTCCTTCTCTGTAGAGCTCCTTTCCAGCAGGTCAACCCCTAACCTGTACTGATGCATGTGGTTATTCCTCCCCAGGTGTAAGACTCTACACTTGCTCTTGTTAAACCTCATCTGGTACCTCCCTGCCCAACTCTCCAGTCTGTCCAGGTCTTGTTGAACGGTAGCACAGCTTTCCAGTGAGTCAGACACTCCTTCCAGCCTTGTTACATCAGAAAACTTGCTGAGGGTGGACTCTATCCCTTCATCCAGGTTGTTGATGAAGATGTTGGATAAGACTGGACCCAGCACCAGCTCTAGGAAAGCACTGCTAGTTACAGGCCTCCAACCAGCCTGTGCCACTAATGCCATCTCTCTGAGCACTAACAGTCATCCAGTTCTCAATCTACCTCACTGTCCATTCATTTATCCTGCACTTTTTAAGTTTCATAACAAGGATGTTGTGGGAGACAGTGTCAAACGCTTTGCTGAAGTCAAGGTACACAACTTCCTCTGCTCTCCTCCCATCTACCCAGCCAGTGATGACATCATAGAAGGCTATCAGGTTGGCCAAGCATAATTTCCCCTTGGTGAATCCATGCTGAGTACTCCTGATAAACTTCTTCTCTTCCAATTTCTTGGAAAGAGTATCCAGAACAAGTTGTTCCATCACTTTTCCAAGGACAGAAGTGACACTAACTGGCCTGTAATTTCCCAGATCCTACTTCTTGCCCTTTTTGAAGACTGGTATGACACTGGCTATCCTCCAGTCTTCAGACACCTCTCCCATTCACCAAGATTTTTCTTGGTGATAGAGAGATGATAGAGAGCAGTTCAGGAATCACTCCTCTGCCAGCTCCCTCAGCACATGTAGGTGCATCCCATGGGGCCCATGGATTTGTGTGTGCTTATTTTGACTGGACATTCAATGACCAGGTCCTCCTTAACCAACAGGAAGTCCTCCTTTCGTGAAACTGTCTCTTACCTCCAGTGTCTGAGATTCCTGAGGGCTAGTCTTAGCATTAAAGACTGAAGCAAACAAGGCATTCAAAGTCTATGCCTTCTCAGTGTAGCCTGTTACTGGGGCACTCATCTCATTTAGTATGGGACACACATTTTCCCTAATCTTCCTTCTATTGTTGACATACCTAGAAAATTCCTTCTTGTCATCCTTTACCCCCTCTGCAAGGTCTAATTCCGAAAGGGACTTAGCCTTCCTCATTGCAACCCTTCAGGTCATGACAACATTCCTATATTGTCCCCAGATGGAGGGGCCCTTTTTTCACATTTCATGGACCTTCTTTTTTCCTTCCAGTTCATCCATGAGTTCCTTGCTCATCCACTCAGTCTTCCTGCCATCTTTCCCCAGTTTCTTACTCTTAGGGATGCACCAATCTAGAGCTTGGAAGAAGTGGTGTTTAAGTGTCAACCAGCTCTCATGGGTACATTCTAAAGCTCTAGCCTCTGAGATACCTACAAGTAGGTCCTTGAAGAGGTCAAAGTCAGCTCTCCTGAAGTCCAGGGTAGCAATCCTATTTATTGCTTTGCTTTTTCCGCACAAAATCTTGAACTCCACCATCTCATGATCACTGCATCCCAATCTGCCCCGTCTTGTCATCCCCAACCAGCCCTTCCATGTTAGTAAGAATAAAGTCAAGTAGAACACCCCTCCTCATATCAGCTCCTCCACCACCTGCATCAGAAAGTTATCTTCAAGGCATTTCAGGAGCTACCATGTGTGTTGCTTATTCAACAAACTTCAGGATGGTTGAAGTCTCCCATAAGAACCAGTGCCCAGGATTGTGTGACTACTTCCAGCTGCTTGTAGAAGACCTCAACAACTCCTCCTCATCAGGTGGCCTGTCATACATACCCACAGCTGTGTCACCTATGTTATCCCACTGTGTAGTTCTTACCTACGAGCTCTCCACTGGTTCATCATTCACACCCAGGTGAAGCTCAATACAATACGATATAGGCCCTCTAAAAAGAGATAGGAGCAGCTTCACGTTCACAAAATATGATCTTCACACCCAGGTGAAGCTCAATACAATACGATATAGGCCCTCTAAAAAGAGATAGGAGCAGCTTCACGTTCACAAAATATGATCTTCACACCCAGGTGAAGCTCAATACAATACGATATAGGCCCTCTAAAAAGAGATAGGAGCAGCTTCACGTTCACAAAATATGATCTTCATAAGGGATTTCAACCACACCGATACAGCACAGCACAGCACCAGAAATCAATGAGTTTCCTGGAATGTGTTGATAATAACTTCCTCTTCCAAGTGGTATAGGAACCCACAAAAGAGGTGCTATGCTGGACCTTGTCCTCACCAATGAGGCTGCTGAGTAATGTGAATCTCAAGGTCAGCCTTGACTGCAGTGACCACAAAATGGTGAAGTTCAAGATCCTTAGGGCATCAAAGAGGGTGCACAGAAAGCTTGCTACTCTGGTCTTAGGAGAGCAGACTTTGAACTCTTCAGGGAGCTACTTGGTAGAGTGACATGGGATAGAGGGGCCTAAGGAAGCTGGTCAGCATTCAATGACCATCTTCTCCAAGCCCAGAAGCAGTGTATCCTGAGAAAAAGGAAGGCAAGCAAGAATGCTGGGAGTCTTCCATGGATCAGTAAGAAGATCCTGGACTTACTTTGACGCAAAAATAAAGTCTGTAGGGAGTGGAAGCAGGAATATGTTGCCTGGGAGGACTACAAAGAAGTTGTATGAGGAGCCAAGGATCAGGTTAGGAAAGTTAAGACCCAGACAAAATTAAATCTAGCCAGGGACGTAATGGGAAAAAGAAGAAATTCTACAGGCATATCAGTGATAAAAGGAAGGTAAGGGAAGATGTGGGCTCTCTCTGGAAGGAAACTGGAGACCTGGTCACGAGGGATACAGATAAAGCTGAAGTGCTCAATGACATCTTTGCCTCAGTCTTCACCAGCAAAGGCTCTAGCTACACCACCCAAGCTGCAGAAAGCAAAGGTAAGAACTTGGAGAAAAAAGATCTGCCTCCTGTAAGTGAAGATCAGGTTTGAGACCATCTAAAGAACCTGAAGGTGCACAAGTCCATGGCACCCAAAGAGATCCATCCATGGGTTCTGAGGGAACTGGCAGATGAAGTTGCCAAGCTGCTATCCATCATATTTGAAAGGTCATGGCAGTCTGGTGAAGTTCCCACTGATTGGAAAAGGGGAAACATAACCCCCATTTTCTAGAATAGAAAAGAAGATGATCCAGGGAACTACAGGCCAGTCAGTCCCACCTCTGTGCCTGGCAAGATAGTGGAGCAGATCCTCCTGAACGCCCTAAGGCACATGAAAAATAAAGATGAGGTGATTGGTAGTAACCAGCATTGCTTCACATGCCTGACAAACTTGATGGCCTTTTATGATGGAGTTGCAGCATCAGTGGATAAAGGAAGAGAAACTGATGTCATCTACCTGGACTTGTACAAACTGTTTGTCACTGTCCCACATGACACCCCTGTTGCCAAATTGGAGAAAAATGGATTTGGTGGATGGACTTCTTGCTGTATAAGGAATTGGCTGGATGGTCGCACTTGGGCAGTTGCGGTCAACAGCTCAGTGTTGAAGTGGAGAACAGTGACAAGTGGCATTCCTCAGGGATCAGTGCTGGGTCTGATGTTATTTAACATCTTCGTTGGTAACACGGATAGTGGGATCAAATGCATCCTTAGCAACTCTGCAGATGACACTGAGCTGAGTGGTGAAGCTGACACACTAGAGGGAAGGGATGACATCCGGAGTGACTTGGACAGGCTTGAGAGGTGGGCCCCCATCAACCTCATGAAGTTCATCAAGGCCAAGTGCAAGGTCCTGCACCTGGGTTGGGGCAATCTCAAGCAGAGATACATGTTAGGTGGAGAATGGCTTAAGAGCAGCCCTGAGAAGAGGGATTTGGGGGCGTTGGTTGAAGAAAGATTCAACATGAGGCAGCAGTGTGTGCTTGTAGCCCAGAAGGCCAACTGTATCTTGAGCTGCATCAAGAGAAGCATGACCAGCAGGTCGAGGGAGGTGATTCTGTGCCTCTACTCAGCTCTTGTGAGATCCCACCTGGAGTACTACGTCCAGTTCTGGAGCCCCAAACACAAGAAGGACATGGAGCTGTTGGAGTGGGTCCAGAGGAGGGCCACGAAGATAATGAGAAGGCTGGAGCACCTCTCCTATGAGGACAGGCTGAGAGAGTTAGAGATCTTCAGCCTGGAGAAGGCTCCAAGGATACCTTATAGTGGCCCTCCAGTACCTGAAGGGGGCCTACAGGAAAGCTGGGGAGGGAATTTTATAAGGGCATGTACTGACAGGATGAGGGGAAATGGTTTTAAACCGGAGGAGTGTAGATTTAGACTAGATATCAGGAAGAAATTCTTACTGTGAGAATGATGAGACACTGGAACAAGTTGCCCAGTGAGATTGTGGATGCCCTCTCCCTGGAAGCATTCAAAGCCAGGCTGGATGGGGCTTTGAGCATCCTGGTCTAGAGGGAGGTGTCCTTGCCTATAGCAGGGGGTTGGAACTAGATGATCTTGAAGGTTCCTTCCAACCCAAACCATTACATAATTCTGTGATAAAGGAGAATGGTTTTAAACTCAAAGAGTATATAATTAGATTAGATAGTAGGAGGACATTCTCTTCTCAAATAGTGCTGAGGCACTGGAACAGGTTGCCCTTGAGAAGCTGTGGGTGCCCTGTCCCTGGAGGAATCCAAGGGCAGCTTGGCTGCGATACTGGGCAGTCTTATCTAGTGTATGGCAACCCTGCCCATGGCAAGGGAATTGGAACTGGATAAACCTTAAGGCCCCTTCCAACCTAAGCTATTCCATGACTCTATGGTTTCTCAGCAAGGACTCAAAAGGTAAAAAGAAGAGGTGAAAAGAATTATTTTCTGCCTATAAATGGCCAGTCGAATGCTTTAAACACACAAACATGAACCCCACTATTTTATATCCCTCTACATCAGGGGTATGTGGTAAGTAAAGCTTTGTCAAGCATGATTACATCACAGGATGTACACCTGTGCAACCAAATATAAAGTTTATGTAACAGACCGTACTATTTGCAGCACTTGTGACTGAATGGACAAGCCCTGGACCAAGGAAGATATGGCGAATACAGGCCCCATGAAACGTCACTATTTGTAAAGCTCACTGGCGTTATGAGACAAAAGACAACATGCCTGTGCAAAATAGTGTTAATGTGATGTTTGATGAATACTTCTGTACCTGCTGGAATAAAAATATTTTACAGATGAGTTTAGAATCTCTCCAGTGTTAAAGCTCTGAGGAATCACTACTCAGCTCATCATACAGAATTATATCCTGATTTTTTTTCAAGTCTTTTCAGTCATGTAAAGTACTTCCATGAACACAATAATTCTTGAACAATTAAGGAGACTGATGCAGCAGCAGATTTTTTTTTTTCTGCATTCTACAGTGTCTAGCCCGGAACCATTACATCCCTGGTATTCAGATCTGCAAACCATGGCAATCTGCAAGAACAAGGGCCTTGTTCTTGGCCCTTTTGCATACAGTTATACACATGGATGAATTACTGTAAGTGCATGCAAGAAAGTAATGTTACCTGACTCAAGGAATAACTAGAACAATTTTAGAAAATCTTGTGAGGTTTCAGCAAGTGACAGAAAAACTATCACACGACTTTTCCACTACTTAAAACAATAAAATTGTTATAATTTATTACAGTACCTATTATAATACATAGGTATTTATTATATAAATTAGTATACATGCCTGTTTTGTGGTTTCCACGCAGTTAGCTGTAGTTACACAAGTCTTGGAGAAAAACATTATTCAGAGTGGGAATGGAGAAGCAGCAATACCTTTTTTTCTTTTATTTAAAAATCAAAATAATAATAAAACACATCAGCTCCAAAAGGGGTACAGTGACAGGACTATGCATCTTCTTCTGAGCTGTATAGTCCTGTCTGAGGCACAACAGCTCTAATCTGCCCATTTCCACAAGCAATGAAGATGACTTGTATTGCCCTCCGAGAAGCATTCAAGAATCTTCACTACAGCTTAACCACAGCAAAAAAATAAGAAGTCTCTCTTCCCAGTTCTGTCAAATGGAGTCTAAAAATGGTATCTACACAAAAGACTGAGAAATCTTTCAGCAGTGTAGATAAGTGCAGATTAAAAAACGCTACTGTCAGTTCTAAAATATCAGAAGTCACAGAGAAAGTCAAACTTGCATGAAGGCTTCATTCTGATGTAAGGATAAAGGAGATGAAAGTTACAACTTCTACACAAATGGCTCTTCTGGTAATAGAGTGAAGATATGAAATCACAGGTCGTAGGACAGTCCTACTGATGTCTGGAAAACGTCTTCTAGGAAACGTAATTAACTGCAAGTGTGAAAAAATGAATGTTTTTTTTTTTATTATTCTCTACTGTATTTCAGTACACGACACCATTTACAGCTTGTTTGCTGACCCAGATTACCTTCAGCCACAGTCCAGGAAGGTAAAATAGTCTTTATTTGCAGTCAGAAATGACTGTGTGCAACATTTCCAGAGTTATTTCAATAAAGTAAATTCAAATCCATTTTAAAATCTGACCTTTAAAATGACATATTGGATTTCTTACCGGATTGTATGAGAATGATAATTCTTCCATTGTGTTTAATTTCAGGTGATAATGAATAACACAACTTCTGCTGAAGAAGGAAACATACTCCAGGAAAAATCATGCTGCCTTGGACTTACAACAGTACAGGTTAATTTTTATTAAAAATAGGGATTCCCTTTTGCTGAAGCTGTCCTGCCTCAGTTTGCCTCTAAAACTTGCACATTCACCCCATTATTTCTCTCTCCATATCATTTTCTTTGTCTCTCTGTAAGCAGTTCCTCTTGTACAAATTTTAACCTTTTCTCTATCTGTCTACAGGAATACACCTTCGTCTTCCAGTCTGAACGATCTTCTCCTCTGCAATAACCAGTTTCCAAACTACTGAAGTCTTTTATTTACCCTTTTTTCACCTCTAAAGTTTTGGACTATGTTGTTAACTACCTCTAATTTTTATTTTATGTTATTTTATTTTTTAAATTAAGTGGTGATCCCTTAAATCAGGCTTCTAACATATTCTTTCTCTCTCTTCCATCAAATTGCACTTCAATTATGTTGTCACTCCCAGCATACCAGAGATTGCTCAGTCATCTGAGCACAATCTGGAGTATGATTCTAAATAAAGGAAAGCTAAGATCAATTTAACGAAGAGAGAGAGACAATCCTAACACAGTTCTGCCTCTTCTTGTGATCATCATGGCAGGAGCACCTCTCCTATGAGGAATGGCTGAGGGAGCTGGGCTTATTCAGCCTGGAGAAGAGACAGCTCCAGGAAGGCCTCATTGTAGCCTTTCTGTACTTAAAACAAGCATATAAAAAGACAGCAACTTTTACTTCTACATGGTCTGATAGTGATAGGACAAGAGGGAATGTTTTCAAACTAAAAGAGAATATATTTAGATTAGATATTAGGAAGATATTCTCTTCTCAGAGGATGGTGAGGTGCTGGAATAGGTTACCCAGGGAAGCTGTGGGTGCCCCATCCCTGGAGGAATTCAAGACCAGGTTGAACCTGGAGCTGGGCCACCTGATCTGCTGGGTGGCAGCCCTGCCCACAGCAGGGGATTGGACGTGAGCGAGCTTTGAGGCCCGCTTCAATCCAAGCTATTCTATGATTCTAATGGCACAAATGTACCTTTAATTAAATAATTACTCTTTTCCATCTCTTGACCTGTCTTGAAAGCTGGAAAAGAAACAGAAAAATATCTTCTTGGTGTTTTGTTGTATATTGTAGAGGTAGGTCTGTGGAGTTCCACAGATTAATTATCACAACTAAAACCAAGTTATGAGTTAATTACTAGGTATTGTGCTTTCCTGATTAAGAATTTCCCCTCCTTGCCCCTAGAGGACTTATAAATAGTGTATGTGCAAGTTTTTTTTGAGTCCTCACAAAGGCTTTCACATATATTACACAGCACAGTGAAGTGTATTTCTGTAAGAGTTGTGACATGCGTAATTCCTGAGACTCATACAAGTGCTGTGTATTTGCCTAGGCTTTCTAGTATGGGCGACAGAGTGAGTAATTTTAGGACATGGAGTGTCTCCTTGCATGGGAAATAGGTGTTGGTAAACCTGGAGCATACAAATATCCTTAGTTTCAGGAGAGGACAGAGGAGGGAGTGAGCTAAGGTTTGCTTACAGTCCTGGATTCCTGGATTCTACCACATCTATTTTAATCACTTGAAAGCTGTTGTTTAATGCTGGCTTCAGTGTAATGAGGTAGGTCATGTTTGGCTGTGATGTGAGGAGAGATGCAAGGAGAGTATTTGTGCTGCACTGACAAATGTCATTACGAACTACTAACTCATTCAGAAGGAGTTTTTCAGTTTGCAGAAGTTCTAAATAAAAAGAAGGGAAGGAAAACAAGCAAACAAACAGGCCAGGCAGAGCAATTAGGAATATAAGAATTAAGGTTGCAGTGAGCAGCAGAGAAGTAAGAAATTCCAACAGAGGAATTTTTTATAAATTCCCAGTAATACTAAATCTGAGCACCCTCTAGTGGTACACAGTAGGCAATAAATATCTCCGGAGAGAAAAATCTGATCCCACAGGGAATAAATAAGCAGAAGATGTAGTGTCTGTCTGACTTTCTTTGTACAACTAATTGCTATTGTGAATTTCTATTTGGAAGACAGGGAAGTAACTCAACATTTAAAGTATATATATACATATATATTGTTATTTTTCTCCTGACACCGTGCCTCTACCATTTCCTAAATTTTCTCGTCATCCAACTGCTTAAGACTTCCGTGCTTTTTGAAATATCCCATCAATTTGTTTTAAATTAATTTTCTTTGGAATGGGAGATTAGAGTCAAATGAAAAATAAGACAGTATAACAATAGAGAAGGAAGATGCAGAGGGAACAATCAGTTCCAAGTAAATACAATTGATTTCCAGGCCTTATCATGCCAACACATGTTTTCACTTAACTGCAGATACATGCTGAAGAACTAGTTCGGTTTAAAGAAAATAGCACTGTGTATTTTGCCCTTGTATTTAATATGGAAAAGGAGTGGAGACTGGTCAGCTATTGATCACAGCTTTATGACAATATTTCTGGGGAAAAAAAATGATCTCCTACCTCACAGACTAAGGCAAGCTACTCTGTGGCAGCACAAGCCGGCGTGAAGAGAAGAGCTTGAAGGAGGAATATCTGTAACTATGGGAAGGCTTAGCACATTGAAACATCAAATCAATCCTACAGTAGGGCCTTGGCTCTGCTAGGCCAGAAGCTCAAACAAGACTTTCTAAAGCTATCTGTCTTTGGTTCCTGGCTTGCCAAGTGACCAGATTTGGCTAGTAATAATAAAAAAAGAATTGGTCATTTCATAAGGTGAAGGGTTGCTGTGTCACACTATATCCTCAAGGGCTGCTATGCTGTGTGAGGTCATGTAGATAGATACACAACTCGGCTGTATTACGTAGCTGAAGATATCTCTTGCTCTCAGTGGGTTGTGTCCACAGTTTCAGGGCTCTTGCCTCCTCCCACAGGCAGCATGGAAGACACAGTCCAAGTCTAACACACCTTATGTAATTGAGTTTCCCACACCAGAATAAAATGGTAAATGAGCATGTTGCTGTTGATTCCTGTGGAAAATGAATAACTTCTCAGGGTTATTACTTGAGGAAGGAAAATTGAGTACATCTTATGTCTTGGATGAAAGGCATGCTGGAAAACTGCTGTCCTAAGTAATTAAAAAAGCAAGGTGAAATACTATTCCAAAACTGTATTTTACCTGGATGGTGGAGATCTAAATTCTGGGATGTTTCAAACATTCCACAGTGTCTTGCAATGTGAGTATTCATAGTTCATAGTCTTGAATACAGTCATGATCCACTGAAAATGCATATTCCATCTTAACCAGACATATTCTGAGAGATAAATAGAAGTTGGGAAACTAGGAAACATGTCTAGTTTCCAATTATCTCATACTTATTCATCTTCTCTTTACATGAGTGAAGAAATAATTCTTACCTTGATACTAATACACAGAGGCACAGTGGTAAGTCAGAACTTTGATTGAGTATGTATCTGAAAAATGCAAACAAACAAACAAAAAAACCCCTTCATTACATTTAGTGGAATTTGGAAGAGAAAATGCTCGTATTTTAAAGGCAGCCACGAAAAAGTGTGGATCAGACCCTGATTCATACTTACCCTGAATTTTCATCTGCAGCCCTGCTGCCTTCAGAAGATTTTCTCTCCCTTTATACTCCTCTAAGCACCAGAAGAATCGGGCCCACAGCCTACCTTCCCACCCTTGGAATCATGATGATGATAACGATAATGAAAAAATTAATGAACCTGGAGTCAGTATTAAAAATTGCTCTTACCTTCTACTAATTTTCCTCATGGCTGTGAAGCCCTCTTTTTGAAGAGAAGGAAAACAGAACAGTTACCAGCTGTTCACATAATGATGAACACTAATAAGAGAAGACATGCATGTTAATGAACTAGGGGAGAGGAAATGAAAGGGGCAATCATCAGTGTGCAGCTGTAAGTGTAAAGTTTTCCTCAGAGTATGAGGGAGTGTTGATGGCATGTCACATAGGCAAATAGGCTTGAGACTGAAATGAGTCCCAGGTAAGGAAAACAGCACTTCTAACAGATCAGAACCGTCCAGGTAAAGATCTGCCTGTCTTTCACCATGTTGTTAACAAAATTAGACTTGGTATTTTCACCACAGATGACTTTTCCACAAAATCACTACTGCAGTCACAGTAGTCCAACTGTGATGACCTCATGGATCCAGCAGAAAATAACAAGTGAAGAAATAAAGAGACGTGGATCAGAGCTCGGAGGGGAACAATGATCCCCTTTGTATTCTTTAGTCTTTACATCATGCAAACAAATTGAAGCTCAAAGGCTTGTCTGCATGCAGAGTCAAAGGGGCTTCTTTCAAAGTATGATTTTAAATTTGATGTAGCTAATTCAGCAAAAAATGCCACTGGAAATCAGTCTTTCCTTCTTTAGCTCCAGTTCATTTTTATTTATGTCATACAAGCACAAACTTATGCTGAAATATGCCATTCAAATCAAAATACAGTCTGCATATAAGCTTAGAATGCTCTAACCTACCCAGATTAGCATGTGCTTCCAGGTTCTTCAGAAGTGATGGATTTCAGGCTAACTCAGGTGCAAAACCATTTCTTGTAAACCCCTTCCTCCTAGTTTTCCATAAACTGATAGGACATTAGGTTCACGGAGGACCTCAGCAACAGGAGTCTTAGCAGCTTTATTAGGAGATAAATTTGTTCAACTTTTTCACCCTCAGCAATGCTGATAAAACTCTGCATTGTCAGAGATGAGACTGGCTACAGGAAAGAGTGGCTCGTGAAATAGAACAGGTGGTGTAAAACTGCATAGTTAGGGCTACGCTAATTTAAATTAGCTAAAAGTTTCTTTCAGTTTTTAGATGTAGATGCAAATAAGTATTTATAAAAGGATTAACATATTATACATGGATGCTCACTTAGCAGGCTTTTATTTCTCAGTAACATGTGAAGCACTTAAATCAGGTTGTTAGATCAAACTCCATGTCAGGCTCAGAATGAAGGAAGGCTGCTTTGGACACATTCTCTCCAGATAAATATGAAGATGGATTTCTTTTTTTTTTTTTAAGTCAAAGAGAAGACTGAAGAGAAATACCATTCTAGCTCTTTCTGCGGGAAGAATGTATGCTGCACAACAGTCAGCACTACTCAGAAGGAAACTGGGGCCAAGAACTCAGACATGAAGTCAGAGAAGAAACAGAAAACATAATAACTGGAGATAAATCAGAAAAATCATTTAGAAAAATTAAATTTCCTAGTAAGTTCTAGTTATTCTCATGGAGTGCACTGAAATGAAATGCAAGACAGGGAGTCTGGCTCCATTAAGATGCACAGTATGGAAGACAAGTAAGATTGTATGAATTCATTTAAATTTGAAAAAGTCTTCAGCAAAGTAAAAGCGTCTCTAGTCTTTGCAAACAGTTTTACTGGAAGAGCCTGAGAGAAGTACTAACAGTATCAAGTGAAAAGTTAAGAAAGCAACAAGCGTTTCAAAATCTACCATTCAGCCTAGGCAGTACTTCAAAATATGATCCGGCCTGAAACTTACCTTACCCATAAGGTGAACCCTACCTGAGTGAACCAACAACTTTGCTAGGTTGAGGGCAGGAATGTGTAGGCCTCTCTTCTAACCTGAGGAAAACCAGGTCTTTTGCTGCTGCCCATTGACTAGACAAGCAGCTGCACTTCCAGCTGCCACTCCAGTTATGAAGGGTGTTGTAGGCACTTGACTGGAACAGATTGCCTGCACCCCTTCAGTCTGCTCCTGACTCAACTCTCTGTAACAGCCCATGTCAGGTCAATGCCTGGGAGATGCTGTGCAGGTATACTGTTCTGTCATTGCTCTGATTACAATCTGCATTTACATGGCCATGCTGCAGACAAAGTGATCTCCACATTTCGCACTCCTGTAATAACCTTGCTGCCCTAGAGGAATCCAGCAATAATATGTCAGCTAATGCACAACTGCTTTTGACAAGACGCAACAATAGGAAATATAGGGGAAGTTCAGCCAACAGAAAGGAACAATTTAGCCACTCTGTGGATAAATCACATTGTGATTTTCAAGATCAGAATTTGGTCAAAATAGTTCTATGTGGGCTGCAAATCTCTCTTTGAAATTTGAACAGCCCAAGGTGGTTAAGATCTTTGCTTTTTGCTTCCGTGACTGCAATACAGAAGGACACTGGTCACGTGCAGATCAGAACCTTTGAATCCTTGCTTTTAACATCAAAGCACTTAAAATGTGGTGCCTAAGCAACCAACAGATCTTGAAAACAGCAGGTGCTTCATTCCTTTACCTTGAAATAAAGAAAAAATATTCAGTTATTGGTACCATGTGCTGCAATATTTTCAGATTTATTCTTCAGAGTTACTAGTTGTACTGTTGTAGAGCAGACAGTGCAGGGCAAAGAACATGGGAATCTTAATGGTGAGAAGAGACAGTCAAAGAAAGACCATGGGATTTTTGGGGCAGGTCAGAAGGTGTGAAGAAGAGTTGTGAGCGGAGAAATGCGATGGTAAAACCTCTGATTCGGTTGCTTACATGCTAAGCATATTAAGTCTTGTGCTCTGAAAGCTGTACAGGAGTCTTGGAAGTGCATAGAGCAAGAGAATACAATTTATACATTAAATTATAAAGCAAGAAAACTCCATTGAAAGAACACTGTTAGTTAGCATCATGCAGTGAAGCACTGAGTAGCCGGAATCCTGATAAATATTTGGGCAACTGTAGTTCTTTGTCAACAATGCACTCATCATACTGATGTTGTATGTGATGCAAGTATCAGATTGTTCCAAGTATTTAGAGCTTGGGACATACTTTTCTTATTAACAGTAGTAAATTCCAAGTAACTGTACTGAACTTAGGTGAGGCACTGTCATAAAAAAAAATTGGTGCAGGTATCAAGTTATTTTATATTCTTATGTAACCAACAGAAACTTAAAGCAGCAAGTAGCTGGTAAAAAACACCAGCATGAAAGCCTGGTGCTATTTTCACTTTGCAGAAAATGATTTTTGCTCCAAATGAGCCTTATAAAGTCCAAAATATGCTTTTTAAAATGATTGCTAATAGTGAGCTAGAGTTACTCTGGCTGAAACCAGTAAAAAATCACAAGACTGCCACTGTCAGAGCTACAGACTTTAAGGCTCTGTGCTATTTCTAACAGCATGTAAAGGAACTTAAACCATATAATTATTCAAATGAGAAAAGCACAATGCGAAATGTACAGTGTTTTGAAAAAAAGCAGGCATTCTGACATTTATAATACTGCTGCAATTTGGCTGACACTATGATCACACCAACTATCAGCGCAGCTGCCATCCAAAATGCAGAATACAAGCAGGGGGTAAACGCTTCATTTAGGTGAGCAAACATACCATGGATCCTAAATGAAAGACAACAGAAAGATCTTTCTCAGCTAATTGTTATGATGCCGCATAGACAGTTTGGCAAGAAGTGGTGCAGGGAAAGAGGAACACAGCTGAGTTTGGGTTTCTGTTGCTGTTCTGATGTCTGACAAAAAAAGAACTGTTTCTCCTTGGGTTTTAAGAGTTAGGGCATGTGTATGTGTTGCTTTCTGCACTGACATCCATTCACTCCATTATCCATTTACTATCACTGAGCTATGAGTATTGCAGGCAGGATCATTATCTGAAGAATGTTAGCATGTGTTCTCTGAAGACAAGGATACATCCCGGAGACTCCTGCCCTTGTAGTTCAGATTCTGTAGACTGTTTTATCCAACTTCCACACCCAGACACACTGTCCCTATCCATGTCTGCATAACAAAAGCTTCTTCCTTTCAAAGCAAAACAAATAAACACTGAGGTGAACAAAATGACATGACTCATTAGTTAAAATCCCACAAGAAAACAATTCTTTACCTAAATCAGTTGTGGCAGCATTAATAAGCCTGCCAGCTGTTACAGGAGGCCTCTTCAAAGTGTACTGACATCTGAAACTTAAAGGTCTCCTGACAGTGCATCTACTCCAGCATTTTTTTAAATCTGCCTTACACTCAGTTGAGCCTTCTTAATCTTTATTTGTAATGACTGAGGTGATTTATCTAGGATTCAACACTTCATTAGTTTTAATGTTGAGTACTGGGATTTGTGACATTACCATCAGCAGGTGTTAGCAGTGTCTAGGGAAAAACAAAAACTTCCCTGAATACAGGTCATAGGACAGCTAAGAAACAGGTGAAGCTCACAGGATATTTTTGCAGTGTTCCTCTGTCCCTCAAATAACTCAGTGTATATGGCCCTGGGGAAAATGGCTCACTTTGGTTTTTGCAGAATGTCTGAGAAAGAACAAACTGTGGCTATCCTATATGAGAATGATTACAGGTTAAAAACAACATCTAGTTTTCACTCAGTTCCAAGATGAAACAGTTAAGTCAGGCGCAGATTTTGATGCTCAGCTGCATGGCAAGGTTTCTGTAGGGCACCACACATACAGACACTTAGGAAAGCAGATAAAGCTGAAGATCCCATTCATCTTTTACATGTATTAGTCAAGTCAAAACATACACTGGATATCTCAACACTTAAAAAAAATAAGTATTGCAAATTCATCAAAATAGTTATCCTTCAAAAATATCAAAAATATCCTTCAAAAATATCTCCAAAATTTGAGACTAAAAACATATACTGGCATAAAATTATTTTAAAGAACTCACAGTTTTCCTCTTGATGGGTACTGTGAACAATTTCCAAGCCAGGTCTTTTTTCTATAAAAACAGAAGATGCCTAAAATAAGCCATTTATATGGTAAAGTGAAAAATGGAACAACTGTCTCAAAGAAACAATGTTTCTCCAAAACATCCCAACTACACTCGCTTTCTCAAAGAGTGCTTTGAATAAGCTCTAAAAAGCCAGACAGGGGCTATGATTCATTGTCTTCAATCAGATCAAGCGTAAGGATTCCATTTCTACTGCTTCTTGTTTATCATTTTCACATCCCACAGACCTCCTCTGCAGAAAGGTTAGGAACTCTTTATGATTGAATAACCCACCAAACCAGAACATCTGCTTTCTCACAGCAATCATGATAAAAATTCCTCTTTGTTGGCATGACTCTGAAGACTTTTCAAAATCACTGAACATAAGACATGCCTCCGAAACACCTCACTGGTATTTTCCCTGACACTGCCTTTGTGGAGGATCAGTGTACCTTCATCACACTTAGCAATTGCCTACAGGTAGAGGATCCCATTCTGACTGATAACACCACAAGTTTGCACAACATCAGGCGATGGAGAATTGCTCCTTACAGAAGTACATGACAATGTTTTAAAAAGTCAGATCTGCCCACTGCTGTGCAACTTACTTGTGCACCGTGCATTGTATTCCTTTATTCTTCTAACTGATCATTTCTTTGTTATTCTGTGCAGAGGAACCCAGGACTTGCTGACCTGGAGGAAGGTGCTGTGCTTCAGTGGTGGCACAAACTGCTTCGGGGAAGGTCTGTTGGAGTTCTGTTCTGACCTTTCAAATCTGAAGGCTGGCTTTTACACTAAAGAACAACTACTTTTGTACTTTCCAAAACTCCTGTTTGACACCTATCATTCAAACTCTTCACACTTACCCTCTTGTGCATCATGAATCCTTACCTCAACAGTAAGTGGCAGGAGTGAGTTCCTCTAGTACAGGGTAGGCTGGATGGCAGGTTATCTCTAAGTCTTCAACTGACCTCTCTAATTTAAGATATTTGTTTTTCTCGATATCTTGAGTTCAAGAGTTCTCTACACCTCTCCAGATATGTCTATAGCCTCCATACATACAGTATCCAAATACAAATCAGCTCTTTGTGGCACATTCTGTGATTAAAGAAGTACTATTTTTCCCACTGAGGAAATGAAGAGTCAAAAGGAAATTCACAGAGTCCCAGAATGGTTGAGGTTGGCATGGATCTCTGGGTCCATCTGATCCAATCCCTGGTCAAGCAGAGACACCCAGAGTAGGGTGCCCAGGCCCATGTCCGGTCAGCTTTTGTTCCAAGGAACAGCCTCTGGGCAACATGTACCAGTGCTGCACCACCAGCGCAGGACAGAAATGCTTCCTGGTGTTCAAAGGAAACCTCCTGTGTTCAAGTTCGTGTCTACTGTGTCTTGTCCTGGCACATGGCACCCACTGAAAAGAGACTTGCTCCATTCTCTTTACACCCTCCTGTCAGATATTTATAGACAATCATAGAATGGCTTGGGGCAGAAGGGACCTTAAGGCTCACCCAGTTCCAACCCACTACCATGGGTAGGGCTGCCACCCACCAGGCCAGGCTGCCCAGGGCCCCACCACACATGGCCTTGAATGCCTCTAGACATGGGGCATCCACAGTTTTTCTGAGCAGCCTGTTCCTGTACCTCACCACCTTCTGAGTAAAATATTTCTCCCTAATATCTAACCTAAATCTCCATTCTTGTAGTTTAAAGCCCCCTTGTCCTGTCACTATCAGACCATGTAAAATGTTAATCCCCCTCCTGCTGGTAAACTCCCTTCAAGTACCGGCAAGCTGCAGTGAGATTTCCCTGGAGCCTTCTTTTCTCCAAACTAAACAAGCCCAAGTGCCTCAACATTTCTTCTTAGGAGAGGTGCGCCATCTCTCTGATGATCATCTTTATGGTCCTCCTTTGGACTCACTCCAACAGCTCCGCATCCCTGCTGCAGTGGGGGTCCCAGGCCTGGACGCAGTACTCCAAATGCATCCCTACAAAGGCAGAGTAGAAGGGGACAATCACCACCCTCTCCCTGCTGGATACCCCTGTTCTAATGCAGCCCAGGCTACTGCTGGCCTTCTCAGCTGCAGCACATACTGCTGGCTTAAGTCCAGCATTTTGTCCATCAGGACCCCTTGGTCCTTCTCCACAGGGCTGCTCTCAGTAAGTTCTTCTCCCAGTCTGTTTTACTCATAACTGGGATTGCCAAAGAGACATGTCCAAGCTTTGTCTTGTTCAGTCCCAGCTCTCTCAGCCTTCCCTCAAAGAAGAGGTGCTTCAGTCCCTTCCTCACCCCTCTACTAGACTGTTTTCAGTACACCCATGTCTTTCTTGTACTGGACACAGGAATCCAGGTGTGGCCTGGAGTTAAGGAACCGTTCTTATAATACTGCCCCATTTAAAATCACTGGACATCTTAGAGCCTAATTCTGTCCTTTACACACACCGAACAAAAAAGATGGAAGGCTGAACCACGAAACTCAGTGACCAGCGTGATGGCAGTAAGTCAAGCATCAAAGCTTTATTTAATCAGCCGTTTGACTTTATTTTTTTGTTAGAGATGCTGCTGATCCCTGAGCAGGCTGAGGCGGCGGCTGTGCCTGCCCCCTGCTTGGCTGTGCTGGCTGCTGCCTGTCGTTTCTCTCAGAATCATTCCTGGGACTCCACCCATTCTTCTCAGGATAATTTTTGATCCTAAATGCTCAAAAACTCATTTAGATGCATATTTTTAACACAGCATCTGTGGGTCCTGTTTTCTTCAGCGGCCGCGTGCCCTGGGCGCTGCCGCCGCCTCCTGCCCCAGCCGCGCCCGGCTCCCCCAGGCTGCAGTCCATCCCGACCAGCACGCCTAGAGTGAAACCGCGGTTCTTTGCCTTCGGCTCCTCCTCCTTCCTCTTCCCCTTCCTCTTCCTCTTCTCGCGGTCGCTGCTTCAGAGGTCTCACAGTCAGGCTCCGTAGCCCACCGCCTTAGGAGCCTTCAAACAAGCCGCGTCCCGCCCGCGGCACGGGCCCCTGCTTCGGCCTCCCCCGCGGGCAGATGGATAAGATGGCTGCGGCCGGGCGGGGAGGTAAGCGCAGCCCGCGGCGGGGCACGGCTCCTCGGGGTTCGGGGCCGGAGGCTGCTGGGGGATGGCCTGCCCAACCGGCAGCCGCAGCACAGCGCGGGAGCGACCGCGGCCCGGCAGGTCCGGGCCTTCCTCACACAGTTCAGAGCCGCTGCTCTGATGGTGGCTTTCATTCAGCGATGAACGTGCTCAGTGTTTTCACTTGACTGCTGAGGTGTTCGGCACTGAAGACAGGAACGTGTCGCTCTTAAGACTGTTTTATATTCCAAAGTATGTTTCGAAAGCTGGCACTTTGCAAAATTGCCTGTTAGGTCTGTATAAACTGTTTTGTTTATATAAAGCTATTACTGTTCTTAATGTCTTTAAGAAAAAAAACACACACTGGCAATGTTTTATATATACACACCGAACAGCTAAAACTTTTGACTCTGGCCATGCAGAAAAGTAGTTTTGCCTGTGTGATGATCGTAGTGTAAGTTGGAAGAGCCAACAGGATGTCTGGAGGACTGAGAAGGTAAGACAGTTTAACTTGATGCTGTATCTTACTGGTTATGGCCTCCGAAATTATAATAGTGCAATGGCAACTCATGTTTCCCTCCTGACATGAGGGAAAACGATACTGCATTTGCACATAAGGCTTGCATGCCACAAAAATGCTTCTACCCTACTCATTTTTACTTAATTACTAAGGGGTGACTAAAATAGGGGATAAGAGCCTTACTTAGCTCAGTGTGTGTCTTTCGATTCAATAAAGCTACACAACTGCTTGATGAGGATTAGTCATACCTTATTTTCCACTTTTTTTTTGTGAACAACGCTGTGTATTAATTGAACTGTTTTTCCTTTTTTTCCCAGGCAGCACCAAGAGATAATGAGATTTGTCATGCCAGCACTAAACTGAGACTAAGCTTCAACCTTTTATGCAAAATTATTTGTTGAAAAAGAAAGCTGCTGCTCTACCAAAAGCAGATGTCTATGAAGTGCTGGACTGGGAGGCTGTACATGTCTCTGAAGGAATTAACTCCTACTTCAAAAACTTTACAGAATGCAAACTCAAATCTTTTAACATTGTGTTTTGCTTAGCAACAATAAAACAGTGACTGACTTTTCCCAGAGCTGTGACTTGAGTAACTGGGGAGAGGGGGAAGGTAAGGTTCATGCTGAGGTACCCACAAAATACGTTCTTTTCTCTTCAAATTTAAATTTTTAGTTTGATATACATAAAAACCATAGAGATCAGCTTTTTTTTTTTTTAAAGACACTCAGTAAACTAAAAATTACTGTATGAGCGTTTAATATAGAACCATGTTTTCCTCAGCTAGATGTCCTCTGAAAACGCAAAGTTGTTAATATAATGGCAAAGTAAGCCAGTAATTCATAGCTGTAGTTAAAATTGTGAAACAATAGCTACTTAAAAAAGAAGTGGTGAACTGACTTTAATGAACCAATACTGCTACAGGCTTTCACAGAGTGCTTGTAGCTAAATCACTAACTGTACACTGCTGTCAAGTTGTTCTAAAAAAGCGTGCTTTAATGATTTAAAGAACACAGAATGAATATGTTGTTTTATTAGAGTCTGAAGATATAGTAAGATAAGTAGCTAGCAAACTGTCTTGGTTTTACTCAGTGGTGCTTGACAGCTGCCTGCATGATCCAGTAGGATGATGAGTCTGCAAGTTCCTCTTACTTGTACAAGTATCAGAACTGTAACATGACTAAAATTAGATTAGTTTTTCTCATTTTAGAAGAGCACTCATATCCTGCATATGTGCAAGAGAGTATCAAGAAGCACACTGCTTAAATTTATAATCATTTATTATGTTTAGGAACAGTGAATAAATACCAAGCTGTTAGCTTCAGTTTGGCAATCCTTTTCCCACCAAAGATGCGTTGGTTGTTGTTGCTTTCTTTTCTGGCAGAAACTCCATTGCCAGCAATGGATGCATCAAAACAAGAAGTTAATAAATAATACACATAGACAGCAGTTTTCTAAACATACCTCCTGTTTTAAAAGGCATGATACAGATTTACTAAGCAAGTTTCAAGCAAATTCTTCACAGAAGAAAATTTTTGCTACAAGCTGTCCTCTGAACATTGTTTTCTTCACCAATGTTTGTTGTTTATTCCATGGAATACTGTATTTATTTCTAAACAGTACCAATGGATCATTAAAAATTTTTTTTTTCCCACTGAAGGTAGGCTGAGACATGGCTAGTAGTGGACTGCATGAATTTAAGAGTGAGGTATGTCTTGCTGAGCAGTTTCATGACAGTCATGAATAAACATCCAAGAGAGGAAAAGGCAATACAGCATTCTGTTCATTGCGCTTGGTGAGGTGAAGGAGTGTTTGCTTCAGCTTCCTTCTAAAACACTGTTTGAAAGTTAAAAGCATTGTATTTAAATTTAACAGATGTTTTGACCTTCCATGAACACTTGGTGGTAAAAACAGAATTGAAGAAACTTCCTGCTCATGATAAGACTCATCTTCAAGTACTTAAAGTTGAATATCCCCTATGTTTCATTCATTTATTAAAAATGTGTTTTTATAAAAGCATGAAGACTACAGAAAACCAACTAACATACTCAAGTTAATCTTGCATATTTTTTTCACAACTGTATTTTACATATCACCAAAACTCTGCTTTAGCAAAAGAAAAAAAGAATAAAAATAAATTCTCTCCCAACTATTTACACACAGCTATTACCCACCCTGGTGTGGAAGCAGATACTTTACTCTACAGTCCCCCTAACCCAAGGTGTATTCTTAGGTGTATCTCTTTGTGATTTAGGTTCTTGAAAGTTTTCAGCGAACCTTTCTCTTGCTTTATCCCAGTTCTTCTTATTCTTGCTCGGGATGATCTGAATATCTTCAATTGAGGTCGGTCTACTTGTACCCAAACCTGCATGCATCTTATGTAACTGAAGGTGGATCTGTCAAATACATTAAAGATTGTTCTAACTGTTAGATATTCTGAATACTTAAAGTCCTAGTTCATAATACTAGTCTTTCCCCCCCTCCAGGCAATTCTGTTACAGTTCTAATTTACCTAGATCATACACAAACATCTAAAAATATTGTAATTAACCTAGTTCATACACAAGCATCTAAAGTATTGTTAAAGTGTTAAATCACAATCTACAATCTAGATATTTGTGGCTTTAGCCAGTTTTTCCTCTCATTGCCTCACTAGTTTGAGTTTTGTGCTACGTAACTTTCAGAGATAAAGAATTCTACCAATCTTGAATTCACATTACTTATATAGACTCAATTTTCCTCCAGACTTTGTACTCAAATTGGAGATTATTAATCTGGTATCTCTCATCCCCTGTTCAGTTTCCTAACAACCATGAATATTACTGTCATTTTCTACTGAGGTGATGAAGCCATTGAAAAATTTCAGAATACTTCACTGATAAAAGTAAAATTGCTCTGAGGTTAGTCCTACTGAGATTATTTCCTCCCACTAAGACTTCCAAAACGTTTAAAGCGAATCATGACTTATAATTAGACATTTTCCACTGCAAATGCATTTCTATTTCTTCGTACTCTTAGGCAAAAACCAGAGACACTTACTGGGTCCTTCATACCACCACCATCCTTGCCCAGGCCTTCTCCTTTTTTCCATCCCATTTTCTCCAACATTTTGTGTCCTTTGTTGCTGTCGCTGATTTCACTTTAAAGAAAGTTTAAGAAGACTGATAAGCAAGAGTCAAAGTATATGCTTTCTACTCAAATACTGAAGGACAGAAATGTTCATACATACGCAACTCTAGAAACCAGGACCCAACCACTCTTCCATCAAGAGCTACCCAGAAGACCCTACTGCCTTGAAAACAAAACTTGTGAGGAGAATGGGAGGAAACTGGGGTTGTTCAGTCTGGATGCCAGAAGGAGACCTCAATTGCTCTCCACAAAGATCTGAAAGACTGCAGAGGACATTGCTCTTTTCTCAGGTGACAAGTGATAGGATGCAAGGAAATAGTCAAGTACTGGAGGTTTAGATTGGAAACTAAGAAATTCTTCACGGAGATGATGGTTAAGCACTGTAACAGGCTGGCCAACTGAGTGGTGGAGTCCTCGTTCTTGGAGGCATTAAAGTGCAGACATGGCACTAACAGACATGGTTTAGTTAGGGGACTTGGTAGGTCTGGCTGAGGGTTGGACTTGATCATCTTGAAGGTCTTCTCCAACCTCCATGATTCTATGCTACTTTTCTCATAAACATACCAAAGCTGGTCAATACCAACTTTCTTATAACACATTCTACTTGCTGACTTCAGGACCTACAAGACGCAGCACAGGTGGGTGGGAATCAACTGCACTAATGACAAGGCAGGATCACTACTTCCCACCAAAGCATTCAAACACACATTTCATTGTCTCACATTTCCTTTTACTAACTTACAAGCACCTACAAGATCGTGTTTCTCTAAAACAAAACAGCAACTAGAGAAGCAAAGGAATAATTAAAAAGGAAGATTAAAACAAGTGTCATTTAAGAGGTAAAAATATGCATACACTATGAAAGGCTGGATATTGACAGTTGAAAGAAATTATGCAGGTGAAAAACTTGCCTATGTGCCATTACTGGGACGAGACAAAACTGAGGCTATTTAAGGCGTCAGAGGAGTCAGTAGTGCAATTGCTGAGTTCCATGTCTTTTGAGTTAAGACAGCAATTTAGCCATCGTAACAGCCAAGCTGAATCCCGTAAGGGAAAGCGAGAAGTTAATAGCAAGTGAACTCGGAAGTGAGAGTAGCTATTTTCTAGTTCCCCTGATACGCTGTATACATGTGATTCATGAGATAACAAACGGTATCTTAATAAGTAATTGGTATTTGCTGTAGTTCTGTACAATTCATTAGAGGACTCTGAGGATTTTTTTATTTAATTTTTTCCAGCCAAACAAACTTACATATGTACAGAAGCTGGAGTATCTCCTCTCTGGAAAGTTCCTTCACTTCCAATGGTCTCTCTGCGTTTTCCTGCTCTATCTTTGTACTTTGGATTCTTCACTGCTTTGTTGTCTTCATACTCTGTGTTCTTTACAAACAGATTAAAGACAAATAATATTTAGACTCTTTATTTCTGATGACCTCGCTGCTCTGTCTTCAGAAGTATGTAAATAATGATTTGGTGTACAAATGACATGCTTGAGTTAAACTATCAGACTCAGGACTCTGAAAGCTTTCTTTATTCACTGAAAGTTATGGCTTAAAACAGGAATCACAGAGTAGATGTAGATCTCAAACATTTAATTTTCTGTAAACTCACCTGTAAACCATATTTTACCCGTATTTGTTTTAATGCTTTTCTTCTGACCAACTCTCTCTCTTCTTTGCTAAGTGCTGGGCAAACTAAAAGGAAGAACACAGGATTCAATTTCTAATTAATAGTGTAACTCTTTTCCAACATAAGGCAAAATTTTATTCTAAGATTATTACACAGGCACATGCCAAAAAGAAAATACATTATCATGTATTGCAGAGCTATTCTCAATTGAGAAGAAAATCATAACAGAATCCTGAAATAATTTTTTTTTATTTATAAGATAAGGATCAATAATAATATTAAAAAACCCCACCATATTAAATGATAACATAACTAACCAGAAGATTCTTTTTTCTTATCCAGGCGAAGATGTGCTCTGACTTGACCCGGTTCACAGCCATCACAAGTGTCACTGCCAGGATGTATGTGAAAAGAAAGCACAGTTTCACCAATCTTCACTTCATCACCATGCTCCAAGATGTATGGATCACATTTCGTTTTAGGCTACAGCAAAAGAAAGTTTTGGCAGCCACAGTTATTAGTTACTAATGCAGGGCACCAATGCTATTACATGAATACTGCTCATAATTTACTGATAAAGTCTCAAGTAACAAATGCAGGTAAACATTTAAAATACAGGGGGTATTTCACTCTAGCAACTCTAACAACAGTAGATTTTTTCTAATTCCTAGTACAAAACAAACATAAAATATAAAGAATTGCCCTAAAACCTGAAGGAAATCAAGCAACGACAATATTGTTAGCACTTTGCCACGACATGTTTAAAATAACCACAGGAACAGTTTTCTGCAATATACGCAGCACTGTAACAGCAAAAACTCACCTGTAAAATCTGATTTCCATTAACAACTGTTCCATTCTGACTGCCTTGATCCACAAGAACATAATTTTGCAAATCATGGTCAAAATATACTTCTGCATGGAACTGATAAATGGAAGAGTAAGTGAAATGTTCTCATTAAGCAAATAATTGACAATTTAAATGCTATTTTAAAGTAAGATTTCAGAATGTATTTGGGAGCCTCTTAGCTGTGTAGCTTTGGTACTCAAAGTGAGCAAAACATTCTAAGCATTTCGAAATGTACAGGAATGGGTGGCAACATCACAAGCTAACGTGCTCTATTAATAATCTGTTTGGACCACAAACCGTCTCAGTACTGAAAAAGCATGTACTTCCTAGATAGAAAGTATGCTTTACTTAAAGGATTGAAAGACACAGTAATAAACAATTTTTAGCAGTTCCTATGAATAAATGGTATTTTTTCCTTGTAAGGTATGTTATAGCACTCTCAATTTTGCTCTTTCTAGACGACATCAAGAAGACACTTAGAGAAATATAATTTAAAAAAAATCTGATCTCAGTTTACAGGGTTCAGGTTACTTTCACATTTGAAATAGCTGAAAGTGCCACGTTTGCATGAATTTCATGTAATTCACACTCACTTGCATCTTTAATGCTCAGGGTAGAATCACTATCCATTATTTCCCGTTCGTTTTAGGTAATTTCATAAGTAGACTACCAAAGTCTAAAAACCAATTTAAAAAAAAATCTATTGAAATTCCGTACGGATATTGGCCCCATGTCCAGAGAGAACAGAGAAAACAGATCACAGTCTTCCTGAAACACAGGAACCGATCTACAAACAAATACATTATCTTCAAAAATGGCCACTCAGCAAACTAAAATATCTTCCACAATCTACTAAGACTCCCAGTAAAATCAGGGAATCTAAACAAGTGAATTTCAAATTTGACAAAGATCAATTTTGCTATAGCAGTGAAAAAACATAAATCAACCTGCGAGGAAAGTGCTCGTTTAAAACCAAATCCCTTCTTACTTTAGAGTAGGTGCTACTTGCCAGAGCAGTTGCTGTATTCAGTAAGTTATAAACAGTATTTCACAAATTTGTACTACTTGGTTTATGTCTGTAATAGTGGAAAGATCCACTAGATGATCTCTTTAGTATTTTTAGTTCTACCTCTGTTTTACTGAGCAGCATGAACCGAAAGTACTTCTAAAGATGCTAAATCTGCAGGGAGTTATTTATTTCAATCCCACTTTACATTTAAGAAAAGTTAATGCCACAGCTATCAACTACGAGTACTGATGTAGTAGTTAAGTAGATAAACTGGTAGTAACTTTCCGTTTCTAGAGATATGTCATTTATCTTCATGTGTGCGCCGCTTCATTTGCAAAGTGAAATAACTCCTGCACACCGTTATTTTAATGAAAAGTATTTCAAAGCAACTTCGGTATCCACAAAATATTGGTAAATATTGTTAGCTATGCTAAGAAGCAAGAGAGAAAATATAAAAACTCTTTGGCTGTTCTATAACCCAGTTTCAAATACAAGCCAGAAAACATCATTAATAGCATGAAAAGATCATCTCTAAAAAATATTCAGTATAAAATGTTACACTGCTCATTAATCAGAACGATCACCTGGAACAGACTCTGTAAAGCTTATTTAAGATGCATACATTTGCAGGCGTTTTATCGACTTTTTTGTTTAGATTATAGGTCTATAAACTTACATTGAATTAAGAGAGCTATGTTTGTGGTCTGTGTTGCAGTAGTTAGCAAACTTGAGCAAATAATTTATTTTTAATCCTTCTTAAGTACAAATACTATTCTATGACAACGCCACTTCAAAAAAATTGCTATATTTTCAAACACTCTGTGCATCACTTATACGTTCACACAGCTGCCTTAAAAATAAGCACAACCTGTTTTCCTAAGCTCAGCTATAAGCACTGGATTTTTCTACACTTAGTTCCAACTAGCTGTCACCAATATTTTACAGTACAATCAATATCTAACACATTTTCCTCAAGTTCAATTACTAATATATTCAGGATTCAAAACATAATTATTTACTATGTATTGAACTGTGCATTACTAAAACTCCAATTAAGTAAAAAAAAACACAAAAAAAACCAACAAGAAACCTTTGCTTTTCTAGAATACAAAATCAGACTGCTGTTTACATTTTATTTCCATAGAGTAAAATACCATATGCTTTCTTTTTTCCTAACTTCGTTGCTAAAGAAGTGGCTAAAATCACACCTTAAAAAAAAACACCTTCATGATTTGGCAAAACGTAAAGCTAACAAATAAAGCTTTATCCAGAGGTAGATCTACTGATTAGCAGAAGAAAACAAGAGTTACCTTACTGACTCCAACTTCAGGAATTTGAAGTGTGTGGCCAACATCTTTTTCTCTGAAAAATCAAGTTAATACATAAATTGTGACAAGATAGAAATAGCTCAAATAATAGCTTACTAAAGGTGCATTTCAACTGAACCTTAACACCATGTTTTTCTTCTGCACTATCTGCAAGCCTTACAGATACAGAAGTACTGTCTTACAATATACACAATGTGTGGCCTTACTTCACTTGCTTTCAGCCTTCTGTAAACTACACAGTAATACATGAGAATGCTAAAAAGTTTTTTTTTTAATCTATGAACTTGACATTTCTATATGAACTTTTCATTTCATTCAAGGCCTGTAAATACCAGTCTGAACACCGCATCCTCAAGTTCTGCCGTGCATCTTGGCATCAGTCTTCTAGACTGAAGTTGACTTCTTCATAGCATTAGACAAGTCATAAAAGCAATACATATACTGAAGCATTTTCAACAATTGAATTTCACGTAAATGTGCCTAGAAAACTCCAGGTACAGGAGCAAATTGAAATATGAATCAGCATCAGATAAAAGCAGTTGAAAATGACTGGAGATTTTACTAGGCACTGAAGAAAGCATTAATTTATCATTAAATTCATCATCACTATGATGAAACCTGATTTTGTTTTAACTATCAGAAATTAAAGAATGCATGCAGGTTAGCAAACAATGCAGCATATTATTTCAAAGTGGTGAATCAACCCCACCGGGATTGAAATGAGAAGCCCAAGTTATGCTTACTTGTGACTGAATTATTGAAGGAGTTATCTTAGTGGCACAGAAATAAAGTATACTTACTTTCTTAACTTCTAGCTATGTTGCTATTAGGACTTAGTCAAAATACCAAGTTACCATGTCTGCTGAACTACATAAAATACATACACTGTTATCATAGCAAATACGACATCATGTGACATGGCTGAAGTTTCTTACTGTGGGCTAACCTTAAGACAGTAAACCTCACAACTACTGAAGGCTAACAGGACAAGCAGGAACAGTGGGAACAAACAATCCCCAGTGGCTTATGCTGCCCTGAAAGATAGCACAGCTTCAGATATAGGTAACAAATTTCACTCAGTTCTACCTTCCAATTGTAGCAGGTTTCACAGCTGTGATAATATAAAGTGATCCGGTCTGTAGAACTGGTGATCTTATTACAATGACTCTGATACAAGGAGGCCAAATCTTTTCTTCATCTGCAATTATAAAGAAAAAAAGTTACCACCAACAATTTTACTCCTGCAGTCCGTAATTTTCTGATACTAACCGATATACAAACTGCAATTTTCTGGCACAACCCTATGAACTTTCAGAAAAAGAAATGTATAAGTACATCTGAGAGAAAACTTTGATTAGACTACTGTTTTAAACTTCTGTGCCTCCACACTAAATCATCAATCCAAAAATAATTCTCCTTCTTTGCATGTCCATAACTGTTTATGTACAGCCATAAAATATAAAACCCCACAATTTACTAACATCACCCTTCTCGTCAAAACTAGAGTGACTGACCAAATACTCTTCAAAAGGCCACATCGCAAATCTCATGCAAATAAAACATTATATTAGATAATTTCTGTCAAATATATTTTTATTGATTTTACTCTTACTATCTTTAAGCATAAGTACAGCTAACATGAGCCTACAGATGCATATTCTCTTTTCCTCATTGTCTGTTAATTAATATTCCAACAGCTGTGTGAATTCTGTTCTTGGATACATATTTGCAGCAACAGTTTCCAATGCTCTCAGGTAGGAACACATTGGCAAGGGTGGAAGACGTAGATAAAAAGTTATGAGAAGAGATATCATCTTCATTTTTGAGTGTTTTGTCACTGCAGTGGATTTTTAGAAAATTAGTAAGAGAAAGCAGGCTTGCTAGCATGGTGATCTTATAGCATTCAGACATTCTGAATGGCACTAACCAGTCAGAACTGGAGTAGCTGACTAAATGAAGGAATGAAAGCAAAAGAAACAAACTTGACTGTTAAAACTCCGAGCAGGGCCCAGGCTGCAGTACAGACTTCTTACGACTTGCAGTATCATTTGCGTGTACCAGTTGTTTGTATTAATCTTTCCACATTTTTCCTCACTCTCACCTTCAGAAAACACCACTCAGTTCTTGAGGTCTAAGACCCTAACATTACTTGGTGCAAAAGAACACACATGTTTTTCTCTCTATACCTATTTCTTATACGCAGGCACAAGAACATACTCAAAAGATTTCAAATACTACTGAGTACTCCTGCTTCACATTTTTTTTTTTTTTAATGGGAACTTGGAAAAATAAATTAATATCATACAACAAAGGTACAGTAATTCACCTTCATTTTCTGAATCTTCTGAATCATTGGTTTCTTCACTTGTTACTTCATCTGTACTGCTATAAGGTTCACGTTCAGAATCTGTAATTTCACCTTCTTCTGGCTCACTTTCTGTGTCTACTGTTCTACTGTCATCTGTATAAGCTGCAGTATCTGGTGTACTTTTGTGTGACTGAGAATTCATACTGTCTGTAGAAATCGATTCTTTGGCTGTTAGATTGTTTCGTATTTTTGTGTCCATTTTTGTCTTCTTTCTTGCATTAGGAGACTCTTCTTCTTCAGTAGAACTAACTTGCTCAGTAGTGGAAAAGCAATTCAAACTGTTAGATGATTTCTGCTCTTCTATGTCCATATCCTGGAGAAGAGTTATAGAAATCACACTTGAGGAAAGTTGTATTCTTTACAGATTGAGTCTAAGTCCACTATCAGTCCGCTATCAGCCTGGAATTAAATTCTTCATTAGCAATTATTTAAAAACTATTAATAAATGCTTGCCTTTCGATAAAGTTCTGCACATTTCACATCCCACTGGATATAACTAACACCGTAATCTACCTGATTAGTGGGACTACACTCCTTTTCCAATCTCCATTTAACTCTTTTGGCTTTTCTTACACAAAAAAGTTACAATCCTTGCTCTCACTCTCAAACTTATAAATACCATTGACTAATTTCCAGTTTTGCTTTCATGACTCTTCTGTACCTCTCTAACACAATTCTTCCAACTTGTTTTAAGCTTCTTTAGTCTTCATCGTAATTTCCTCCTGTTTTTTCTCTTTTTGTCTCCCCCCAAGGGCGGTTCCACAAATTGGAAATGCCCACTCTTTTTTGCCTAATGATCTGCTCTCTCCCCTTTCAAAACTGCAACTTAAACAAAAGCCTGTGAAGAGCTTCTAAGTCTAATTTGTGCTATGTGGAGCAGGTTCTACCGAGAGTCCGTTTTTGACTGCAACAGATATCTCCACAGTATGGCAGACAGATTACTACAGATTTTTCCATCATCACTTAATTTCACGGGCAGAAAAAAAGACCAACATTATTTAACTGAAAAATCTACAAAGTTTTACATCCATTTTGCCAGAGCACCTTGAAAATGTAATTCTAAATTTGGTAAAATTAAAAAAAAAAAAAGGAAATGAACACAAACAACTTGAAAAGAGAAACCATATCAGATTTCGTTGTATAATTATTTGCCTTTTTAAATTCAGAATTAAAGCATTAAATTGCCCTGAAGTATACAAAAATTTGCAACACAGGTAAAGTTAAAAAAGTTGACTTTTCCAGGAAGTTTTTGCATCAAGTATTTTCCATTTCATGATACGTGAAGTAATGCTTATGTTAATACCATGGAAATTAAAGCACTTTACCGAAAGAAAATATGAAATTGACTATTATTATAAAAACTTACCAGTGACGCAGTTACAGGTCAAAACTAAGAATTCCTCTCAGCCCAGTAGTCAAGCTATTGCTTAGGGCTTTAATGTATGCTTTTGAAGCACGTTCAGTAAGACAACAAATATTAAATGACCTCACATTTTACCTTAAAGAATGCCAGTCTGCATTTGGCCTCCTCCCTGAAACCCTAAGAATTGTAACTAGGAAGGAAGAGGATTGCAAAGCCACTGCCTGTGTTGTTTATTTTCAATGATACAGTAACCTGTCGAAAAGCAAGTGTTGCACAGTTCATCCATACCATGGGCTTTCACTATCTGTAACATCTGGTGAGACTGACCAAGACTTTAAACTAGCATTGACAGGGGAAGAGAATACTATTAGGAGCACTGAGATTAAGCCCAGCAATGGTACAGCACTATCTGAGGCTGACAAGCCTAATGGTAGCATTTACACTGTTCCAGGGAGTTCAGAAAGAAACATCTGTAAAGCTTGTATCCCAATGCAAGCTGTACGAGGAACAAAATGGGATGAACTGGAAACTTTGGTCCTTTCCCAGAGCTATGGTATCATTGGTATTAGTGAGACTTGGTGGGACAAGTCCCATGAATGGAGTTCTGGGATGGAGAGCTATTCGCTGCTCAGGAGAGATAGACAGGGCAAGTGAGGTGGTGGTGCTGCATGGTAGCTAAGGGAGAGATTAGACAGGACAGCCCATGCCATTAGGGATGGTACAGTAGAAAGCCTCTAGGTGAGGAATAAGCGGATGGATAGTAAACCAAATACTGTGGGTGCCCACTGTCAACTGACCCCCCAGGACAATGGGATGAGCTATTCTATGGCAATTAGGAAAACTACTGAACTGGTTGCTCTCGTTCTTATGGGAGATTTCAACTTCTCAGGCATAAAATGGGAATTTCACATTGCCGCACCAAGCAAGTCTGGGAAATTCCTAAAGCACGTTGAAGGTAACTTCCCATTACAAGTATTGAGTGAGCCAACTAGGAAAGGCACCCTCCTGGACCTGCTGTTTGAGAATAGAAAATGCCCTGTGGGACAGGTGACAACAGGTGGCTGTCTTGGCCACAGTCAATCATGAAATAGTTCAAAATCTTTTATTACCCAGAGAAAAAAGGTCAGGGTTGCCACCCTGGACTTTGAAAGAGCAGACTAAGTTTCTCAGGGAGCTAGTCAGCAGTGTCTCTAGAGAACTCATTGTAGAGGCTTAGGCATCCACAAGAGCTGGTCACTTGTCAAGAACCACCTTTTAAAAGCCCAGGAGCAGGCCATCCCACTGTGCCACAAGCAAGCAGGGCAGAAGACAGGCCTGGATGAACAGTGAACTTCTCCTGGAATTAAGGCAAAAAAAACTGAAGTGCATGATCTCTGGAAGCAAGATCTGACTTCACAGGAAGAATACAGAGCTGGAGTTCACATGTGCAGGGAAAAGAAGACAACAAAAGCAAGAGCTCAACCTGAGTTAACACTGGCCGTTGTGGTATCAGACAGCAAAAAAAGAAAAAGTTTTTTTTTTTTAAGTATGTCAACAGCAAGAGGACAACAAAGAAAAACACTGAACCATTCACTTGAAGTGAATGGTTATCTAACAAGTAACATCAAGCAAAAGGTGGAAGCATTTAATGCAGGATTTAATAGCAACTGACAGACCCTGGACCCAGAAAAACAACAGACTTGTTGTTCAAACCTGTTTCCCTGGAAAGCCTTACAAAGAATATTGTCCCAGGAGATAATGAAAGACATTTAAAAAACAAAGCTATTGTCACGCATAGTCAACGTATCTTAAGTCGTGCCTTAAACTTTCATTTGAGCTCCTGAAATATTTTAGCTATAAATAAGTTTAGAAATCCTTGTACGAACTTGAGGATCTTCAAATTGCATTCCCAAAGACTGTGGATTTTAAGCCCTTTAATGATTTCACATATCTACATCAAAATTCATGCTTTGGTCATGTCTGAACATTAAGCCTAGGACTGCTGAAAGTATCTGGCAGTGTCTCCTACTGAAGAAATCCTTTTGCGATATATGACCACTAGAAACAAAACAGAACATATGTACCATACATAAACATGCAACTCCGCAAACAGCTAATAACTTGCGTCCATATAGCCACTGCTTTTAAAAAATAAGTAGAACCAACAGTAAACAGAATATTCAGTAAGCTTCATCTTGAATGACTAAAATACCAGCAGTGCACTTTATTTCTCAATAACAAGATATTTAACTAATCTTGATAAATTTATGACGCATAACAAGGATGAAAGTACATGCTTATTATTAATAGTAGTTGCATCCTGAACCTAGGCATATTCTTTTTTTTTTTATATTTTTTGCCCTGCCTAATATCTAAACAGTCACTAAACTGATCACAAGTTGGACAGAGGCTGCCTCTCTACCATTCAGCTCTGAAAAGCAGCATCACTACATGATCTCTGGCTTTTCCTCTGTTAGCCTGACAGTCAAGTTGAGAGGTGGGATGAAGTTAATCCATAATAAACTATTCCTTAACTACAGGGTTGAAGCAGTTCTTATTTCTGCATTTCTGACAAAGACAGACAAAAATACAAGTGAAGTAGTTTAGGATCAGCAAATCGTTTTCATGTATCCTGTGGAAGGAACTGATGCTTTGCTTTCTAAAGAACAGGTCACAAACTACACATGCAAAGACCTTCAAAAGTATCATCTTACACACATGAATAATAATGTGTTTTTAATTACTTATTCAAAATATTTTAAACATATAGCTATACTTTCTCTGTGACAGAGAAAGACAATTTGCTGCTTCCAAGGAACTTCCTATTTTTCTATATTACACCTGAGCTACATAGATGCTCATGCAACTCTCGGGTATGCCTACAAATCAGAACTTAAATTATTTTGTGTATACATAGTGCAGTTCTAAGAAACATTTCCCAACAACTCTTTCACTCAGATGACTAAGCTTTCACTTGCTAACACCATTTCACAAGTACTCCAATTACCATCTTCTACTCTACGCAATACTGGAAGTTCCAATACAAAAATCCAACTAAAAACCATCAAGGGAGTAAAGCTCTTCCTATATTATGAAGTCATCTTACACGTTAGTGGGAAGCTCTGAAACACTGAAAGCACACATCTGCCTTACCTAAAGAGTATGTAGTGCAACTAGTCAAGACATCCCATGTAAAAATAGGGATACTAAACAGGTGTTCTCCCCAAATATTCATAATACCATCAAAGTTTTCTTCAGATGTTTTACTTATACGGTGTTTCAATTTACTTTTTTTTGTTTACTTTTTAGATAAACTGATGTTGATCAAATAAATCGAAAAGAAAATGAGTAATTTCTTTTGGGAAATAGGTATCCAAACATCAACTAGTAGATACTTTTTCCTCTTAGTATATAAATCAAGGTTAAAGGTAAACATCCACAGACTAACGTGTTCGGTGTCTCAACTCTACCTTTACCAGAAGCTGCCAATCCAAAAGAAGAAATCTTCAGACTAGCCATGGTTTCTGTCAACTGACGTACCTAAAGATGGGATGAATATCAGCAAAAAGTAAACTACATGTGATAAAAATAAAAATCACTGTTTCAAGAGTCATATGGGAAATACTATACTAGAAAGCCTTGTCTCTTGCACAGAAGTAATTAGGACAGATCTATAATAGTAAAGAATACAGTGGAAGTTAATTTTGAGAACCACACTGAAATAAAATTCAACAGACAGTAGTCAAGAATAAACTGTAAAAATTATTTATGGAAAAAAGTCATAGGTCAGAGCCTATTGACAGCACCTAAGTTTTGCTGTGTGTCACTCAAAACGCTAATCTAGCAAATAAAACTACATGATGACCATTGCATAAAGTCTATTCTCCAACTAGTATGAAAATGTGAATCCAGATAGTGGATCAGAGCTCACATCATTCATGCTACCCCGTGAGGTTTTTTGTTGTTGAATTTTTTTTAATGGTTTTTAAACTTCTCAGAATTTGCCTATTTAAAGATTCCTTTCGTGCAGAAAGCAATTATGGTAATTCTCAATCAATTTTCTTGGCCTATCTCTACAGAAAGAAAAAAGAACTAGAGCCTTATAATTCCAAGAATTCCACTCATCCCTCTTAAGCAAGCTGTGTACAGTCTAAATTCCATGTTTTGTCAAGCACAACACCTGACTGCCTATTAAAAGCAAGCACATGGGCAGCAAAGTTGGAAGAGAAGTATTCATAATAAAGAAGTTTGACTTCAAACAATCTCTGCATAAAGCTCTTAATAAATTAGGAACACTTCTCAGAAGACACTAATTCAAGTTCCCCCCCCCTTTCATTTTTTTGCTATTACAAGTACATTCATTTTTCACAGAGACTCATTAACATTTTCTTGTGTGGTAATTTGGCTTGTTAAAAACACAAGAACATTTACTTAACTATTAGAGTAACTTTATTCTTTAGATTCTCAGATTCATATTGCTTTTTCACAAACACTGCAGTATTTGTGGAGAACAATTTTTATTTCTGTAGTGCTAATCATCCCAGTGTATTATTTCTAAGTAAGCAGCATACGTAAGATAGTGAGCACAGCAAATACCTCACAGTAGCTGCAAACAAAATTGCAACTTAAAAAGAAAAGAAGAGAAACTACACCTTCCAGTCACCAGAAACAGGAATCATCTGCTTGACGATTAGTCGTTTTTAGATTAAAAGGAGATAAATCTTTTTTAAATGGCTTGAATAATTTTTTTGTAAAAACTGTACAGCTACCAATATTATGTACATACAAATATTTTTGGTGATTATATGTACAACTACTAAACTTCCTTACTGCTTGTATGTAAGTTATAAGTAATACCGAGTATCTATCAATATTTGTTTACGTTTAATCCCCTAACTGAAAAAGAAAGCAAGCAAGCTTAACAAGTACTTGTGTACTTCAAGCTTTCTATCCGCTGCTCACTGTCTTCTTCAGATCACATGCATTTTCTTGTAAGCATTCTAATCTTAACTGGGGAATGATAACAACATCCAGGTGTAGTTTGACACTCCCAGAATTAGACTCTGATATTGCTTTATTTATCACCGATAGCCCTTCACAAACCAGGCAAAAAAAAAATATATATTCTCCTATTTGTAATGGTGTGGGGGAAATAAAAAAAGAAAAAAAGAGTAAGACGTCCAAGAAATCAGTTAATGTTCAGAGGCATTAGATATGACCCTAAAGAGCTTTTTGCTTTCTAAATCTAACAGTGCATTTACACAGAAGTGGAACGATAGGAAGGCTTTTTATTTTTTCCAAAGTTAAAGCAGAGTAACTGTCAATTTGAATTCTTTCATAAAAAAATATAAATGAAATAAAAAGTGCCACAGTTTCCATGACACAACCTTTACCTCCCCTGCTCAGAGATGCACAAATCTGTGCGCAAAAGAACATATTTTAAACAGTTTTCCTGCTAGCCTGTTGGTTAAAATGAGTTATTTCACAAAGTGAAGTACTCAGTTTGTTATCAATAAAACTCATCGTCAAAAGTGGATGTTTACCTCCTACCTTGTGACTGTGCAAACTTCACAGAAAACATCTCTTAAGCATGAAGCGAGCTAAAGGCAAGCAGCTATCTGCAATATAGTTGGATGACATAAGCAGATGGGGATGGGACCCCACAAGGTAGCCAATGTTATTTTAGAGCTATGTATGTCACAAAACTTTTAATATATTTGTACATTCAGGCCAGTTGGAAAATTTCACCACAAAACTAAATTTAAGGGATTTACTAATTGCACTATTTGATGAAAGTTAATTCCTACAATTTCTCCGACTTGTTTTCTGGGCACATGATGAAGTTCTGGATTAACAATGCCTTTTGAGAGTTTCAGAATGCTAATTCTGTACTTGCTCACAGCATGTCCAGAACTTAGATGCTGGTAAAACTACTAACTAGCTTCAATTGCATTATCTCCTTATATCTAAACAACCATTACACTCAGCATTGCTAAGTATCTACCCTAAGCTTTTGAAAAGGAAAGGTCCACATGAAGCTATCGTTGGCCACAATATAAACACAAATTCTGTAACTGACCATCTACAACTATACATCTAACATACAATATAAGTTTCTGTTTTCAAATCTTTCAGACAGCCTGAACTCTGAAAAGACAATTTTAAGCTCTGTCCTGATGTTACATAATGATTATGCTTGCATACTATGTGATTCTTTCAGATTTCAACAAATCAGCTGTGCTGGAATCTCTGCAATGAAATTATGCAATGGTTAAAGCCGTGGCTTTAAAAATGGGAACTACGGAAGCCCTGCAAACCAAAAATAACACTTTCAATTAAATCCTAATAAAATAAATCTGCAGAACAGCAACATATAGATTTGATTCAACATCAGTGACAGTGTTCATTAAGAGAAGACTTCATGAGTTTTAATGTGCATGTGACAACAGACATTTTTCCAAGATACCTACTAACTGTGCTTTCTGGTAGACTTCCTTAGCAATCAGAAGAGAATAGAAATGAAGCTACAAAACGTAACTTAAAATACAAGTTAATTACAGTCAGCACTTATTAAGATTACAGTTTACTTATACGCCAGGGACAACAAAAACGTATTGATCAAAAAATGTCAATAGAAGAACATATTAAAGTAATCAGAACTTCACAGACATTTCATCAATTTCAAATGACGGCAGGGATACAGTGAAAACATCAGTGCAATCAGCTCTGGAGTAGTCATGGAGAACAAGTGGTCCCTACGTTTTCAAAACCTTCCTTAATTTTTGAATTCATCACATGAATATTAAAAAAAAAAAAAGAGCAAAAACCAAAAATCAAGTCCACGCAGTCCACACAGTAGCCTAACTTCACCTCTGAGTATTTGCTAAAGAGCTTCACTGATACTGAACTTTAAAGATCTACACAGCCGTATTTTAATGAAGTAACACTGAAAAGTGAGGGAATCCAAGTTTAAAGTTCCATCTTTAACAGTTCAATGAGAAAATTTTAACACTAGCTACATCTAAGCAACTTGTCTTATATGGTTCAAAAACATCTGACTCTTTCAGAAGACAAACACACATCCTCTAAACACCAAATCCCAGGACCTCTCAGTTTCGTAACAAAGAAACCAAAATAATACAGGTTTTGCATTTTTTTTTTTTTCCTCTAGAAGTTCTGAAGTTACCTTATACTCATTTGCAGTAGACCACTCTGGTTCTTTTCTCTTCTTTTTCCCTTTCTTGTCCTTGACATGCTGAGAACCAGAAGCCTGATAAGACTGCAGATCCACACGCGAATGAAACTGGTATCGTCCGCTTTCCACATCACAGTAGTAATAAATCCCAGTTGCTGGATCATAATACAGTTGATTTTCCTTTATAAGAAAAATAAAGAATAGCATTATCATTTCTTTGATAAACACCATACAGCAGAACACCCAGCTAAGAATCATAGAATCACAGAATCGCTCAGGATGGAAAAGACCTTAAAGATCATCGAGTCCAACTGCTACCTAACCATACTACCCTAACTAACAGCCCTCTGCTAAATCATGTCCCTGAGCACCACATCCAAACAGTTTTTAAACACATCCAGAAAGTGCCACACACACCTTTTGTGTCATTCCCCCCCCCCTCCCCCCCCAGGAAATACTCAAACCTGCTGGAGAACTGAAGTTTTGATCTTTGCTGGTTACCTGATAAGGTGACCACATCCACACCTGGTAACGCTGATACTGTTGCAGTTTGAGACTTTAAATAAAAAGTAACAAAGAGCAGAGTAAAACTGAAAACAACTAGTTTTGTTTACTATGGCCACATTTGTTTTTAAAATGAGTTGCATGTAATGGTGCAAACAGAACCTGTTTTCAGCAGAGTAGTTCCAGTATAATTTGTTATTGTTTCTACTTGCATCTATATATGCTTGTATATACACGCGCACCTTATAGGACAAAAAGAGAACTCTGAACAATTCTCCTATGAAAAACATATTGAAGAATATAACCATTACGGAACTTTGATTAAAGCTAGCCTGGATCTTAGCTCTCTTCTTATATCAACTTCTACAACAACATTTGCAGTAGAGAAAAAATGCCAAGCATTCTGAAAACTATACTTACCGAATTATAGTAGAATCCAGTGCTGTGGTCATAATACAACCCCGTATTTTCATCATATATAAACCCAGTCTGTGAAACAGCAGCTTCTGCAGCAGCTCTCAAGCTCTCTGCCAAAGAACCCTCCGGTACTGAAGTATCTCTTGCTTCCTAAAACCAGAAAGTAAGAAACCAAATTTTCTTCTGAAAAGAACCTCCTTGGTTCTTCAGCACTTACAGTGTGGTATTTTAAACAAAACATTAGCGCTCTGTTGACTTGATTGCTTAAGGGACTACTAGACAAGAAGGCAAAAATCTGTCATTTACTGTTAAATTCCTACTGATTATTATGGAACCAAATTTTCAAAAAAATATCCTACCAACTTTCTCCTCCTTATATGTTGCCTACTTCCTCTTATGGAAATAAAAAATAATGGGACCCCAAGTGAAATTCACCACGGCTATACTAAATGCTTTCTGCTGTTAAAAAAAATGCCAGATTTTTAGTGTTTCCGACCCATATTGGACATCTGTTTTAGAATGTCAACACTTTTCCAAGCAAATCTAGGACTAATATTACACTGAACACACAAAGAACTCAAAGCATAAGAAAGTCTGCTATCATTATTACATCATCACCAAAGAAGAGATCATTCCACACACTGACATAAAGACTGAAAGAATAACTTTTAAATGAAATTAAACATTAATAGATTTCTGACTTCAAAATTCATAAAACCCAGCATAGGTTTGTAACCTGTGAATTTTGGATCAGATTTTCCTCTTCTCCACCTTCAGTGACTTCAGTGCTATTCACCCTTAAAGGAATATTAGCATCCATCTGTGACTCCTCTGTGAAATCATGCTCGGTGCCTTCAGTCCCATGATTGTTCTGCACTGGTAGCTCAGATGCATAGTCCTGAGCATCAGTGTGATTGTAATAATTTTCATAGTAGTAATAATCTGCAGGGAAAAGAAGTTGAAGATACACAAATCAGCAAAGCAACATTTCACACAAAACAGTTTCAGACTAACTGAAAATTTAAGCACAGAAGTAGTCTAACAAGAATCCATTACTAAGTCTTGCCTGCATGCGTTATTCTACTTTTACCGAACTGTGTCTTGTTCTAACATACTTTAAGAATTGGTACAACAACAACTACCAGTATAATACTGGAGATTACTGCATATCAGAGTAACGTGGCACAAATTCACATACAGTGCATGCTACACTTTATCCTGTTCTAAAAAATACCACTTGAATAAATAGGAAACAGCCTAAAAGCTGATGTTGGGTTACTAAATTTAATGCAGTTACCGATAGGAACTTCAAACGTGTTTTATACAAAACAAACAAAAGCAAACTAAAAAACCCAAGATACCAGTTCACAACAGTGCTCTAGACTGACACACAATACCCCATCTACCTGCTTGTGACCATGCATAGTCCTCGGTTTGTACTTCTACACTAGATGTGTCTTTCTCCTTCCTACTGTGGATTTCCTTAGTGAGCTCTTCAACCTGAAAGAAAAACAGGATGTTATGGAACACAAAGATACATGCCAGGAAGACACTCATTCCATTTTGTCTACAACTCAGTCAAAGCATAGTTGCCTTCTAGCCACTGCAGTCAGTCTTTGTTTAGCAGGAGACAATTTTCTACATGGATTGCTGCCATCATGAAAAACACTTCTGCTCAAGAAAGTGACGCTCTTGGAAGAAAACACTCAACTCGGGTTATTTCTAAGGAACCGAACTGCAAGCTGAATTTCAAGCGAAGACCACCACACTGTGCTGAACGAGTATGACTTTGAACAAATTTCCCAGAAGCATCACTGGGACCTTTGCTCCGCTTTTCCCTCATCACCGTCACGAAGCTCTTCTCGCTAACCCCGCTTCCCCCTCAGACTACGGAATCACTTTTGTGGTTCAGAGGCCTCTACCACCCTCCTCCCCACCCACGCTCCGGAGGAGAGCCCTGGGCCCTACCTGCCGCCGCAGTAATTCGCTGCCGTCCCGCGCCTCGCGGTAGAGGCGCTCGGTGCGCCGCAGCCGGCGCTGCGCCCGCTCCAGCTGCCCGCGGCAGGCGGCCAGGTCCGCCTCCAAGGCTGCCACCTGGTCCCGCAGGGCCCGCACCTCGCCGTGGGGCGGGGAGGCCATGCCCATCCGCTCCTCAGCGCCCGCCTGCCGGCCCCCGCCNGCGGCCCCGACCGCCGGCCCCGGCCATGGCGCCCGGCCGGGCGCGAGGGCACCAACGGCGGGGTCGCGCGCCCCTCAGGAACCTCGCCCGATAGCGGCGCCGCGGGAAAAGTTTCCCCGTAAAGCGCGAGAACCAGACCACTAGGCGGGAACGCGGCACAACCCGGAAGTAAAATGGGGAAGCAGGAAGTGACTTCACAGGGTTGGATCGTTGTGGGGTGCGCGTGCGCTCGGTGTCAGCTTGCCGTTGCTAGGCGACACGCTGGGGTCTACTCTCCGTCAGGGGAGCGCTGAGCAGTGGAATTGCTCGCGGCATCGGCTCCCAGAGGGGAGGCTGTGGCGGCGGGTGCTGAAGGGCGTCCGAAGAACGCCAGAGAGAGCCGGGATGTCGGATTCCGAGACTAGGTAAGGCAGTCTCGAGACTGTATGTGCTCAAAATTCATAAATGGGCTTAAACGGCTTCCCTGGGTCCAGAAGGCTGCTTGCTTGCCTTGCGTCAGTCCACTGTTGGGTCTATTGCTCTTAAGGTACCCCACGGTGCCGTGTACAACATCTTATGGGGCAAACTAGCAACTCTAGCACCTATTTATTATTTTTTTTCTCCTGAGATTTCTCAAGTCTAGATGTAGTAAACTTCATATCCTTCCAAGAAAATGCTATGACTGAAAGTACTGCAATTATACCTACATGAATAGCATTCAAGGCTACTGCCTTAAATCTGCAAATTGCAGTTTTTCTATATATATACATATATTACATAACATACTATTCTAATATAATACTCCACACAAATTGGCAGATTATGAACAGTGCATGGAGATGAATATTGGCTTCAGTGTGTTGGAAATGATAGTGGCAATGTTGGTGTATCACAGAGTTTGCACCCCATGGATCCCATGAATGCTCACACAGCAACAGAAAGAACACCGTATACAAGTTTGTTAGGACCTATTGAACCGATATGAGGTTGAAGGTGACAGTTTCCTGGACCACATCATAACTCGTAATGAGGTGTGGTATCATCACTATGAGCCAGAATCAACACAGCAGCACATGTGAATTCCCCATCAACAAAAGAGTTCGAGATGCAGCCCTCAGCAGGTAAAGTGCTGTGCACTATCTTCTGGGATAAAAAAGAAGTGATCCTTCTGGATTTCCTGGAACCCAGACTAATGGCCAAGAGGGCCAATGCCATCTTGGCCTGAGTTAGAAATAGTGTGGCCAGCAGGAGCAGGGAGGTAATTGTCCCCCTGTACTCAGCACTGGTGAGGCTGCACCTTGAGTACTGTGTCCAGTTTTGGGCCCCTCACTACAAGAAAGACATTGAGTCCCTTGGAATGTGTCCAGAGAAGGGCAATGAAACTGGTGAGGGGTCTGGAGCATAAGTCTTATGAGGAGCAGCTGAGGGAGCTGAGATTGTTTAGTCTGGAGAAGAGGAGGCTCAGGGGAGAACTTATTGCAACTTCCTGAAGAAGTTGTGATGAGGAGGGGTTTGGCCTCTTCTCCCAGGCAACAAACAGGACCTGAGGAAATGGCCAGAAGTTGTACCAGAGGAGGTTTAGGTTAGACATAAGAAGACACTCTCAGAGAGTGGTCAGGTACTGGAATGGCCTGCCCAGGGAGGCGGTGGAGTCGCCGTCCCTGGCAGTGCTCAAGAGGCATCTAGATGAGGAGCTACAAGATATGGTTTAGTGGCTTGTGGTAGCAATGGTAATGGAAGGACAGTTAGACTAGATGATCTTGCAGGTCATTTTCGACCTTGCAATTCTATGTTTCTATAATCACAAAGTTGACTAAGCTGAAGGTTCATACTTCCAGAGTCAGGCCAGAGAAAAAGACAACCTTTTAGACAACCTTTTTTTTGCAGAACTTTGAATAAGGCAATTACTTTGCCCCAGGTTAGAGATGTTAAAGGCTTCACTGTGTGTGATTTTGACCCTTAGTACTCTGGCCATATATATAACAGCAGAAGACAGTGCATCATTTTCTATCAGCATAAGCAAGGTCAATCAAAGAAAGCAAGGATTCTTACTTACAGCTACAGAGCAGTTTGTCACAAAAAAAAGTTTCTTTTATCTACATGCAGAAGCTAGAGGCAGCTTACTTGTGTTCCTAAGTTAACAGGGGTCCTTTCTCTCAGGCAAGTCACCAGTTCACACCATAATCTGTATTTTTCCACAGAGCCTGATTACTACTTGTTTCCTGCCTGCAACAAGATGAATACACTCCAAAGAGATGTGCAGGTGGTGATGGTGTGCCTTGAACTGTGAAGAGAGCTGAAAGAAGCTCTAGCGAAAGAGAGCGGAAAGAAGCTCTAGAGAAAGAGAGCTGAAAGAAGCTCTAGCGAAAGGGAGCTGAAAGAAGCTCTAGCAAAAAAGAAAGAGCTGAAAAAAGCTCTAGTGAAAGAGAGCTGAAAGAAGCTCTAGCTCTAGCTCTAGCTCTAGCTCCATTCCCTGGAGGTGTTGAAGGCCAGATTGGATGGGGCCCTGGGCAACCTGGTCTAGTATTAAATGAGGAGGCTGGTGGCCCTGCCTGGCAGGGAGTTTGGAGATTCATAATCCTGGAGGTCCCTTCCAACCTGGGCCATTCTGTGATTCTGTGAAGCTCTAGCGAAAGGGAGCTGAAAGAAGCTCTAGTGAAAGAGAGCTGAAAAAAGCTCTAGTGAAAGAGAGAGCTGAAAGAAGCTGTAGAGAAAGGGAGCTGAAAGAAGCTCTAGAGAAAGAGCTGAAAGAAGCTCTAGTGAAGAAGAAAGAGCTGAAAGAAGCTCTAGCAAAAGAGAGCTGAAAGAAGCTCTAGCGAAAAAGGGCTGAAAGGAGTCCTATAGAGAAAAGGGCTGAAAGAAGCACTACGAAGAAATGGGCTGAAAGAAGTCCTACAGAGAAGCATCGGGCTGAAAGAGGGCCTATCCTGCTGAAAGAAGCGCAAGACTGAGGGAAGTCTTTGCATCCCCAGCCAATTGCCCTTTGCTGGACAAAGGTAAGTGATTATATGCCATGGGGAACAAAATGACATCTGAACCGAAAAATGTCGTAGTAATGTCCCATCACTAAAGGTGACGGGATGGTGTCCAGGTTGCTAATAAACTTGAGAAAAATTTTTGAAGCCTTAAAAAGTCATACAGACTCATCATTGGCTGCCCACCATTCATCTGAGGATGAAGGAACCGCTGGCTTCTCGTCGGGCTCGCCCAACTGTGCCATCAGATCCTTCATTGTCACTGCCGCGGGGGGTCCTCGCCGCCTCCTCTCCCAAAGGCCTGAGGACTCTTTTGATTCTGGCCCGATAGACCTTAAGGAAGAGCCGGATCTGTTTCTCCCCGATCCGTATGATACGTGGGTGCGTATTTGGAGGGAGGCCAGGAAAGCTGGATACACGGATATGTTGAGGGCTTTCCCTTTCATTGTGACCCCGGGACAAGAGCCGCGGTGGGAGGCTTTGTCGTCTAGTGTCCTGCGAGACACCGTGTGGGAATCGAAATGGAGGGGTTGACACAGTCAGGCAACTGAAAACTTGTTACTGCAGCGGAGAAACCCACTTCGGGCTGTAGATGTGACTGCCTTGATGGGGGAGGGAGATTTCTCCACCCCAGCTCTACAGGTGCTAATTGCTGCGGAGGGATTACAGCAAGTTAAGTATTTGACAACGAGTACTCTCCGAGCTGTACCTGAGGCTGGAAAGCAAAGGCAGTCTTTTGTTAGTATTAAGCAACAGCCCCAAGAACCGTATATGACATTTCTGGATAGGCTTAAGAACTCGCTGAAAAAACATGTTGATAATGAGCAGGAGAGAGCTCTTGTATTTCAACAGCTAGCAATTGAAAATGCGAACGACGACTGCAACAAGGTGCTGCTTGCTGTAAAGAATCCCACTATGAAGGAGTTTGCACAACAAGAGGCACTGGAGTGGAAGCTATCAAAGCTCAGCAACTCGAAGCAAAGCTTGCAGACCCTGAGCCTATGGCTCATTCACCACTGCCAGAGAAGGAGGATCAAACCTCCAGACTTGGTGATCGTCAGTGTGTGGGAGCTGGAGCTGCAGAAGCCTGCTGCTGAGACGTATGCTGGCATTTGTATTCTCACTCATTCCAGCTGTTGGCATTTTTGCAGCGTATTTTTCTGAACCTTTTTGCTGTTGTAGCTGTTGTTCAGTGCTCCAGAAAATTCTAAGATAGGCCTAACAACATTGAAGGTATGTTTGAAAGCTGTGCTATGTCTGAATTCTAAATTAGAAAACAGTATTTGCTATAAAATGATGTGTGTTCATGTGCAGTAGATTGGCAATGTAGGAAGCTTTCTCAGATTTGGTTGTATAATCCAACTTGACTGGCTGAATATCTTCTGGTGTTTAAGAATGTAATGCGTATACTTACAACTGTATACCTTACCTGCACCTGCCTGGCTTTCATAATTCTGGTTCTGAGTATGTAATTTCAGTGATTTAAAAAATAATAATAGATTTCCCTATTAAAAATTAGAAAAAAAAAAAGGGGGGGATGGGGGGAGGTGGGGGAGTGCAGGTATGATCCCTCAGGAAAGAGTAGCTGAAGCATGCTATGTTCTTAATTTTCTAAATTGTTGGACAGTGGTAACGTGGGGCTGAGGCTATGCTTGTGTCTTAACAGGAACAAGTCCGAGATGGGTACCAGCATGATGGATCCGGCCATCTATCTTGTCATTTGCTGTAACATGATCACAGCACTTTCATCAGCGGTTTGGATTCTCACCAGCAGGATGGGACAAGACACACTTTGCTTGTCAACTGTGTCACCAAGGAATCATAAGAATTGGAATCATTGGGATTGGTTAATATGAACTATTGTTTGTACCCTAAAGAGCCCATCATTTGTTCAGTGTGTTAATTTTAGTTTAGCTACTTTTAGGAATGTTTCTGAACCGCACCTCTTTTTCTATTAATGGAGAAGGGGTAGAAGTGGGATAAAGAAAGTTAATCTTGTTAATGAGTAAAAAAGCTCAGCACTAACTTGAGCCAGACGTAAACACACACAAGGCGCCTGGCTCCTACATTTGACCAGTTGTTGTTGCGCGGGTATGCAAGGTTGTAAGCACTTACAATAAACGTCCTTCGTTCTGCACCAGCAAGGGAGTCCGCGCCTCTCACTCACCGCACCAGCAAGGGAGCTCAGAGCCCTGTTGCCACAATCAGCGTATCACATTTAATCAGGCAATGACACGTGCTGACTTCAGCACTCTGATAACCATTTCTAGTAACAACCACCATGTCTATGCACATGTCTTGGAAGAGAACTCAGCCACAGGGAAAATAAAGAGAAAACCAGCTGCAACAGATGAAGTTGTAGTTCTTTTCAACAATTAATCCAGAGACTGTCTTGTTTTCCCTTTCCACAGCCCTCCTATACCTGTGAGTATACATTGCACTGGATATCCATGTAGATAACATTGTCTCCCTCCCGTGGCACTGGTTTGGAGGAGACAAATTGCCTGGAGGTGAAATAAAGGCTCCTCTACTGTGAGGTGGAGTGGAAAATTCTGGAGAGCAGTATGCCTGCATCATAGTAGAGGGGCAGGTCACTGAGCCAGCCTTGACCTAGTCTTGGCCTAACAAGGGCTCCCAATGGCATCCTCTTAGAGACACAAGGACTATTTCTGCAGAAGTGTGACCCCAGAGCACTGTCTCCCAGCAGGAGGCAGCTGATCAGTTACTCCCCTTCTAATGGACACTGAGAACACTTGGGCACAGGGCTTTTGGAAAGGACCAGAAATTATGTGCGAAGGGCTGCAAGGTGCTAAGGCCTGCAAGAGGCCTAACTGACTAAGAGGTCAGTAATTCTGCTTCTAATTCACGGTGTGTAGACTGAGCTTATGTTGACAGCTTGTTTTGAGCCAGCACGGAGATTTTAAATAGAATTAGCAAACTGTATCTTGGTGTTTTACTTGGTACTGCTTGCTATGGTCTTGTTGCATCATTTTTGAATTAGTTTTGACATACTATGGTATATCTTGCTATTAAAGCTTCTGCATATTAGTTCTGTTTTTTCTTTTTTTAAATTTTCTCCTCTCGGTGTAGTGTAGCTAGTTCCATGTCCTGGGGTTTCTTGGTTCATACAAGGATCTATTGCACTTAAGAGACTTAACTGTTGTCCTACTGCAAGGACAGGCTCCTCGTTTGCAGCTTGGTATCCTGCTCACTTGAAAGTGAGACAGTGCAGAGTTTAAGACTCATGTTTCCTTTAATCACAGTGCTTTGAATTTTACTACATTCAAGGTTAAGAAAGTGACGGAAACTCAAAAAATCCAAATAGGTCTATCCATGTCTTGGCACAATTCTCATTTTCTCCATAAAACAGATATGTGAAAATGTTTTTTTCCACTAGATGGCATTTAAGGATTCTTTTTCTTTTTTCTTTTTCTTTTTTTTTTTTAATGCTCATAAAAGCAGCCCTGAGAACTGCCTGTCTGTGCAGAATGATAGATTTCTAACCTAATTTTCTTTCTTTTCTCAAGCCTGTGCTTGGGCACACAAAAAAGTTAACAACACAGAGTCATAAAACCAGGACGATAAAGCTGAGTTGAATGAGTTGTGGAGGCTGGCCTCACACTCCTCATCCTCTGCAAGGTTTTCTTAATGAGTTGAGCAAAGCGGTGCATGGCAAAAACAGCAAATCTTAGCTTTGTTGAATCAACTGGTGTTGGAGATATAGTCACCAAAAGCAGTTGTTTCTGTGTCTTGGGATGATGTGATTTATGATATGCTAGCACAGTGACAGGTCAAGGCTTGCCTGTTGGAACTGGGAACCTAGACAGAGTGAGTCACCTGGAGTGGATCATCTTAGAGTCTTTTCCAACCTGGATGGTTCTATGATTCTATGATTACCTGTGCTGAGGGACAGCATCTTTGTACCTTCTCCATATGAACTGCTGCTGCTGTGCCCAGTACCGTAGAGTGAATAGACACTTTAACGTAGGCAACCAAGTTGCTTGAAAGTTGGAACTCTCTTCTCTGAGCTTGTTACTGATGTGAACTGCAGAGGAATAAATAAGGATGCTTCTTGCTCTGTAAGTGGTAGCATTGCCTGCATTTTCTAAGTACTCCCTGAACAGCTCATTCCAAATAGCACATGCTCGAACAGAGCTGTAGCTGTGAGTCGGTGTCTGGACACTGGCAGGGGCAGGACACAGAGGCAGCATTGGCCTCACCTCCTAGCTGAAGTGCTAGCTCTGGTTCCATGTTTTATAAAAGCTATCTCACTTTGCTCCGGGTTGTATAAAGCTGCCAATCATCTGACATCTTCATTTGGTCATTACAAGGAGGTTTACTCAGTTGTAGAGGCAAAAACTTTATTGCAGATGAGTGTGGTAGTGGTATGAAGCCGAGAAAACTGGCAAAGTGATTTGACACACCAATCAGTTATGTCAAGCAGGTATTCCCTTTATTACAGCGCTGAGTGCATGGGGATCGATCCACCAACATACACCCCGAGAGAAGCAGTGATTACATATTTAAAGGTATAGCGTATACAAATTCTTTACATTCCAAGGACATGGGCAGAAATTCCAAGAAATAATTAACATCTCTGGTGATCGTGGAATGAAGGCTAATAGTCATTCTCGCTGTAAATTTCCAACCTTTTAGGGGGGGGTAGCCCAAACTGGTTCCCACTGATATTACATTGAGCTGAGGCAACCGTTTTGCCATCTTATCTTCAGCAAAAGGACATCTATTCTACTTTCTTGTCTTTACTTGGCAAAAAATTTCTCAGCCTCCACATTTCCTTCTTGAGCTTACATTTATGCAAGCCTCTTGTCCTCCAGCTTCTATCTGCTCAAGTTATGCGAAAGGCTGTTCTCACAATATGCAAAAGCTGTTCTCATGATTCAGGTACGTGTAGGTTATTCTCTGAAGAAAGAAAAGCTGAGTGCTAGAGATTCATATTGGAAACCCCAGAATGGAGAACATCCACTGCTAATGATGCAAAAATTATTGCAGCTTACTTCCTCTGGGCTACTAAATTTTGCTCTAGAAAAGTTCCCACTGGCATGGACCAACTTTCTGCCCTGCTGCCAGTGAAACAGTAAGGCAAATTCCTTCTTCTTTTCTTGAGACATTGTGTTACAGTCCCCAATGCCTGTGCTATGCTTGCACCCAAGGACGATGACCCCCCACTCTGCTCTTTCCAGATACCCACCTTCATCTACTCCATCTGCAATTCTGCACTAGCTCTGCTGATTGTAGAATCATAGAATCATAGAATGCCTTAGGTTGCAGGAGACCTCAAAGATCATTTAGTTCCACCCCCCTGCCATGGGCAGAGTTGTCATCTACTAGATTACGATGCACAGGATCCCATCCAACCTGGCCTTAAATGCCTCCAGGGCATCTGCACACTCTCAGGACAACCTGTTCGAGCACCTCACCACCTCCTGAGTGAAAAGTTTCTTCCTAATATCTAACCTAAACTTCCTCTCTTTTTGTTTAAAGCCATTTCCCCTTGTCCTATCACTATCAGACCGTGTAAAAAGTTGGTCCCCCTTTTGCTTGTAAGTTCCCTTCAATTACCATAAGGCCCCAACAAGGTCTCCCTGGAGCCTTCTCCAAGCTGAACAAGCCCAGATCCTCAACCTGTCTTTGTAGGAGAGGTACTCCAGCCCTCTGATCATCTTTATGGCCCTCCACATCTCTCCTGTACTGGGGCCCCCAGTTGTGGATGCCAGATAGAGCCTCACAATGGCATAGTAGAGGGCATAGTACTGTTGGCCTTCTAGGCTGCAAGCATACACTACTGGCTCATGTCCAGCATTTTATCCATTAGGACTCCCAGGTCCTTCTCCACAGAGCTGCTGCTCTCAATTAGTTCTTCTCCCAGTCTGTTGTGCTCATGTCTGGGAGTGCCTTGACCCAAGTGCAACACCTAGCACTTAGCCTTGTGAAACCTAATTAGATTCTCATTTGCCCACTTTTTGAGCATGTCTAAGTCCGTCTGGAAGGTGTCCCTCCCTACAGTGTCAACTGTACCACTCAGCTTGGTGTCATCAGCAAACTTGCTGAGGGTACTATGTTGTCGATAAAGATGTTGAAGAGCACTGGTCCCAAGATGAACCCCTGGGGGACACTACTTGTGGCCAGCCTTCATTTGGACTCAGAGCCATTGATAACAACCCTCTGGTTATGACCATGCAACCAAATGCACACATGGTGTTCCTCCTGCTTCTTACTCTAGCCTTCACAAACCTGCACACTTTGTACAGGACCTTTCTTTGCCTGTAGCATGCCCCAGAAATCAAGATGATTGTCACTGTTATGACAAGAAAAGTAGTGACGTTGGCCAACACAGAGGAGGGTGCCCCATAAGCCAGAATCCCACCTATGGCTGAGTTATCTTGCAGTGCCTGGGTAGACAAGAGTGCCCACCTCTCTGAGGCACAGATCACATTGTGAGAGTGTGCGGATGTTACACCTAGCTGATCCGCAGCACCTAAATATTAGTTGTGTTTTCACACTTCCTTGCCACAGTGTCATGCTACATGCTGCATAATTTTTCAATTCTTGTTGGAATAAAAATCAAAAGAGACACAGAAATATTGGAGAGTGTGCAAGTTCAAACTTTTAATGGAGTTGTAAACAAACTGGTGACAATTAAAAGGCTCTCTTCAAATAATTTTTTTTTCTTGCAAATGCAGTCCTTCTTATCTGGTCATCGTGGCAAAACAACCAACAAAAAAACCGCACCTAGGAATGGCTTTGTAGAAGCAACAGAAAACTCCACATCACAAGGTTAATTAAACTGACATCTTTGTTTGACTGACTCATATTCCATGAGAAATTCTGTAGGCTTATTATCAGTTAGTTGGTTAGGAGGAGTGATCAAAAATGCTGTAGACATTTGTAACCATGGAATGTTGTATGTAAGTTTTCATATTGCAATGCACTAAGCTGAGATTTTAATTAAAAGCAAATTAGGTGCACACTCTTTAAATAAGTATGCCATATGAAGGACCTGATCTTCCACTGGAATTCTCTTGTATTAAAATATTCTCAGCAGATTTATTATCCGTACAAGAGCCAAGATGGATTTAATCCAGCTAAAGCACAGAACAATGATTTTTCTGTTTTTACTATCAGTTATTAGAAAATAAAATGAGTTCCAAATGAAAATCAATTGCTAAGCTGTCAGCAGTTTTAATACAAAGCCAAATTTTTAATTCCAACATTTCTCTGGGCTGAGACACATGCGATACAGCTGATTTTTATCTAGTATGTATTTCTTCTTCTTTATTTTTTTTTCCTGCAAAAATTACTGTCTTTTCTATTCTGGGGTAAAGTAACATTTGGGATTGCAGGTTTTTAGCTCTTCATCGTTTTCAGCAGCCTCTTGAGTCTGATTCATTCCTCGCATCCAGAGCAGCCTTTATCTCTTTGGAAGGGAACAAAAGTTGTGTCAAATAAGCAATGTTCAACATGCTGTCTTGTTTCCAGTTATGCCCCTATGATTCTCCTGCGGTTTCTCTTCTGGGGGCTGGTGAGCTCCGGAAGAAAGTTTTCAAACTGTAGTTTATTTGGAGTTTTCCTTCTGAAATGGGACCTTTCATTGTAAACTTAGAAAAAGATATTTGTCAGGTGAACAGATGAAGTTTGGCTCACCTCTGAAGATGCTGCTGAAAGGGAAAAGCACAGAGATGTAGCAGAGGGAAGCAAAACCATGGTTTTGGAGGGATTGTTCTGTGTTGTGGTAAAACTTGTAGTAGCTTTCTTTTCCCACCACCTTACTCAGCCAGCTTCCCAAATATCGATAAACTACAGAAATAAACTTCCCAAGTTTGTCAATACTCAGGGAGAGGTTCTCCCCTTTCCTCAAAGGAGGCACTCTCCTCTTGCTCTCTGTTAGGAAAGCACTGCAAGTGCAAACTTTGTATAGATTTATTACAAAAGGTAATGAATTTCACATATGTAAACTTAAACCAGTTATACTTCTCCTGCAAATGTATACAGTGCAATAGCTCACAGTGGAAGTTTCACTAGCCCCCAGGCTCCTAGGCAGGGGCAAGTAGTGACTCAGACTGGGGATGAAAAAGAACACGTAAGAGAATGTTAAAAGGTTACCTGAGTGACCATTGCCATTTTCTCACTGTGTCCAACACAGAAATACCAGATATTCCTGTTTTCTTAAAATCTTGACAATGAATAACCAGTAATGATTGTTTTCTATTTTATTGTTCTCTTAAAACTCCAATGCACTTTATGTGTGCATACACACATGTACACAATTCTACCACAAGATTTTTGTGAAGTCCTCTATCAACTAAAAAGCATTAGAACTGCTGCTTGTTATTAACCACATTGAAAGCGCATTTTTGACTACTTCAAATTCCACAGTGCTAATATGCAAGCCCAGTTTTTGAAGGTGTGTGTTTGCTCATGGACTAGCTAGAAGTGAGACCAAAAGAAAATCAAGATTCTCATTGTTACTGGTGTGTTCAGTATCTGGTAGAGCTGCTGAATCAGTGGGGATAAAACAACTTTGAAAAAGTACCTAGACTGATTCAAGACCTAAATTATATACAATGCTACCAGCTTTTTTTTCTCACTTTTTCTTGATTGCCCTGCTGTTAGAGCTGCCTAGGATGAATCTCTCAGCAGCCCTCTTTTTCACTGCAGATGGAGCACAAACACTTCTAAAAGTTTCTATTCATGTCTGTAAATGTATTAATAACCCAGCTACCCATGTGAGGAATGCTGTAGCGTAAAGTGTAATGCCACTCGCTGTTCAAATGACTTCTTAGTCATTAACTAGTCCCAGCATCATAACTCTGGGGAAAACTTCTACATTTTCCTTATCTAATGAGAGAGATTAGGGGATAGTTCTGTTACTACATTGTCAATACAAAATAATTGCCTGTTCTCTAAGGAATATACTAGCAGCTTTTCATCTGTGAGGAGAAAAACCCTGCCTATGCTAGCTTGGTTTTTCAAAATATTTTAATAATAAAAGTTAATCTTTTTCCACAGTAGCCATCAGGGACAAAGATATTAAAATACCTAAAATTGTTTCTTGGGCAATTATCAATATGCAACTGGGTAAGAATTAGGAACTTCTTTCCACAGCTGATGTTCTGAGATGGAAATATATTTTCAAGCCATTAAAACTCTCAGAGGTGTCACATGGTTTCTGAACAGCCTGCTGGTGTCAAAGTTCTGAGACTTTGATTCATGTGCCCTTTTTTAATGAACCTCCAGAGACATCTGGAAAAAATCACAGAATGTACTTTTTCTTCTTCATAATCAAGGCCCTGAGATCCTTCTGTACTTCTGGGTAAAGCTTTCTCTAATCACGCTAATGCTTTATCTCTGTTCAGTCTTTCTGGTGCCCTCCAGGCCTTTGTGGAGGAGCTGCTGGTGGACTTTGCTTGACAAACTTGATTTTGTTCTATGACAAGGTGACCCACTTAGTCGATGAAGGTAAGGCTGTCGATGTGGTCTACCTGGACTTTAATAAAGCCTTTGATACTGTCCCCCACTACATCCTCAGGGAGAAGCTGGCTGCCCATGGTTTGGATGGGCATACGCTCTGCTGGGTGAAACATTGGCTGGATGGCTAGGCCCAAAGAGTTGTGGTCAATGGAGTTAAATTTAGTTGGCGGCCAGTCATGAGTGGAAAGCTGCCTGACAGAAAGGGACCTTGGTGTACTGATGGACAGTCAGCTGAATATGAGCCCAGGTGTCCAGGAAGGCCAATATATCAGAAATGGTGTAGTGAGCAGGACAGGACTAGGGAAGTAATATTGCCCCTGTACTTGGCACTGGTGAGGCCTAACCTTGAGTACTGTGTTTGGCTACCCAGGAATATTGTGGATTCTCCTTCTCTGCAGATATTCAAGACCTGCCTGGATGTCTACCAGTGTAGCCTCCTGCAGGGGGCCTGCTTTGTAGCGGGGTTGGACTTGATGATCTCTGGAGGTCCCTTCCAACACCTACAATTCTGTGATTCTGTGATTGAGGTGCTGGAGCAGATCCAAAGAAGGGCAACAAGGCTTGTGAAGGGCTGGGAGAATATGCCCTATGAGGAGAGACTGAAGGAACTGGGGCTGTTTAGTCCAGGGAAGAGGAGGCTGAGGGAAGACCTTATTGCTCTCTTCCAATACCTGAAAGGTCATTGCAGTGAGAGAGAGGTTGGTCTCTTCTCACTGGTGACAGGTGATAGGACGAGGGGAGGTTTAGGTTGGTTGCCAGGAAAAACTTCTTTATAGAAAGGGTTGTTAAACACTGGAATAGCACTGGTTGAGTCACCATCCCTGAATGTGTTTAAAAACCATTTGGATGTGGTGCTCAGGGACATGATTTAACAGTGGGTTGTTAGAGTTAGGGTAGTATGGTTAGTTTGCAGCTGGACTTCATGATCTTTAAGGTCTCCTCCAACCCGAGCAATTTTACCTGACTGCGGACAGTGATGACTGAGGGAAAGGACTTCCTCTGAACCCATCAGGGCTGATATCTGGGGCCAAACACTTGTCCCTTGGAAAGTCACACTCAGGAATCTGCCCCTCAGGCCTAGATCTTGTGAGTGAAACCTGGGTCAGAGGCTGACTGATGGGAAAAGGAGTGAGCCAGATGGAACATGCTATCTTCTGGGGTTAGATCCATGGGGACACCAGTCATACAAGGAGGCAAGAAATGTTCTTTAGGGGAAGAGAAGGAGGATGCTCTCAAAAGACATTGTCCTGGGGCTACTCAGGCAAGCAAAGCGGGAGTGCTTACTAGTGTAGGTAACCAGCTGCTTCAAGGTTTGGTCACAGACAAGGTAACAAAGTACACAAATCTCCTCTTCAAGACTGGAATCTTCCTCAAGTACCTCGGCCCAGGAAATTACTGCAGAGAAAGGCAGTCCCTCTCGCAGTGGGCAGCTGGCGCTACAGGCTGGGGCTGCAGCTGCAGTAGTGAATGATTCTGAACAGCTGCGGCCCTCAGTCTTGACACTACCTTGTAGCTTTCTCTCTCTGACGAGAATAGGTTGCTCCTCAAAGCATGAGATCTTATCAGCATGGTGAGGTGCTAGATCTTGCAGGATAGTTGCTGTAAGGTTGCCTGTTGTTAAGATCTGAGCACAGAATGCATGTAGCTGTCTCCCTGCTTCATCTTTGACCAACACCAGCTTTTAACTGAGTAACTGTTTCTCCCTAGATTTTTTTTTTTTTTTTTTGTCTTGGAGGCTAGAATTTTTAACTCCAAAGCATTGCAGAAATGAGCAGTGATTTACTGGCTTTAAATAATTAGCATAGTCTTGCACACGTACCTGCTTCAGATCTTCATCCAGAGAAGAAAAAGATTAAGCTGAAATCCATATCCCATAGTGACAGATTTAAGCCAGAGCTAGCTGTTACTGTTGCCTGGACCTGGACCATACAAAGAAACATAATTTAACCTGGGAAGGTATCACCTTAAAAGGCTGAGCCATTTTTAAGAGCAAAGCTAGTGTCTGTCACCAATACTAGCACTTTGAAAAGAAAACTGCTTGCTTGGAACCAGCATATAAACTGCTAATGCAGAACTCATTTCACAGTACAGATAAAGATTCAGAGGCAGATCTTGCAGAACACCCACCAGTCACAGGCAACATCCGCTTTTGGTCGCCCCTCTAATCAGATGAGAAAGCCTTTGGTAAAATGCCAAAAATGTTTTGACAGCCTGTGTGTCTATCTTCTGCCTTTGCCTACCAGTTTAAGCAGCCTTTGAAAAGTTTTTCATACTTGTCTTCAAAACAAAATATTAAGTATCAAGTTTAAAGTATGAATCTTATTCAGCAAGTTATTTGTGTTCAGAGTTTATATGCAAAAGCAGTAATGGTCATGAATGACCGACATTCAGAGTTATCCTGTAAATGACACAGAAGCTTCATTAGTGTAGTACTAAAGGTGCTTCGGTTGTAAGTACCTAATAGTTCATAAGATGTGTTTGAGATACCTAACTACAGAAATTGAAATAAAATAATATTGGGCTGTTTAGGAAGACCCTTCTATCCAGTCAAGGGCTGACAGATTACCCTGCAAGCACATGCTGTAGACTTAATGATTTTCCAAGATTATCTGAGTTGCTCAGTCCATATAAGTGATCTCCAGCCTCTGAGGTGTGAGTTGTGACCCTCAATGGGACTGCAGCTGTTCTAAAGGGATCAAAACAGAACTGTTGTTTGATACTTGGGCTTCTATTTTCAATTATAGCTTGAAAATATGGGAGTCACTAATTGAAAGAGAAAAAAGAAAGCTGAGGCATTGTGTGTGAATTGCTATGTCACAGCCTGAAACAATGGTTGAGCACCATGTGAGAAGGCATGGCTAACCCGGAGAGCTCAGGTGCAAGCAATGCATCTGAGTGACCAGAAGAGATGAAGCCTGGATCCACCCTTCCTCACCCTCATTTTAGGGTTAGCAGCCACTAGAGGGAGCAGCATCTCTATTTGGAGATTATGCCCTTTTTGAGTCTCCCCTAGACTTTGGACAGGGTGAACCACTTTTTTCTGTATAGGTTTCTCAACTATGTCATAACAAATACCTATACAAGCGTGCTCTTGTCCTAGTAGAAGGCTCTACCATCACCTTCCATTGCTGCACAGGCATGATGCAAAAGGGAAAATCAAGTAGCTATTCCTATAATCAGTGTGCAAAGATCTCACTGATCACAAGAAATCCTGTCTGTAGAAAGGATCACTTCCCATAAAATCTCCCATAGGTGCAGGAGGTCCTGGGATGTGGATTGTCATATAGTTTGTATTACAACTTGCATGTCATGACCAGAAGGCTGTTCCTGGGCTGGCCAGTTTTCTCCTGAGTGACCTTTGATGAGGCTGTTCTGTTCTGATGCCCATGCTGCAGCCTAGGCTGTAGATCAGGCTGCTGGTTTTCTTCATGTGCTGTGCAGGATGGCAGCATGGGCAGGAACTGTTCCAATGAATTGGCTGCCCAAAGAAGTGGTGGAGTCGTTGTCCCTGGAGGTGTTCAAGAAACACAGAGACATGGTTTAGTGGCCATGGTGGTGATGGGTTGATGGTTGGATAGGGTGATCTTACAAGTCCTTAATGATTCTGTGATACTATGACTCTAAGACTGGAAAAAACCTGATCCAAACAGTCTGTGAAAGAATCCATCAATACTGAGCTGAAATGCCCGTGTCTGAAATATATGTGCTATGCAGATAGGAAGTGACCAGGCACTTCATACCTAATACAACCACCCAAACAATTCTCTTTGTTACAGGTCTTACTGACGAGACTTGTCTTCACTGTTTAAAATTCCAGCTCCAGTTTGTTTGGTTTTCTTTTCAAAATACAAATGCAAGGCAACCGGAAGTCCAGCTTGGCTATGAGAAACTGTAAATCATTAATGTTCAGTGTTCCATGCAGATGTGATCAGTGCCTAACTCATCTTTTCAGTCATTGTAGTAATGGAACATGGTAATAGCATGTACACTTTCCTGTGGCTGAGATGACTTCTATTAGTTTATGTTTAAAATGCTTCATAGACATCTGATCAAGAAAATGTCTACAAAGCTCCTTCCCTTGTGATTCCCTTGTGAAATCCTTTGAAGAAAGCATTTTTAAAGTGAGAGTCTTGGAGAGTTCCTTATATGATGTTATCCCTTGGAATCTGGTAAGGCAGCATCTGCATTTTTCTGAGAAATTTTTTCAGGTGAAGTGAACCATAAGATTGCTCCCAAGTAAACATTCATCTTTACCTAGAAATGGCCTCATTACTCAGCAGGTCACACATTCATTACTGGTTCTTGTCTCAAAAGCTTGCAGAGTCACCTGGCGTCTCATCTAAGTGTTTTAGCACTGGCAAAATTGGGTATTAATGATTGGCCCTAATAGGGCCAGATTGTAAGATTTGATTTGAATGCCATGGAGCAACTGGGCCATCCACAGTTGACCTGCCTGAAAATGTCAGCCCAGCATGTGACTATTGAGAGAGTTAAGTGCTGTGGTTTTGATTAGTCATTTTATGACTCCGTCCCTAAATCCATCCATCCATTCAGATGTTTTATTGGCCTCAGGCCAGCGCCAGCTGCAGAGCTGGGAATGGCCTTCTCTGAGGAAGACCAAAGAAAACTGTGGTTTGTGCTGTGTCTATTTGTACCAAAAATCAGCAGGGGAGTTTTTCTACCAATCACAATTGAATTTGAGGCTGTGGATGACAGGTAGGTCACTGCTGGAGCTTATAATGACTCTAGTTAAATTCCCAGTTGCCTACTTTAATTGAAAGTTAAATTAAGATATTATACAAAGAGGGTTCCAAATGTAGGTGTCTTCCTTTCTTAAAATAATCCTTGAAAAGGAGTCAGATGCCTAAAATCCTATGGTGCAGTAAAGCCTCTTTCTGTCAAACCGTGACAGGTACTGATAGGCTATATGGTATTTGAATGCAAATCTGTCTCCAGCTCCAACATTAGCAATATGCTGTCTGTTGAGGTAGCCGTCACTGGAATCGCCACTGCTATAAGGAGTGTAGCTGCACACTAGATTGAATATAGAAAATACAGTTATAAATGTAGTGGTTACTGAGTGTGGGGAATTATTTCAGAAAAATCTGGTGGTTTTTACCTTTCAAAGTAATATCTGCCTGGTTTGTGTGTGACCACAGGATCTCAGGACAATTCAAGTTGGAAGGGTCTTCTAGAGATCCATCCCTAGCACAACCTCATGTTTAGAGTAGGGCTGGTACAAGGCCAGGCCAGGTTATGCAGAATTTTATCCACTTCCTTCAGTTGATTTCTGCAAGAGCAGAGTTTTGTTCAGCTCAGCGTTAGTTTGGTTCTTGCCCTTGCCTCCTTCTCTCCTTTCCAATCTGAGGATCCTGTACAGATGTTATGCTTAACAGTACATTGTCGTAAGTTTGCATGGACTCGTTGAATTTAAAATACTGAAAAACATAATTCAAAATGTCTCTGTGCTCATTCATACCTAACTAGGTTTGCTCATTTCACCCTTAGGTCTGATTCTTGCCTCACCACTTTTCTTCAGATTTAATTAGGATCTTGCACAATAGCTTTCAATTTCTGCACTAAAGAAGTGTTTAGAATAGTGTAGTGTATTTCTTAGTATGTAGCTGTTGCTTTAATATCAATGTTTCAGAAGGAATATATATATATTTAATAAAGCATAATTAAATTTCCAAGCTGCACACTAACAGCAGGTCTGGAGCAATTGGCTTGACAGCTCTTTCACGCATGTGTTTTATGTCCTTGGAACCTTCTAGTTTATTTTCTATGTGATCTGAGTCATCTCTTGTGGATACCACAGTGCAGTTTGGCCATTGATTATAAGGCTGGCACATCATTAACCTTTCTTGGGAAAATCTTGAATAGATGATTTTATAGTTATAAGCCCTTCAGAGATATATCTCCATTCTTTTAAGATACAGATATTATATCTTTAACACAATACCCACAGAAATGTTTTCACATCATTAGCAGTCCTTGCTGCCATGGCAGGGGTTGATCTGTGAGCAAACTAGGAAAGGAGCTTTGCACGGAGGCTCATGGACATGCTCCTCTCCTACCTCAAAGCAGGCTAAGTGCAAAGGTCAGTGCTAATGCTTAAAGCGGCCAATGTTAAGAGAAGGCAGTCAGATAGTTTATTTTGCCCGTTTTCCAGCTTCTGTATACCAAGAACAGTCTCCTCTTGGACTAAAGGCATGACTCAGACCTATGTGAGAAAGTATTTCAAGATTCTCATGAGTCTTAATCATTACCCTCCACCAGATGTCAGGGAGCATTCAAAGTTGTATATATATATTTTTTTTTAGAGGAAAAGTCAGTTCTCTGCTCATAATTAAACATTTGGATGAGACCAAAATACACCTAGAATGACCTAGTGCAACAAGGAAATACATATACCTTCTGTAAAACATTTACCCTTCAGCAGATCACAGACATTCAGAATTGACATGGCTGTCCTTTTGCACAGGAACTTTATTAAGCCACTCCTTTTTTTCTTAGTTTGCAGGAAGAATATCCTTAAATGATACCATCCCTTTGAATGCCTACAGGTCCTGCATGGCTGTTTTGGACCACCACAGTACTGAGCTGCCTTTGCCATTCCTACTTAGGCTTAGGTGGTTTGCACACAGCAGTTGCAGGCTGGTGTGAGGAGGTATGGTGCATTTGGTTTAAAAATGAGAACAGAATGCTAAATTTTTTCCCTAATTGATGTTAAGAAGAGGTTGGTTTTGGTTTTTGTTTGTTGGTGAGAAGTAAAATATGTATTTTTTATGGGTACCTGAGGGATAAATAGTCATAATAGAAAAGCTTACATGAAGTCCAGCTTCTACCAGCATTTTAATAGCAACTCAAAGTGAAAACAATCTAGGTTATTCAATATAGTGAGTAAAAAAGAAAGGTAAATCACACAGGATTCACACTGAAATCTCATTCTGGTGACTAAGATAACTGTTTCCAAAAGAAACCCATATACAATATGTATGATAACAGAAAAGTAACTAATTATTTTCAAAACTTGTAAATTTTAGAGAATCCTTTTCCTCCTCTTATCTGCTTCACCAGTGCCATCACAAAGTTATCTCCTGGGCCAGCAGAGGAGGCAGCACTGCAGCAAATATATGAAATGAATTGAGAAGTAGATACTGTGATAAAATGTAATTATGTTGTTTAAAAATACATTTATTTGGAGACATTCATATTAAAGTCACCGCTGCATGCCAAGAAATACACTATATTTTTCTAAATGCTTTTCTATGTGGAAACCACAAGTTACTTTGTAAGATTTTGTCTAAGCCTGAAGAAAACAGGCTCAATTTCAGACTAGCTGACGCGTGTATACAATAGTTTTCCATTTTGCTCTGTAGAAGATGTGTTCAGTAGCTTCTGGAATAAAGGGGCGTGAAGGCCAAAACAAACGGAAATGAGGAAAGGTTCTTTGTTACTGATATCAGTTCTGTGCCTTTTTCTCTATAATCTGACTGATCAAATTCCATTCCTTCTACCTGATCCTTCATCTGACATTTATTTCAACCTCTAAGGCATCAGTTGCTAAACCCAAAGAGTTCACAAGGCAAAGGGTAAGTAAATCGCGTCTTCAGCTGTAGAAATTACATGTTACACCCTGTTATGTGAAGCTGTAGCCATAACTAAGAACCTGACAAAATCATACTTTCCAAGACTTTTCCTCAGGTGTTTTGTTTGTTTGTTTGTTTTTCATAGAAGCAAGGACATTTATTTCTTTTCTTATTGTGTCACATGGTAATAAAAGGATTCAGAAAGTGTTCATGAGGAGGATAATGTCTATTTGGAATTTACATTTTCCTTTTGAATGCTGATTTCAAGGGAAGGTCACAAATATCTTAGCAACGCACTTCCAATTATTTCTCTTGGGGAAAAGTTCATTCCCTGCATGCATTTGTGTTTGACTGTTTAGAGAACTAAAACCAAACAGATCAATTTCAAGTATGCTTGATGACTGAGAATGCCTAAAAATGTCTAAAAATACTGGTGTGATTTAGGGTTTTTTTTTTTTTCCTAGCACTTCAGATATACAAATGCAGCATCAATAACTCATGAATAATTAGTCTGCTGTGAGCATTTGGATGCATTCAGGAAAGGACACAGGAGAAGTGAGCTCGTTAAATTTTCAGGATTTTAATTCATTTCAGTCCTTATACTTCAGAGAATGCAAGGAGAGGTTTAGGTTAGATATTAGGAGGAAGTTTTTCACACAAGGGTGGTGACATACTGGAACAGGTTGCCCAAGGATGTTGTGGATGTCCCATCCCTGGAGGCATTCAGGGCCAGGCTGGATGTGGCTCTGTGCAGCCTGCTCTAGTGGTTGGCGACTCTGCACATAGCAGGGGGGCTGGAACTAGATGATCATTGTGGTCCTTTTCAGCCCGGGCCATTCTATGATTCTATAACATCAGGTGGGATTGGAAGGTTTTGCCATACCTACAGCAAAGCCGTCAGTTTGAATTTTGGAAGGACTTCATAGTTCAGTCATAGATTCCAGCAACAGTGTGCTGCAATGCCAGCAAAGAGATTTTCCACCTTCCACACAAAACTCTGTATTCGCATGTCTTTGTACACCCACTTTTTTAGTCTATCCAGACTTTTCTGACAAAGAGAAAAATGGTTGCTTTTATCCTGCCCAATTTTTCTGTTCTGCTCTACAGTGCAGCCCATGGAAACCTGTGTCAGCACAGCTAGATATGGAAAAGGTGAAAGGAGAGGAAGAAGTGCCTGGGAGAGGTCTCTAGTATAGCCAGGGAATTCTATAGGCGTATACCAGGGATGGTGAACCCTGTTGTGCCCTCTGCCGGTAGAAAAGGGGATGTCAGGGCAGTTTGCTTTAAGCGCTACCGCTGTGATGCAGTGAGGCACGAGTTCAGATTTGTGGACAAACTAATTATCAGAGTTAACGGTTGCAGAAAGCCCCAGAATATGCATACATTCCCAATGAGCACTCTTGGGGAGGATTTGTCTTAATGTTCATAGCCGTATGGAAGAATGCAGGGGCAGGCACTGCCCTCAGCATCTGTGTACAAGTATCTTACCTGATTCTTTAAGCCCTGTCTATATGCTCAGTAAGCTCACTGTATTCAAAATTGAAGTTAATATTAAGATAATCTAATATTAAGATATGTTTCAGGTTCAAGTGGCAGCTCATCCTCAAAGCTGTTTTACTCAGAGGGGCGTCTAAAGGAAACATACAAGCTGTCTCCTCTCCTCTGCTAAGTGCTTCTTGCTAACAGCTAGTGCAGGAAGATGGGGTGTTGGTCAGAAAAAGGATTAAAGTTGCTCATTTCCCATCAGCATCAACATTTCCTGTTCCAAGGGTATGGTTGATATGTGTCCTGTTCTATGCTCACTCCAGAATTATTATAATGGTGATTTCTGGTGCTTGATCAGTGACTGAGTGATTTTAACTGCAATAGCGCTAATACTAAAATATATATGGAGATGTTTTAATGCAGACCTGAACGGTGGTGGCCCTTTAACTTCTTCTCAGATGAAAATATTACAATAAATTAGCACTGAAATGTCATGCACAGTCAATTTAGAAGTGAAATATCTTAAGTTGAAAAAACTAGAGTTAATTGAACAACAAGTATCTTACAGCTCTTTGAAATAACAGTTCAGATACAGTCAATACCAGCCCTCTTCCTTCTCTCAAACACAAGAAGTGTTTATTTCTTTTAAAGTTCAAAGTGTCGCAGATGTGCCCTTCAACCACATTTCTTAAGAAATTCACTGAAGGGTGGTTAGAAACAGAAGCTTTAAATGTTCTTCATCGTTTATACTGCTGATTGTGTGGGCTTGGATCTCATTCACCCCAATTCTGTAAAACAAATAAAAACTATTTCCATGACTCACAAGCAAATAAATATGCAGTGTTTGGGTAAAACTGGAGGTTTTCTTACTTTTTCAATAAAAAACATATTGGCAGCTAGTTAAAAACAACAACAACAACAACAACAACAAAAAACAACAAAAAATACCAACCCAACTTTGATCATAGCTCTGACCATAAAGTGATTAGTAATTCTGGCACTCAAAATGATGGCAAAACCATCAGCCATCCATGCTCTTATGTCCACCAGGTGCTGGACAAGATGTGATCGTGTATCTCAATAAGATAAGTCAGTCTGACACCATCAACTTGTTTGAAAGATAAGTAAGACTTAGAGATTTTAGTAGAGACTTCTACAGCTCATCAGTTTGAAAGAAATTGCTACTAAAAAAGATTTCTTATAAAATACACAGAACACTTTTTAATCTGATCATCTCTTTCTATAAAAGGCATCTGAAATGTCAGGACTTTTCTCATTGCAACAGCAGTTGTACTTCAGCTGTCAACGGGCTTACCAAGGAATGGTCCCTTGCTGGCTGCTCCCTGGAGTGGTAGCATGGGTGGCGCTGGGTGTTTCTGGAGGAAGTCTAGGGGTTGGTGCCAATGCATCCTTTTGACTATGAAGTCTGAGACAAGAAAAGCATGCAGAGAGTGGAACAGTGAAGAATAGCAGAGACAGAAAATGCAGCTGTGCCATTGGTGACAACTGTTTCTTACTCTCATCTTCACTGCAAATAAAGTGCAGGTGTAAAGCACATAATCCTATTAGACTTTCTATAATCTCAGAGACATACATGAAGCTTTTAAGCCCACTCATTTTATGGACTGATGGGTCATAGGCTCCAAGGTGCCTGTTAAAAGATATAGACTAGGGTAGGCACAGAATTTAAGAAAAAAAAACACAAACAGAAACTTGATAAAGACAAAAGTTTGCATATTGGGGGTCAGAAGCAGTAGCAGTGCACAGTGTCAGGGCTGTTCTTGATGTAGACATCCTGTGGGAACCATGAACCCTGGAAGGCGTTGAGGGAAGTGACTATGGAACCTCCCAGCCAGGCAGCAACATGGTGGCTGGGGGCTGCAGCAGAGGACCCCCTGCCCAGGCCCTGTGTCATGCGCTGTGCAGTGCCTCACAGCTATGTGCTGCTCCTGGCCAGGAACAGTGGGGGGTTGCTGGGGTGGGCCCCAATGTGGTGCAGGAAGTGCTGTCTCCAGTAGGCCCAGGACCAACACCCCCCATAACCTAGAGGTTGAAGAGGGCCACAGGGCAGTGGGAGCACTCACCCTGCAGGAGGAGCGTCACAGGCTTGGGGTGGGCACTGGACAGGTGGCAGCAGCAGAATGTCTCCTTCGAGTGCTGGAGCGTCTCTGGTGGAGGCTGGACCCCATAGGCTGCCAGCATCTGGCTGAGGTGGAGTGTGAAGAATTCCCTAGATATATTCAGGTGGAAGGAGGAATGGGATAGTGCATAGCCCCATTTATCATGTCAACACCAGAGCCCAGTGCCACACCAGTGGTGCAGCCATAGGAGCAGGCAGCAAGCATGAAGTGAGGCATCACAAGCATGGCTGGCGCAGTGAAGGCCTTCAAGTGCAGCTCAGACACCTTCTCACTGTTGGTGATGGAGGACAGGGGGACCAGCACAGCCAGCTCCTTGGGGCGCATGGCTGGCAGAAGACATGATGCCAGCTCTTCCAGCCCATCCCGGTTGGTGACCACACCATGGATGAGGATGGGGCCATCCCTGCCCTAACACCACCAACCGCTGCCACTCATCTCTCGCCAGCCCACTCCTGATGTGGTCCATTCCCCTGTCAACAACGACAGCTCAGAGAACTTGTACAGTGCTGCCAGACTGAAGGCCATCACACATCTGGGGCTGGCTCACTGCAGGGTACATTCTGTGTTGCCGGAGCACCTGTGCCTGCATTGCAGCTGGAGGGAGGTGACATCACTGGTGGCACACAGGAAGTAGGAAGGGTAAGAAGGAAGACCCCAGTCATTACAGGCCTGTCAGTCTCACTTCAGTGCCTGGTAAAATTATGGAGAAAGTTATGCTGTGAGTTACTGAAAATCACCTGAAGGACGATATGGTCATTGATCACAGCCAACATGGGTTCATGAGGGGGGGGTCCTGTTTAAATAGCTTAATTTCCCTTTGTGACAAGGTCACCCAATTAGTTGACAAAGGGAAGCCAGTTGTTGTTATCTTTTGGATTTCAGCAGTTTTTGATGCTGTTTCTTGCAGTATCCTTCTGGACAACATGAAGCTAGGCAAAAGCATAATGTAACAGGTGAACAACTGACTGATGGGTCAGGCCCAAGAGGTTTATAGTAAGTGAGGTTGCATCAGCCTAGTGGCCAATCACTAGTTGGGTTTTCTCAGTTCTATCTTAGGGCAAGTTCTCTTTAATGCTGTCATAAGTTATTTCAATATAGAACTAGAAGGTGTTTTGAGCAAATTTGCTGATGATACTAAATTGGGAGGAGTTGTTGATTCCATTGAGGGTGGAGAAGCCTTGCAGAGATAAGTTAATACAAGTCCAATACAAATTAGAGAGCTAGGCAATCCCAACTCAGTGAAGTTAAACAAGAACAAGTGCCAGATTCTGCGTCTGTAAAGGGAAACCCTAGCTATACATACAGAATAGAGGATGAGACACTGAAAGCAGCCCTGATGAAAGAGATTTGGGGGTCCTGGTCAACAGCAAGTTGAATATTAGTCAGCAGTGTGCCCAGGCAGCCAAGAAGACCAACCATGTCCTGGGGTGCCTCAAGCATGGCATTGTCAACTGAGCAAGGAAAGGGATTGTTCTACTCTGCTCTGTGCTGTGCGGCCTCACTTTTGAGCACTGTATGCACTTCTGACTGCCACAGAACAAAAAAGTCATAAAACTCTTAGAGAATGTCCAAAGGAGGGCTACAAAAATGGCAAAAGGTCTGGAGGGGAAGATGTATGAGGAGTTGAAAACCTTGGTTTGTTTAGCCTGGGAAGGGGGAGACTGAGGAGAGACCTCGTCACAGCCTGTGGCCTCCTTATTCCAGGGAGCAGGTAGGCAGGCAGTGATCTACTCTCTCCGATAGAGGGTGGAACCCAAGGGTACCGCATGGAGTAGTGGCAGGAGAGAGTCAGGTTGGATACTGAGAAGAGGTTGTTCACTGGGAAGGTGGCTGGGCACTGGAACAGGCTCCCCAGGGCAGTAGTCACAGCACTGAGCTTTCCAGAGTTCCAGAAGTGTCTGGACAACTGCTCTTAGATGCAGGGTCTAATTTTTGTGTAGTCCTATCGGGAACCAGAAGTTGGACTCAATGATCCTATAGGGTCCCTTCCAACTTGGGATGTTCTATGATTATATGATGTTACAAGCTACAGCTTTGTCATTAAGTACCAAACTTATTTTCAGGATTCAGAGCCTACACTTGGACTCCAAAGCCACCATTTCACCACCTATAGCCTAAGTTTTCAGGCCTGGAGTCTTATTTTATAGCCTCAAATGTTATTTTTAGGGCACAAAGCCTCCTCTTTGGGTCCATGGTCTTCTCTAATAAGACAAAGCCTCCTTTTTAGTGCAGAAAGCCTCGTTCTAGGGGCCGAGGCCAAAATTTTAGGGCCCAACATCTCCATTAATAGCCAACCCTCCACTTTGTGAGGACCCAAAGTCTCATTTTAGTGCTTAGCGCATCCTTTCTAGTGCTCAAAGCTACATGCCAAGAGCCAAAGCCTGATATTTAGGGTCCTAAGTCTCTTTCAGGGATCGTAAGCCCATTTTGAGAGATAAAAGCATCAATTTAGGATCCAGCCTGAACTGCAGAGTCCAAAGCCCCACTGTGAAATATTCAAAACCTCTTAAGGTTCAAACCATTCTTTCTAGAGCACAAGCCCTCTTTTTCCACTCTAAAACATGCTAAAAGGGCTGAAAGCTGCTTTTTTATTACCCAAAGCCTTCTTTAGGTTAGGCTGATGGTTGGACTTCATGACCTTGGATGTCTTTTCCAGCCTAAATTCTATGTTCCTATGTCACTAAGGCCACCTTGGTCTAGGATACCTTATGTTGGAGCAGGCTTCTGGGGTCTCCAGTCCCGTTTACCCAGTCACTTCTCCAGAGGATAATGGTACACCTTCACCACATTTTACATCATCTCAGCATCATCCTCAGCAAAGCTGGTAGAAAGGGGACAGCAGAGACGGATGTGGCAGCGTGGAGACATCATCTCTCACTGGCCTCTCCTGGGTGAGGGCCATCACACACATTCACTTTTTGTTTTAACACTGGGCATGTTACTCTGGCCTTTAAACATGACATGGTTTTTAAGCTCACAAAGGTGGTGCTGGAGGGGCGTATGACTGTATAGCTCCTGCTGAAGGCTGATGTTTTAGCAGAATAAGCTAGTCTCATTGTAGGCTGGTTCACACTGCCTGGAGGGATGGGACCCTGGAAAAGAAACACTCTCTGAAACATGCCCAAGTTTTGTACTGAAGGGATCTGGTCTGAAGCTGAGCCAAGCAGAACTTGCCCTGTGTGGGTGGCAGGTGACTTTGTTTCCTGGTTGGGTCCCTGGCACTCGTTATTTCAGTAGGATAAATATTTTCAGTGAATCCTAGTCAGCATCCAGGATAATAAATCTGTGCCATTCCATTCACGTGTTCTTCTGGCTTCTGCATGCAAGTGAGTATCATAAAAAGAGAAAAATGGAGTTTCTGTGTTTTGTTCACCAAGGAATAGCTGTATTTCAGCACACAGTTTTGGCCTATAATTTCCTCATCTTGCAATTACCTTATTTGATGGCTATGAGCTCAGGTTTTGGCTAGGATTAATTCTGTGATATCTTTCTGAAACATTTTTGTTCTTTGTTTAAAAATAGTCACATACCAGTGGACTTCACTTCTTACATATAACTTTATGTACTGGCTCCAAGTATCATCAAAAATAGATGGACTGGAAAAACGAATGCCATTCTAGCTAGAAGATGATCTCACTTTATATCCCTTAGCTCATTCTCTTTAAGTCAGCCTTGAGGGAAGGGTGGGAGAGTTTGGATCTTTGCCAGGGTCCCTATTAAGGACCAATTTGCTTTCCATTATTTAGCAAACAATGTGGAAAATACAAATACCAGTGGGATAAAAAGTGGTTTATGTAAGTAGCAGTGGGAAAACTCTGTGGTAAACCAGAGGTGGGATTAATCCCTTAACAGAGGAGTGAGTAATAGCAGCTGAGTCAGAGCGAGGTCTCACGAGGTGCAGAGCACGTCCTAAGGAGCTGAGCCTTTCTGCTCCTTGACAGTGGTCGCTACAGGCACACAGGACTTATGTGATCCACGAAGCCTTCATGCGCTGGAGCTTATGGAGAAGGCTAGGACACATAAAGGCAATTTAGAGAAGTCGTGACTTGACTTTCTAATGAAAACTGACCAAATACTGTGTAATTTAATTTTCCTTGGATAATGTATTAATTGGGTTAAAGATACTTCGTGACAGTCCCGCAAAAAAAAAAAAAAAAAAAAAGAACAACAACAATAATTGCTATGCATTCATTAAAAAAGAAACAAAACAGATAACCTATTACAGAATGCTATTAAGCTAGGAGAAAACATTAACTAGAAAAGAGACCAGTCTCCAGTGCTCAACGTAGTACTGCTTGATAGCTCTTGTTAAAGGCACGCAATATGAGGACAAAGTTAACATGCCATTTGTCAGTGGAGCCGTTCTCCTTACGGAATCTGCAGCTTGCAGCTTCAAGCACTTTGTTTCTCCAGTTTTCCTGGGAAAACCACATAAACAGATGATGAGAGGGACATTGAATCTTTTTTCCTAGATACTAACACGGAAGAAAATAAAATGGATGTCTAACATACAGCACAGACTCTGTGACTTGCAAAGGGAAGCCCTCTCCTTTAATATGTCTTATTTGTCACCATTTGTCTCATAGGTTGTCGCCTGAAAGCAAGGTTCATGGCACGATCATGAAGCACTAGCAGATCACTAACTAGTTCTTCCAAAAAACCAGGAATGCCGCCAGCTGCTCCAGTGTTTTCTTGCCCTTTGCTGGTGCCTGAACCTGCCCCTATCCCACAGTGCCAGGTGAGCTTCCTCCTGAACTGGAACATCTCTCTGGCTCGGCAGAGGACTGATGATATAAGTCCGCCAGGAGAGCAGCACAGGTAAGAGAGCCCGGCAAAGGATGGAGAAGGCAGGAGGAGGAGGATGCAGAGAGGGAGGGAATTCAGCAGGGAGCAGTATGGCTCCAGCCTCAGTCACAAGCATCATCTGACAGCTCAGCAGAGGAACCACATGCTTATTGAAAGTCAAAACCTACCCACTTGCTGACTTCTTTCATTTTTAGAGCAGAATGAAACAAACAGCTATAAGACCTCCCTTCCTCCATCCCCACCATCACGAGGGGGTGATGATGAGATGAAAAAACCTACCCGTCAGCCTCGGTAGCTGGTTTGTTTCTGTAGGCTCCCAGCTCATCACCTTGAATGGTCTGAAGTCTCTGCAGCTTTCCGGCAGAGTCCCAGTGCTCACCTTCCTTCATACCTCTCCTGAGGCTAACCCAAACCTGGGGGAAAAAGCAAAAGGTGAAAATAAACCACACTACAGATTCCAGTCAGATGTTCCCTTTTAAATACAGGCTTGACAAATAATCAGTATCAAAGCACATCAGTGACCACATTGTTCAGGATTGCATTTGGGAGTGCTTTCCAATTAAAAGCAAATCACTGAACGAGACTTTCAAATTGGTTTCAGTGAAGTAGAAGAAATGACGGGAAGCTACTTGAGATCTGACAATAGCTGAAGTGATTTGTAAGCATGAAGCATGCGAGATAACATTTAATTAACAGCAGCAAAAATAGAACATTGCTTTGAATTTACGTAAGTTCTCTTGTTCCATGTATGCGCAATGCCCTTTCTTTAAGTTTCTCTTCTCACGAAACTGCATTAACCCTCCATTCCTAAAGATAATACTTTCCACACAGGCTGTACAGCATTTCTTACACTTTCAGAAATTTCGTACTCACTTAGAGGGTTTGACCCAGGCTGTATATTTCAAAAATCTCAATCCAGCATAATTTTCTTTAAAGCCGTGAAAGTAACTGTGTATCTGAAGTGACAAATAATCATTAACATTTGTTAAGACTGTGCACAATTTGCTTAATGGATTCTGGATTTGAAACATCTCTGTGATTTTGCCAAGCAATATCTCCAGAGCACATGCAAACCAGGTGATGATCCTGAGTCCTCTGGTTAGTAGAGCCACACAGGCAAGTTTTTGGCAGCTGATCAATTTCGAGTGTTAGCTCCAGAGAAGCCTGAACCACAGTTCCTGGGCACTGCTCCTCTTCACTGAACAGCAAGCATATCCTGACACTGCAGATGGCTCCAGTCATGGAGATCATTCAGTATGTTTGAACTGGAGAAGATGTTGTCTCAAAGCACACTTCCTGGGTCCCTGTGTTTGCATACCCTCTGCCCCTACTGAACATCACATGAACACATACACATGTCCCAGCATCATTCCAGTGGCCACTACAGACAGGAAACCACTTCCCACCATGGAGGCTACAGCTTATACTGTGTGTTGTGATGGCATCCCTGTCTGCATCCGTCCTACATCAGAATGTCAATGTTAAGATGCCACTGAAATGACTGTGATCACACTAGAAGTCAAGGATGCCTTCTTTGGCATCACTGGTAGACTGTCTCCATTTACATTGAGACTGAGTGAGCTGCTGCTCACCAGAGACACCATTACTGCATGTCTGTACAGGAGCAATCTTGTGGAGCTTTGAAGCCTACACCTGGAAGTTCTGCTGAGGTTCTCTCCAGCAAGGACAAGCCTGTGAGGCTGGAGACCACAGTGTGCTCAGAGCTGTCATCCATGGGTGCTCCTGCAAGGCTCCAAGTAAGGGGCTGACATTTACACCCAACCCCATTTCAGTTTCTGAAGAACCAGAATTTCTCCATGGTCATGGCTCCATCTTTCTCTGCTTCACTGTCCCACCAGTCTCCCCTACTGATGTTCTGCCAAAGTTTAAAAACCCATAAGCAACCTCCACACAGCTTACACTGTGCCCCAGGCCAGGCTGCTTGTTTCATTTGCTTTTGTTACAAATACATGCTAGTTCAGCTATGGTGTCTTCTTTCATTTTTTTGGTGAAGTTACCTTGCTTTCAGTTTTACCACACTTGTGAGTTTTGCGAGATTACTGCATACTATAGTACGTCTCTCTGTATTAGAAACCTTCAATGAAACCATATCCCTATTCAGAATATAACATTAATTAATAGTAACAATAAGTTGTATAGGAAATAGTAGTTAATCCACTGGTAATCAATAACTAATTATGCATAGCAATTAATCAACTGTACAAGAAACTGAAGTACGTGTACTATCCACTCAAGTGATCTCGTTACTGAGAGTTAAGTAGATTGATATGAATGGGGCAGTGGGGTCTCACTCATCTGTACAGTAATATAATTATACCCCTGGGTGATGATGTACAAGCCCACTGATTTTCCTTTTGCATTTGATGCAGTGCAGGCTCTGAAGTCTACTTGACTTTGATATGTCCTCTGTAAAGTATGCAAATACACACTTGCCAGATCTTTCCTCTTCTGCTCCACCTTTTTCCTCCAAAGACAGTAGGAGAATTCTCCAAGCAAGCAGAGAGATGGGAACAAACTGATGGATCACGTTCCTGAATTAAGCAGGCTTAGGACAAGAACAAGTGAAAAACAATGGGATAAATCCCCAGTGATTCAGTCTATCCTGTTCTTCAGATTAGACTGATTGAGCCAAACGACATTTCCACTGCATCCTCAGCTCACCAGAAAATTGCACATTTGTCTGAATGTAGAGATTGACAGCTCAGATGATCGCTTTTCTTTTTTTTTTTTTAATTCCCATCATCTGTTTCAAACTAACCAAATTATGACAGTAAGCATACAGCAATTCCTATGTCCTGTGACTAATTTATTTCTAACAGAAAAAATACTATATTGGGGCAGGTAGGGCTGATAACACTATCGTGACAAATGGATCAGAAAAAAAAATCTCTCTCCAAAGATAGCTACATGTTTTGATTTAATGAGATGCTAAACATGTGCGTCAGCTGCATTAAGTATAGACTGCAGTACATGGGGGATAGCTCTGTGAACCTTCCCGTATTTAATTCTTCTCTGCCTTTTGTTTTGAGAATTTCCTCCCTTCTGGTCTCTAAACTCCTAAACTGGTCTATTCTAATTTTCACTTAAAGTGACTCCATATTAATTTACTTAAAGAAACCCTCTGTACTTTAACAGGAGCCTGTTTTAACCTGTAATGCCAATAATGTTGCTTCTTCTCAAAGCTTCAGCTCAGTCCGGGAGCTTCCATCAGCATGAAGACTCAGGATCTTTTGTTCATTAAGGAACTGCCGACACTTTCCCCAAGGTAAGGCTGGAGCTTGACTGATTAAACAATCAGAGATCCCATTTGGTTGGCTTTTTGTCTGTGACACTTCCTTTTGTCTTCCAATTTATTGTCATAAGCAGTGGGACTGAAGGAAGATTTAATGTAAATCCAATCAAATTATGGCAAAGCTTGAAACATGTTTACAATCTCCTCTGCTTAGCAGAAGAGATATATTTCCAAGCCAAAATATTTCCAAGAGAAGCCAGAAATTCAGGGCTGTGTTCAGACTTCCTCAAAGAGATGTCCAGTTTAAATTTCAGCTTACTGTAACACCTCAAGCTGAGGGAGATTGAAGTCAAGAGTTTCTTAAAATGTTGCTCATTTTATCACATCTGGTGATATCCTCACAAAAGCCACAGCAAGAATATCTGCTTTTTGTAGTATCTGCTGTATGTAGTTCTTGAGCCACAAAACTCATAGGAGGAGTGTAATTTTTCTAGAAAATATAGACTTCCTATTTCAAAAGCACATGAAAGCCTTTCAGTAATGTTAGGTTTTGATTGTTTCCCTGCATCCTCAGCTCCAGACCATAAAGTTTTTTCAGATCTGCAAAACCCACATCTAAGTACTTTTGATGTCAGAGGGCACCTGATTTGGCTTGCAGTGCTACAACACCTCATGCTGGTAGCAGCTTCAGATTGTGGAGCTGCACTTCTCCAGCTTCTCTTGGGCTGGGTACCTTGTGTGATTTCCACCAGGAAAAGTATACTGGGATCAGAGTCAGCAAGGTGGGATCCACCAGGGATCTCAGCAAGTTCCCCATCAGCGTAATCAAAACTTTGACATCTGAACAAGGTGTCAGAAGGAGTCATCATCACCAAGTCTTCTGTCTGAGCTCAGTCAGTTCTACTGTGCTGGAGATATTTGCTAGTATCTGTCAGTTAATTAAAGCTGAGTTTTCCAAAGATGGAATAGTTGTTCTTAAGACAAATTATTATGATCTTTCATCACTTGCTTTTGTGATGATTCTGTAATCTTTATTTTTGTTGTGTGATAAATACTCAGTCATACCCTCTACTACTGCTTCAGATTGTTTTAAAGACTGAGCTTTACATAACATTTTACTTAAATACATGCCAGTGCCTTCCTATAGCTGTGAGTTCTAAGGCATGTACAATGGTCACTGGGTCTCAGTGGCCAGGCTGGATGACAGGACAGACTCTGCTGCTCTCACACGCAAAGGAGAGCCATTCCCAAGTGCCTGCTTCCCACCAGCAGATTGAAGTGTCCCAGGACATGGCATCTGCCATGGGACAAGAACTGAGGTTGACTTTAATGATAACAGTTTGCTCAGATTCAGAGTGGGAGGCTGTAATGCTTAGGTCTGTGACGCACTGTGGGCTCTGGGAATGCAGGCAAAGAAAAGCTGGGGACGTGACAGCATGGAAGAAGGAGAGCTGGGCATCTGAGCTCTTGCCTGTGAGCTTGAAGGCCAGAGGCACTTACTCCTCCAGCTCTGGTGTCCCAGCTCCAGGTGATGCTGCAGAGCGCCATGCTGCCTCTGGAAAACCACCAGTACCTGCACCAGGGTGGGACTGTCCATGGTGGGACACCTGTGGTCAACATGTCCTGCATGAAATGGGCATTGAGTACTTGATATTAAGGACATGCTTGGATCTTTCAAAGTGCTGTGTGAGTCCCCCTATGGGGTGCTAAGTATAGAGGACAGGATAATTCTGGTTATAAAACTGCTTGCTTTCATGTTGAGGGGCAAAGTTATAAAAAAACTATTAGTCAACACTGTAATTGATGGTTTGATGGTAATTCACAGCAGCACGGTACCATGAATATCAATTTTATTCAAAAGAACAGATAATGAAAACTTCATTTTGTAGTGACTCACGTGTAATATACTGCATTTCCTTTAATAGGAAGTGATGTGCATACAGAATCCATAGTTGCTATGATTAGTTGTTGCTGATCTTTAAAGATAAGAAGCAGTGTGAGGAAAGAAATTGAAAACTGTGTCAATTTATCAACAAGAAAATTACTCAGATACCAAAAGTAATGAGGCACTGAATAAAAATGACTATAATGAATCACTTCCTTGAAGTATAATTTAGCTTGTGTTTAGAACTGAGCAAGTAAAGCTTTGAGGTCCTAAGAAGTATGCATTTCATGGAATAAAGTGAAATTTCTTTAAGCTCTTAAAAATGAATTTTGTTGCTGTTGCATAACTGCTGCCACATACATTCCAGTGTGTAACATTGGAGTTCAGAGCCTTCTGCACCCTATATGCACAAAATCATACAGACCCCATAAGTAGCATATAATCTGCTTGGCATATGAAGCCAGTGCAGAGTGATGGCCCTAGAGATGTATTTAAAATTTTCAGGATTAAATATTCAATAGGAAGGTGGTTTTATGATCAAGCACCTAATGTGTTCCACAAATCTACTTTGTTTGCTGTTCAAATCACAAATCAAAACTCCATGGGATCAGCTCTCTGCTGAGGGCAGGACACAGTCTCATACAACCAATGTTAGAAGGGCAGATAGTTAGAAGACATTTTAAAAGTCATTTAGAGTGCCATTCAGAAAGACTGCACTTGTCTTTGTCTGAGTGCTTATTTTCACTGTCAGTCATAGAAGATAAAATCAACATTAGTTTAGCAGACAATTCTAACTCACAAGAACTATTATATATTATTACAGGGAGTTGCACATTACTACAAAAGAATTTCTGAATTTTTTCACTGTTTCAGTGGCAAAGAATCTAACAGGAGGTCACCTCACAAGGCAGGAAGTCATTGAAAAGTCTCACTATTTTCAGTCTTCTTAAATTACAATCATTCTGCAGAGTTTTTACCTCCAAAAGAAGCAATTCTAAATAAATTTTAGAAAGATACCGAACCTTAACCTGTTAAGAATTACCTTTGTTCCTGAAGAGTTTTCTTTCTGTTAAAGACCAAAAATACTTGAATAAGTCTATATCAACCTATTACCTGCTGCTGGCAGGTTCCATGATAATGTTTCCCTTTCTATTGCCAGAAACCTTGCAACAAAAGTTATTTTGGCTGACCGACCCTTACAAAGGCAAGGCAGCCCTGCTGTAAGGGCAGGTGCTCTAGTTGCCTTCCCAGCATCTCCAGGGCTTCCATCTTCTCTTCTGGGTAATTTTAGCAACAAAGGGTTACCACAATTCTTTACACCTCTGCAATTGTTATTGATTTATTTCATTGAAGCTGAAGATATATTGTGTGGTCCTTAAATACAAGACTTCTAATCACTAACTCTTATTTAAGGTGGGAAATTTAGCCACTCTCTGGGGATTTCTTTCTGAATAGCCACCATGGATTTCATGTTGCTACAGAAATGTGAGAGTTGAATGATTTCTTTTATACCACTGTTTTCCACAGTTGAGATTCCAGTAGTAATCGTTGATTTTTTCCCTTCCCCTGCCAATAACAAAATAATAACAATAACAACGTAAATAACAAAGGTTAGTTTTCTTTGCAGGTCCCGTGGTACTGAAGAATTTTTCAGTCATTCTCAATGCATCAGCTCAAGTTCAGCCATTTTCCGTGCAAATCTGGCAAGGCGCTCCTGTGTAGTGTGGTATCAAGCTACGTTGTACACCTCACTTCGAGGGGGACATCAGTAGTGATAGCAAATTAAAAACATGGTGAAAAATGTTTCGGTCTTGGACATCAGAGTCTGTTCTAAACTAGTCAGTCATCTCTCCCAACAATTTTGTGTGCTTTGATGTTAATTGCAAGTTTTGATTATTTTGCCTACAATGTAAGATGTCAGAATACCTAATTCCTGGACATAGAAATACTTCTAAAAACCAATACATATGCATACAATGCTCCTTCAAAGACTTTTGTTCAATTTGTATTGTTAGGAGCTTTATTTGATTTGATTTGATTTGATTTGATTTGATTTGATCATTAGGAGGCATTCCAGCTCTTGTAAGCCTACAGACTATAACCTTGTTAACTGATGTGTTCTTTTTCACCTTTTCAGCATACATTCATGTTACTCATATATATCTTACACTGCCTTTTCTGTTTTTTTTTTTAATCCTGTAAATTTCAAGTATCTTTTTCTTTTTCTTTTTCCTTCTCTTGCAGCGTTATTTTTTCTTTATTTCCTTTATTTTCATTGAAGAGAATCCTTGCATCCTCACTTCTCCAGAACTAAACCTGAGCGGATTTGTGACATTTGACATCTATGAGCTGATTTCTGAAGACTGAAGTTCTGCAGTTGCTGAAATGACAGAGGCTTCCATAAATACAAGTGCACAGGTTGAAGTGAGTATTGATTTTGTACATGAAGTAGAGCTTAGAACACAGACCAAAGGTCTACTAGCTGGGTGGGGTCTATTTTTTTTTCAAGACATACAACACAGTGGAGTGATATGATAGATGGTGTTCAGATTTATATGGATTGAAAGGAACAGGTGAAGTTACAGCTTGTTCCAGTAGCATCACATACTTGAGTAGTACATACAAAATAATAGCAACAGATTGTGTTGTCATCCACGAAATGTTGGTTTTCGTTCTCCTCTATCTATAATGGTAAGTTTTCTTAGTAATAAAACCAACTGCTCTACACCTTGGAAAGACAAATCTTCAATCTCTAAGCATTAAGTATCCTTACTATAAAGATTTTCTGTTTTGGAGGTAATTAAGTTGCATTAGAATAGGGGGAAAAATCAAACAAAGCTGAAAGATAGAAAATTCCACAATTTAGCAGAACTAAGTAAGAGATTGTGAGTTTATTCCATCAGTGATCTAGTCCTGAACTGATTGACCTGAAGTCTGTCACTGTGTTTTCATCTCCTCCTCACTGAGTATTTTTCAGTAACCAAGGAGCAATACTTTAAAGACCTTGCTCTCCCTTCCCCCCAGTTTGCAGACAGGCCTAGGGATAAGTCTGGTCTCATACAAGAATCCCTGAGTTATTTTCCAAACCAGCCCGATAACTCACTCTGGCTTGCTGAAGGGTTCTTGGGAAAGACTGGTGGGACTGGATGTGTTCTGGGGTTTTTGTGGAACATAAATCCTCTGTCACTGCAAAGTTGTTCAGGAAAAAATACAAATAAAATAAATGTTTCATAGAGCTATGATTTTTTCTGTGGAGCACCGTTTCCACACTGTGTGGCTGGGCGTCCAGTACATGTTAGCACCACAGTGGGGGCCCAGGACACCTGTGGAGGGTCAGATGGGGCTGGAGCAGTGACATGGTGGCCCAGGGCCCTTGTCCCAGGGCACAAGGGAGGGTCTCCTTCCCTCGGAGTAGCCAGCAGCAGTATGGTGCTTCAAGTCCTGGGTCCCCCTTCTGGCCTCCCTGAGGAGGGCTTTTCTCTCTAAATGTTTCCAACCTGCTGGAAATTTCAAAAGGTTTTGTCTGATTTTGGGATAAAAAAGTAAAATAGCCACATAATCTCTTCCATTAGCACAGTCGTGTAGTGTTGACACACTCACCCAAGTCTGACCATGCTGCCAGGCATATCCATCTGTTAGTAAGACAGTTAATAATCTCTTTTATTAAGTCAGCTAATATCCAGAACTGGGTACCCTACCAAGGGAAAGCCTAAGGCATCCTGAGGTTTTCACCCACTTCTGCTGGGGCAAGGAAAATAACTACACAGCTGCTGAATACTCAAGACTCTTGAGTTTTGGTGACCAAATGTGAAGCAAAGAGCCACAGATCAGCTCTGAAGGTTTCCGGCGTGCAGCAGGATCAATCAGTGTTTATTGTTAATTGAACTTCAAGGACGGAACTGTTGACCCCAGTGTTTGCCAGGTAGCACCTCCAAAAAACATGCAAATCCATCTTAATGCTTCCAAGCTCAAAGCCCTGGTCCTCCGCTGTGCTTCCTAGAGCTCTCCAGGCTCCTGTGGGTTATCAAAGGTCTGGAAATATAACCTGCCTCCATGGGTCTGCTGGACATCTGACTAAAAACCTTGAAACAGGGAAGGTGCAGGTAAGTGAACAGCTGGTACCTACTGCACCTGAATGGGTACTCAAAATCGGCAAACCAAAGCTCTGCCCCATAGTGTCACTTTAATAGTCCACAGTTCTACAGCTACATATGCTCAAAATCATCATTTCCAGAAAACTGCACAAGACTTAAGAAGTTTAACCAGAATGTTAAAAAAGCTCTTCAGAAAAACACAACATGATAATGTTTTGCCAACTCTTTGAACGTATTTATTCATGTTTGGATTCATGTAAGGAAGTATCCATGCCACAAATTTTTATTAAAAACAAGTCATTAAATAGTACATTTATAGTCATAAACAAACAAGTCATTTTTACACACACTAATGTTGGATTTCCTGCTACAAAACTGGAAATGTATTTAACCACCTTATATTTTTGTTCATTCTTGATATAAAAGGATAAAGTTGCTGCATTAAGTTTACACATACTGTTGTTTTTTTATGTGCTCTGACTGGATACACAGAGGATTTGTGTCTGTTCCCCTAATAATACATATAGTGGAAACTTAGCCTTCTGTTCTTGTTATTGACTTGGGGTATAGTAAGTGATTTTAAATACTGCAGAAAATTATAATTGTAGTAACAAAGAAAAATATGCTTTTTCCTCCTTGCTCATATGAATGATTGATTTGTATGAAAAAGAAAAGAAAAGAAAATGCTTGTACCGTAGAAAGGCTTGATAACAACAGCTATTTAAAGGAAAACTACTTTTTTTTTTTTTGCCAGAACATTATTGTGATTAGCAACATGAAAATGTGTTGCTTAGTTTTTCAGATACCAGGGAAGCAGAATTCTTCAATGCTATTCTCCTTTCTGTTTTCTATTTCCTGCAGATCAAGTTGATAATACTCAAATGTCACACGATTGATGTGTTTGCCACTGGAGACCATCCGTAGCACAGTGTTGTCACAACCAATCTTCATTTGGGCTAATTAGGGAAAAAAAAAGACAGAGAGAAGACATTAAGATGAAATTATATGAGAGAGAGGGAAAAATGATCTGTTGCATTGAGAATCACAAGGCAATAATAGGGTTTTGGAAACAAAGAACATTTGAGCATAGTAATGACCAGCTAGCGTTGGTATTGCTGCCTAAATAACTTATTTTACATTTGTTAGTTTTACTTTATTACAGTCTGGTTATTTCATCAGGTGTTGCAGCCTTCTCTCCAGCAGATGCTGCTCACCCCCCCACCCACCTACAGTCTTGTGCATATATGTGACACAGAGGATGGTGTGTGCTTGCACTTGCTGCAGTTGGATATTAGAAGTCAAAGGTGAGGGGCAATGACATCCTACCCTGGAGATCTCCAAAACTATCAACATCACAATGCTGGAAACACCCAGGCTGTTGAAGTGTGATTTCCCTTCCTTTACACTGCCAGGAGAGCAGTTTAAATGCCATAGCTGAATATGTAACAGCTCTGCCTGCATTTATTACATATTTCCAGGCTTGTCTGTTGACACTAATAATCATGTGTCAAAAGTATTTTAAAAATACGTGTAACTTAATCTTGTTATCATAATTACTGCAGGGGCGAGTAGAGGTGTTTATGGGTGTGCTGCATCACGCCCCTGGATGCTGGTGCTCACGTTTTGCTACACGTCAAGTTCACCTGTCTGAAGGAAACCTGGGCTTAGGAGAGCTCTGCACGGCCCCTCCGGTTACGTGTTCGTTTGTAGAGAGGGATGAGGAAGGAGGAGCTCTCACCAGACCCGTGAAAGGAGTGACAGAGGTCAGCCAGTGGAAACATCTTTGATGGATCTAAGCCAGTTCCTCCTAACAGCTCCACAAAGTCCCCCACTCCTGCACAGCCCACTGACGGATTCTAAGAAGACAGAAAATAAAAGTTATTTGCCATGTTTTGATGAAAACAACAATTCTCAAGACAGGACTGCAGTCAACACCAGGATTCAGAAGTACTTTATGCTCAAACCTGTGTAAAATTACGCTGTTCAAGCAACAGTACTTCAATCCGACATTTATAAATCAATTTTTTGAAGAAACTCCAAATAAAGATCTAAGTGGGCTCTGAAAAATCACTGGCGTATAGTTAAGATGTTGATCCAATTGCTCCCAGCTCAGGTAAGCAATCTGATCCTGGGTGCTCAGATGCTTAAGCAAATGAACGGAGTCAGTGTTGCACATGTGCCCACACCCAGCTGGCATGCAGTGAATTAGCTCCTCTCTATCTTAAGTGTCCTTGTGAAGGCAGCATATAATGCAAGGAGATAACAACGGGCAGCTGAAGCCAACTACCTGTGGCTGGTTTTGTCCACAGGCACCATGCTGCAAACTGGATTCCCACTCTCTGGCCAGCAGCCTGTCTCCAGCACTGCAAGGCTAACCCTTGTTCCTGAGCTCTTCCCACCTACTCTGCCATTTCGTTGGTCACTCCTTCGCACTTCTTGTTCCCCTTCACCGTGCAAGTGAGATTTAGACATCTCTTAAAAGCTCCTTGCTTCCACCCAGAGACCTCCCCATTTTCCTCTGGGTCTGCTCCTGGGCCTGTCCCTCCAAAGCTGTTCCAGACCCCTCCAGCCTCCACCAGGGCTGTCATTTTTTCTTCCTAAGTCTTAGGCCTTGCTATCAGACTTTTGAGATGCTCCTAACAGCTCCTCTTCCTCTGTCAGCTTTGGTACAAGTTACTCTTTTCACTCAAGTTTTGAAGCCCCGTCCCTCTTAAAACATTGTTTTTTCATTTTTTGTTTTCTTTTCCTGCAGCATTAGCAGATCAGCTCTTGCTGCCAATCAGCACATGTGGCTAACATTTATCACACATTCCTTACCTTAATAAAAATAGATACTCCTAGCACTTTCATTCATGCCGTCCTTCATGCTGGGGTACCACACACAAAACCAAATAGCTGTGTCTTCATTTTGCCCTAAACTCTTTAAGACCTTCATTTGAGGCAAACCCTTCAAAACCAAAAATGAATGAGCCCATGTTTTCCACTGACAGAGACACTGCCTCTGGTTCTTTTCTGCCTGTTCACCAACCTGCTTCCTGTATGTCTGCCTTTTCACGCCCTGCCTCCTGCTAACACCTTGCCATGATGGTCGTGGGCCCTGACTGCTGCTCAGATGTTGGCAAGTCCCAGGGAGGACTGAGGCTACAGTCTCACTGGCAGCAGGGGACAAACATCCTTGCTGTTATCCCTCTGACATGTTGGTACCTGCGCCTCTTTGGACCTTCCAGGCACAGGATGCCACCAGCATCTCTTATCCTCCCTTCCTGGTCATCACAGAGCACCAAATGATGTGTGCCAGAGCACATGGACCAGGGGATGCTCAGCACAATGAGAAGAGAATCAGCCAAATGCAGCTGGATTTCCACTGTGGTAATACCTTGCTGCATAATCCATTTCTCCTCTCTGATCAGAGTGCTTGCTATGAGAACTGTTCCAAAAGTAATGTCTCCTACTTTGTGATGTTGGCCCACAATGACAGAGGCAGACGTTGGTGGACCAGCAGTAGAGACTGAACCTTCCCACCAATATCCCGTTACATGTTGCTGCTGTGTGACAAATGGCAGCAGAGGGGCGGCCTGACAAAATGGTGTCTCACATGGAAATGAACATGAAATAAAGGTGGGGTATTGAGTTCCTCCATGCAGAAAAACGGCACCTACTGACACTCACTGATGCTTGCTGAATGTTTATGGAGACTGAACAGTGAGGCAGTGTGCTGCAGCAGAGGTGAAAGTGACGTGAAAGATAAGCCACGTTACCAATGGCCATACACAGCTGTCACACCATGAAATGAAGATGATCTCAATTAACTCATCCCTGTGAACTGGCTAACAGTGGTGACTATGTTGGGTGTTTTGTAGCTGAGAATTTTCTCTACTGAATAGCATTATTAGGTGTTTTGTATCTGTTGTAGTTTCCATTGAAATAAATGGGAGATATTACTTGCATGTCTTAACATTTGCATATCTTAATGGCACTTTGCACTGTTGATTTGTCTCTGCAACATTACAGAGGCAACAGACAGACCCAGCTCTGCTCTCTGGGGGCCCAGCTCTCAGGCTGAGCACACACTGCTCTGGAGCACACACACCCTCACAGCCAGAGCTGTGGCCACCCCTGTTCCAGCCCACCAGGAAAACTGCACTTGGCAGTTATTTGCCAGGTAACAAGCAACTCACCTTTAAAAAGAGGCCGTTTAAGTGTCCCAGGATCAGATCGGAGATTTTTATCACCACTGGGTAAATTATAGAAAAACTGCAGTTTCTGTGTTGATGAGGAATGACCATAGTAAACCTTCCCGAGGGAGTCTGAGAGATGACATTGCAAGCTGGAGCACAAGAGAAAGTACAAGAGTTAGTTGTGCCATCATTACTGCCCACATGTAGTAAAATCATGTACTTCTAGAAATTACAAAGAATAGTTTAACAGCTGAGAGTTGAAGACAGATGCTGAAAAATACACATGTGGTATTTTTAGGTTTTTAGGTTTTCTTGAAGAGCATTTGTTCCCTAGAAATTCTCCACCCGTTGGTTATGGCGTAGTATGAGGTCTGGCAAGAGTTTCGAGATGAGCTGTCAATGGGAGAGCACGCGCCCCAAATGCACACATCAGGTACTTTTTGCCACTTTGAAGAATGGTAAACGTGTATGCAGGGCTTTCATTTGTTTTCACTCATTATCACCTGATACTGCCAGCAAACCCATAGGTCCTGTCTTGCCCCTCATAACTGGGTTTCCTTACCATGTGACATATCCCTTTGAAACATGCTACCCCTGGAGATACTCGAGGTCAGGCTGGATGGGTCTTTAAGCAACTTGATCTACCTGTAGTTGTCCCTGTTTACTGCAGGGAATTGGATTAGATGACCTTTAGTGGTCCCTTCCAACTCAAACTCTTCTGTGAAACCAGAGCAGCACAGACTGATTTTGTCTTAAAGTTTAACATTAACAGCTCAGGCTTGTCATCTCCATCACTACCACTTTTGGAAAAATGATGCAAGTGACCATTATTCGTGCCCTGGCAGCTCATAGGCTTAGGGAAATAACTTACAACTAGACTCTTGGAGTCACACAACACTCTTCACATCACCATTCCATATACTAAATGTACTGTTGAATTTTTTCAAATACTTTTTCCTTGTTGTTCACACATTTTTAGAAGTTGCTCAGATTAACATCTCTGGTTTAATACTACTTGCTCAAACCAAACATGGTAAGACATAACAATGTTCAGTATGAGAGATCTGCTTTGAAAGATCCTTCTTGTTCTGAATACATATGCAATGCTCAAGTGCTCTCCTGTACTTTGTTATTTTTCTCTCTCCTGCACAGACATAAACTGAAACAGAGTCAAACACTCAGGCAAAACTCACCAGAACTGTATCAGTGCAGGCATTATCAGAGAATTCAGTGCCAACAGACACTTTTGTTCTGCTTCCTACCAAAACTGCAAGCCACTTGGTAACATGAAATCAGACTTACGGAAGAGGTTGGCACTCTTCTTGACTGTGATCGTAAATCCATTGCCTGGCTGGTGAATCCTGAAGAAGATCATTGCCACATTCTGCGATGACCTGATGCTCCTCTGGACAGCACCACTCTCACAGAAGTCCGTGTACCTTTGGGAAGTGGGGAGTGGGTGGTCCAAGGAACTAGGAAACTTCTCTCCTTTGAGTATCCAGCCATCAAATACCTGCAGGGGTTCAACAATTGTAACCAGGGCTTTTATGTATCATCCTGCCAGCAGAGAAGAGAAGCATAAAGTATTATGGGCACTGCTTCGACATTCGATGGCCAATTCAGAGCCTCCAAAAATTCTTTTTGTTTATCTACATCCTAGCATTTATCTAAGTATCCAAGCTCCAATCGATACTTAGGAATAGAACAGGTATAAATCCTAATTTTGTTTTTATTTCATTCAAGTAACTATTTTGGTGACGTATCTTTGATGGAAACAGTTCTTTTTGCTTCAGCACCATCAAATTCACGTCAGTTTCTGGATTCATTAGTATAGTAATTCCATTACTACTAAAACAAGCTTCTGGCCAACTTGATGTGGAAGCCACATCAAAAAAAGTTGCCCTCTTGTGCCCTGACCGTTAGGTCCACTGACCTGGCCTGTAGTTTTCCACCACCTGTGTCTTCAGCTTGTCTTTAATGGGGCCTCCCAGAGCACCAGCATTTCAGCCCAGCACAATGAAGCTCTGGGGAGGAATTTTTGGCACTCTCTCCTGGGTCTTTTCTTTCAGTAGACTCTAACCAGTGGAATGTAGCACAAACGCTGACTACTTGGCTAGAAATTAATCAGCACCGTCTACAGATCTTTTGCTATTTTTGTTGTGGAAGAAAAAAATTGCCCTCCCCATGTGCAGAGAAATGTCTCAGAATAGAAAGCTATTAACTCCAGCACAGCCATGGAGTTACCTTCCTCTTGCTTCCCTCTCCCACCCAGCAACTCCTTCTGTGCTCCTTTCTAGCACTTTGAGCATCTGAGGACCAGATCATGCCACTGCTTTGGTGAGTAATCCTGTGAATGTGTATGGGACGCTTTTTTGGCAGAGCTGCAGGGCTCTTTGCTGGAACTGAAAATTCGAAAAGTCGTGTGAAGAAGCTGCTCAGATTACACCAGAGAAAAGCTGCCTGTAGAAATACAGCAGCACAATGAATGAACTGGGGACATAATAATCAAAGGAAGGAAACTGTTATAAAGCCCTAGAGATCACATGGCGTTTGTCCAGCTTTTGAAAGCAACTCTAAGTTTGAGGTACTTGGGCACACAGAAGGCTGAGAACCTGCAGCAACATCTGGGGAGACCCCAACAAGGGGCAGAGAGACAGGGCTCCCCAGCAGCTCAGCCCGCTGCCGCACACAGGGCTCAGTACTGTGCTCGCAGAGTGCAGCATGGTGACAGAGGAGCAAACAGATGTCCTCCTGCCTGCCCTCACCTCCAGAACTGACTTCAGATCTCAGCCAACTCTCCTGTCTGCCAGCAAAATGCTCCAGCAAAGTTTCCCTGTTCTTGAGTATGAATTGCTTTGTGTCACAAACCTCCCACTGAGTCAGAACAAGTGTTCTGAAGACCTCTGGCAGGGGCATTTGGAAATCCTTCCTGCAAATATCCATGTCCTAACCAGCCAATGCCCTGTGCGTGGAGGTCCTGGCTCAGTAGCAGCAGAGAGTGCATCATCAGCGATTGCATGGCCTGTGGGGTAACAGAAGCAATGAGAAAACCCTTCTAGTGGGTTAGCTTGTGCAAATTAAACTTCTCAGTCAGTCACAAATGCTTTGTAAAAGCTCTGTGTGCACACAGGCACTCATGTGCGTGAGTGCTGCCTTCCCCTTCCATACACAGCCAGTACCCAACACCCAGAGCAGGGACGGGGACCAACAGCAGCTCCCTACCTTCAAGAAGTCACCTCCTTGGCAGTCAATATTCACAAAGTCATATTCGATGGTGAGGAGCTCCTCAGGTTCACCGATGAAGAATGTGGCGCAGTGTAACTGGGGTTGATCGGCAGTAAAGGTGAACTGCCCCTCAATGCTCAGCATGTCAATGCAGCCTGCAGAGACAGGGCCAGGCTCTGCTCTGCCTGTGGGCAGCACACAGCCAGTGCCCGCTGCCGGGCATGGGGACAGCAGGAATAGACCCAGCACTGAGACCCAGCAGCAGGGAGGAGGGGGTCACAAGTGAACCAAAAGGCTGCTGAGCTCCAGGGGATGTTCACAGGTGTGACACATCAGAGCGCATCAGGGTGCAAAAATGCTGCTGTGCATGCACACAGGTGTACAGACCCTGAGTTCCTTCAGATTCCTCACTCATCACAGCTCCTCCACCCACCCCATCCTCTGGAGCTGGGCTCTGCCCAGGGCTGCGGGTGCAAGACCATGTCCTCCTCCCATTGATGGGAACCCAGCCCTGGCCCAAGCCCCGCTCAGTGCCCTGCTCTGCCTCAGCTTTCCAAAGTTATAACACTCTGCCCTTCTTCCCTCGGCCCCATCACTCCCGAAGAGCCCCGAGCTCCCCCAGCGCCCTCCCACCCTCCTAGATAACTCACGCAGCGACCGCCGGTAGATGTGCCCTGCAGACAGCTCCCGCTTCAGATCTTCGCTGAGGAGCAGGAAGGGCTCATCTTCGCCAGCATCCCTCACCTGCGGGGAGACGGCGAGAAGAGGATGGGACAACGCGAAACGCAGCCCCTCCCTGCAGCTCTCCGGAGGGCAGATCGCATCCCTGCTCCAGAAGGGGTACAGCTGCATAACAGCTCGGTCGGGAGCTGCTGCAGCGAGGAGTAACCCGGCACCTGCAAGGTGAGCCCCATACAGTGAGCCTCCGTTACTTAGCCAAAAGCACAAGGCTGAGAAAAGGACAGGTAAATTAATGAAAATGCAGGGGTGTGTGTCAGTGTCAGTCCTGTGTCCAGGGGCAGTGAGAATAGGAACAGAGAAAAGCAAAGCACAGTGGCTGGGGATAAAGTTAGCAGAGAGCGGAGAAGTGCAGCGAGGTGCGCTCGCCCCGTTGCTCACCTCGAGGTACCGGGCGTCCCCTTTGGAGGCTGCCAGCAGGATGAGGATGAGGTGGCACTGCAGCTGGAAGGCAGACGGCATAGTGGCAGCTCCTCCGTGCGCGCTGAGCACCTGCTGCTCGGAGCCGGCAGGCAGGAGCCGCCGGGGCATCTTCAGAGACTCTTTTTATAGAGCAGTCGGGAGGGGAGGCACTTGGTCCCCGTACTGATAGGTTAAACCATGGTAACTGAATTCCTCTCGCAGTGACACAGCACGTGGGCATGACGAGGGTCCAAATCAGAGCCACGAATTCCCCACCCGTTTCGCTCCCCGCGTCGGCAGTGCCAGTGCTACCGCGCTGTCTGGCGGAGCTGCAGAGCTCCCGGGGGAGAGCCCGTCCCCACTCGGCACGGAGATTTTCCAGGCACTAAGCGCAAAGGGAGAGGCGAGAAGCATCCCTCCCTCCCATCTCCCGCTGCTCCGGGGGCACTCCGGACCCGGGGCTCCTCCTGCTGCCTCAGCACTGTCTTCTTCCTGCTCCCGCACAGCGGGTCTGCTGCAAGGACATGGGAAAACCGAGCAGCCCTCCCCGCAGACACAGCTTTCAGTAGAATTAGGAAACCAGGGAGCTCTGGAGAGGGGATTTCCCACTGAACAGCCGATACAGCTGTTTCTCATTCCTGATCTCAAGGGAAACCAAGGAAATACCTTCAAAAAATGAATCTGGGGTGAAGATCTCTACTCTGCAGAGTACTGAAAATTGCGAACTCAGCAGAGGTTGGCTTTATGGCATGTTCTTTTTACCGCTGACCTCAGGTGATCCACCCATGCCTTGTGTACAATAACCATCCTTCCCCAATCTCAGCATCACGCTAACATCTCCTGCTCTAAGCCTCTTTGTTAAAAGCTCACTTTGGTTCAGCAAAAAATAAAAATATGGTACAAACATGCAAAGCTTTAGCTTAGCTGCTTCTGTTTTCACTTATAGGGCTTGTAAGCAGAAACGTTTGCCAGCTGTTTCACACCACTTGCTGATCAAATAATAATAATAAAATTTTATTTTTTTTCTGTACACCTATGGCTTTGACCTCACTCTGCTATAATTCTTACACTTGTAGTTCACTATAAACCATAGTAATCCTCAGATGCCCTTCTGTCATTATGCTATATCTGTACAGCATAAAGTATGCCGAGGAAACAGAAAATGTTATTGAACTTTGGCACTATGATGCACAGAGGTTGTTAAAATTGCTTAGGGAACAGAGTGGTTAACAGCAGAATGAACTGAGGCTGAATTAATTCATCTCCATGTCCTCGCCTTGAATGGTTTAAGTACTGTGGTTTGGGGCAAGCATTGTCAGAAGCACCAGTGGAGTTCAGAACCTAAAATCCATTGGAGCTGCTGGGGAATTGAGGTTTTGCTGGAAAGCTGCAGGGTGTAGCCCCAGCCATCAGAGGATGCTTGAGGTCGCATCCGTGCTGGAATGTGCCCCGGGGAACAGGAGCCGACAGGACCAGGAGGAGCTTGCAGGACAGCTGAGCCTCCTGCGCTTCTCTGTACATTTGTTTCCTGAAGAGGTGAAGCAAGCCAGGAGTGCAGCACAGTGGGCAGCCTGCTGCTTGCTTGTGGGAGCAACGCTGGGAAACATCAGGAATGTGACCAGAGCACCCAGACGTGGTGTCCAGAGCTCTGTTTCAGCTCTGTAAGAACCCAGATCACTCACTTCCAGGCACTCGGCAGCATCCAGCCCCCATCTGTCCAGGCTGACCCTGCCGGCCCCCAGCCCAGACCTCAGCTGCTGAACTCCTGAAGGTCTCCACTGAAGGAGGGAGGGTGCTTGTTTGTGTGAGGATTTCACCTGTTACTAAAGGCTTGGTTGAATTCAGCTACAAAAAAGAGGGAAGGATAGGTGACACTGCAGCTCAACCTGTCTGATAATCCACCTATGAGCTCATCTGCTCAGACAAACAATACCAACAGCCATGCATAGCTGAGGTCTGGGTCAGCACTACCTGCAGGGATGCCCTGGAAAGCAGACAACCCTGGGCAGTGAGCTGCTGGTGAGTGAGGTGCAGGGACTGTAATTCCCCAGCTAACAGGGAGCAGAGAGAGGTGAGGAGTCTCCTGCACAACTGCTGCCACCCGGGACCCATGGCAGTTCCGTGCTTCCTGTGCAGCTCCTGGCTCTCCCCAGGCCCCTCCCGTCAGAGCCTGCCCTCCCTCACGCAGACCCTTGCCCCAGCTCTGCTTGTGGTGAAGGCTGAGCTCTCCAGGAAATGCGATTACACCTAACAAAGCAAGGAAAAATCAACAGTTTAAACGGCTTAAAATGTCCCTTATGGCATTTTGGAAGGGAAAACCAATTTAAATGGGATACAAACCCTCAGGCAAGTGAGGAAGATGCAATTTTTCTTTCATTGTGTTGAGTCACATTAACACTTCACAGGACAATTTCGTGTTGTTAACATCATATTAGACAACACAACAGGACACGTTCCTGGTCTGGCCCTGCTATTGCCAGCTATCTCATTGTGACACCACCACACCAGCCAGCTCCATGGCTGTGACTCAGTGTTGGGACTCTGTGTAGGACATCACCTGCCCTGTGCTGCAGAGCCTCGGAGTCGCCCTGGACTTTCAAGAAGGGTTGTGAGAGTGCTTGGGGGACCCCCAGCCCCTGCGATGCGTCATGCTGGGAGACGTAGGTGTCTTGTCAGCTGCAGCTTCAGAGGAGAGATCCTGCTGTGGTGAGAGATGCAGAAAATACAGCTGAAATAAAGTGTAGTGAAACAAACACTGTTTACCCTCCCCCGTGGAGATGAAGTGATGCTTTGTGCTGTAGTGCAGGTGCTCAATATGTTTTCCCTTCCTCACCACTGTATGGTGAGGCCATGGATAATGCTATTGGCACCAAGCTTTGCAGAGAGTGGTGCTAAACCTGTGGATGATCCTTGGGGCTGCCTCCCCCTTGCAAAGAGAGATGGGGTGTTGTGAACCACAGGGCCTCGGCTCTCCAGGAGCGTCCCTTGAGCCCCCATCTCCTCAAACAGCACCCTGTTGAATCTCTGTGAAAAGCCCTTTTATTTATACACAGACTTCTTCACAAAGACACCATAGGGAGCATCCCAGCAGCAGACTATTGCACATCCCATGGCCTGTTCTGTGTCTGTACTAGGCAGTTCCTTGGCCCAGTAAGAGCAGCAGCAATCCCAAGGTGCTTCACCACCAGCGGCACTAGTAAAGACAACTTCTGCCTCAGACACTCCATCCTCAGCTGTTGCTGCTGTTCATCACCAGCACTCAGCCTGGCTGGAGAGACACAGCGCAGGGGGATGCACAGTGCAGGACCTCTGGTTAGGCCTCAGTCTAACCCGTGTGCCTGCTGTGCCAGCTGCTGACACTGTGCTGTTACATACATTTCCCTTATGCTCATCCCTATTTTAATTCAGAATTAATTAACAGTCTAGCTTTTCCTTTCATCCATAGTGTCTGGGAGCTGTAGCATTATCCAGCCCTTGCTGCTTCTCATATGGCAGCAGGCCCAAACAAAGGCCTGTGTCTTTGTGGGATGGCAGAATGCTGCACGCCATTCACATTTGATTATACAGGTATGGCATTCAGCTGGCTACAATTCCTTCACCGTATTATTCCTGGTAAATGGGATTAGTTAGCCTGGATAAAAGGGGTAAAGAGATCTACTGGTCCTCAAGTGTCACAAATGCTACTGCTGAGGCTAAATTTTCAGTTTTGTCCTTGCTAAATTTTATCACTTACAGCTTTGAAAAAAATACCATATAAAAAGAAGCAAAGGTAAGCTTGTATGAAAAATTACAGGTGCAGAGATCACTAGGAAACCATGTTGTTAATACAGACTTACAAAAAACTTTGGTTCAAAACCTGAGACTGTGGAACAAGAGTGGAATGGAATGAAATAGAATGGAATAGAAGAGAACAGCACAGGACAGAAAGTTCAGTTGGAAGGGATCTTCAGAGATCATCTAGTCTAACTGCCCAATGGAGCTCCTCCTTCTGGTCCATTTCCCTCATTCTGTAAGTCACCATAGGTGATGCTGATGTCACTCAGTACTCACAAACCATTACTGAATACTTCACATCAATTCTGAGGGCCAACTGAGGAAATTTTCATATTTTTGAGTCTCCACGGCCCCAGGCTCCTCGGTGTATTACTACCTCCCCCCCTGCAGGTGCTGGGGAGGAGGAGGAGGAAAAGAAGGAGAAAAAAGGAGACTTTGCAACCACATCCCATCACTAATCAACCAGGTCCCCTCTTTACTAACAGGTTATGCCACACTGTGTGTTATCATGGCAGGTAAGGGTCAGTTAATTGTCAGGACCTGGAGCCAGATCACTCTGTGCATTCAGCATGCACATGCACCACCTCACCCCACTGCAATGGATCCCAGTCGGGGGGCAAGCCATCTTGCATACCTAGAAAACAATCAGTGTAGTAACATCTCAAGTCCCCCTGTTGTTTGGGTGACAAAACTATGACTATGAGGCCCCTTGGGACTGTCACTGTGGCTATGGTCATGACTACGTTTGGGGACTGCTTGTAGCATATGAGATAGGAGTTTGATCATTGCCACAGTGGTTATCAATGGACAAGGACCATTCTACAAAACAAAACAGCGTAACTACTGGAAACGCTGCTTAAGCAGCGAGGCTGTGGATCCACACTGGAAAAGTGACTAAAGTAATTAATTTGCCCCTATCAATGTTCTGATATGATTCTCCTACACAAATCCACCCACAGTTTCAATGACAAGTGAAGGAAAACATTCCCAGTACCAAAAGCACCCAGTCCAAGATCACATGTTGTGCTTTATTCCTTTAGTCCACCTTTGGTTTGGGATCAGCAGGTCTCCCACAGCACGTGATCCAGGCTGAACTTAGTGCTCATCAACTCTCAGAGGGCAGTGCTCTGTCTGTCACTGACCTCTGTTCCTACCTGTGGCCCCAGCTCTGTATGTCCATAGAGCAAAATCCACCCCCTCTTCTAAGCTTCGCTGTACATCTCTCTGTAATGACACTTCTATTAGTTGTGTGTGTATCTATAAATTGGATTTAAATAGAGCTGAATTTTCTGTCAGGTGAAGTAAGCATAGCTTGTTAACTCCGGGCAGTTTGACACAAGAGATGTGTGATTTGTCATGTTGAGTGGCTTAGAGAAATGACAAATGCAAGTGATTGATGAACTGAAAGACTATCAGCATTGTGCAGGCTTGATGATAAGTGTTGCATTAACACTATTTATGGCATTGAATAAAGGCAAGGACTGTGAAGCTCGCAGTTTAGCGGGTTACAAATAATCAAGCAAACATTATATTGAGACATTGAGATGGCCCTGAGGGTGATGATCACTACCAGCTCTGCCAGTGACTCAACCCAGCATCTACACAAAGCCATCAGGGCTAACAAGTGGAAGAAAAGTTTTCACGCAGAAAGGAGAAAAGCGCTGTGGGAGGGAGTGGTGAGTGAAGCCATGGCACATGGCTCTGGCATTCAGAGAGGTGTGGGCCATCTGCCCACCTGGGAAGTCACCTCTGATGTGCTGGTGCAGGCTCAGTGTGGCTTTGGCACAAGGGGCCTGTCAGATGCTTCAAGGCTGTGTCCCAGCAGATCAGTGCAGGGCTGAGTCAGCCTTTACCTCTTGCAGCCCGGATCAGACAAGGCATCCTCGCAGAAGGACGTCTCCTTCTCAGGAGATGACACAGCTACCCAGACATTACTTGTAGGCAATGTCATGTGTGAGACCTGCAGAGCAGGCAGTGCTGCAGAGTCCTCCACTGCTACCTCTCCTCCCCAAACCCAAGTGTTGTATTATTGATCACGACAACACCCAAGGTTCTGCTCTGCATTACCAGAACATTTGTCATTTTGTTTTCAATGCTGAGATCCCTTTAATATACAAAATGTATTTGTCAGATGTATTGAAATATCTTAGTACTTCACACGCCACATTCCAAAATTTGTTAGAAGGGAATCAATGTGAAGAATAAACTTCCTGTCTGACAAAGCCCCCTTCAAAATGTGATATCATAAGATATTTTTCCCATTCAAGGACGAACACTTCTCAGCTGAAGTAGCTGTCTCCTTGGCTGAGTCTGTCTTGCCCAGAGAAGGAGGCATGATTCAACACGATAGGCTCCGGGAGTTGTAAGCATTAAGGTGAATCTCAGCAAAATGGAGGAGTGTAACACAGTTCAACTACTGAATATGAGCCACGTAAGAGATGCCAGTGTGCCCAGTGCAATGATGTATTTATCCTCACAACTGCTCCTACTGCTTAGCCCTTTGTCACAAGTATGAGATTCCTTCACCTAGTAGAAAGTACTGGAATGTTTTCTGTCAGTGTAGAAAAACATTGAAGGGCTGGGCCGTATCAAAAGAGGGGTGGCCAGCAGGGAGAGGGAAGTGATTGTCCCCCTCTACTCTGCCCTTTTGAGGCAGCCCTACCTGGAGTACTGTGTCCAGGCCTGGGGCATCCGGTACAGGAAGGATGTGGAGCTGTTGGAATGGGAACAGAGGAGGGCCACAAAGATGATCAGAGGGATGGAACATCTCTCCTATGAGGAAAGGTTGAGGGAACTGGGCTTGTTTAGCTTGGAGAAGAGAAGGCTCTGGAGGGACCTCATTGTGGCCTTCCAGTACTTGAAGGAGAGGATAAGCAGGAGGGAACTGACTTTACACAGTTTGATTGCAGTAAGACAAGGGGGCAATGAGGTGATGGCACAGCTGCCCAGAGAAGCTGTGGATGCCCTGTCCCTGGGGGTGTTCAAAGCCAAGTTGGATGGGGCCCTGGGCAGCCTGAGCTGACGGATGGCAGCCCTGCCCATGGCAGGAGCTTGATAATCTTTAAGGTCCCTTCCAACCTAAATCATTCTATAATTCTACAATTCTTCATGACTTTTAGATCACTTGGTCAGCATTCTTCAACCTCCAGAAGCCTGGAGATATCTTAAAATTTGATAGAAGTTTCACAATCATCCTTCATCTCAAGTCTGCCAACCTCTTTTTAAACTGCAAGCAGATGTCAAACTTGGCTTTCAAAGACTGATGATTTTTTCTCCATTAATCTTTTCACTGGAGTGCCAAAAATGGCAAAAAAAATTTCTGAGTGACAACTACAGAATAGGTCATCAATGCAAAGGCAAAAAAACCTTTAGTTTCACCTAGTCAAAGCACTAATTGTTTAACAAGGTCAAGCTCTCCTGCCCTGCATCTCCTCCAACCACACTTTGCTCAACTTATGGACGTATTTGCTGCTGCCACTCCATGTCCACAGCCAGAGCTGGGGAAAATGCATTTTTCTGCAATATTATCAATTTTTTTGTCATTTTTCAGTTTCCAAAACACAGCCTCATTTAACGCTCCAGGTGGTTCAGCTGCTCTTCAGCTCCTTGCAGCTTGTCCTATACGCAGGTTCTTCTTGCTATAGCAGTAATCCACATTTCTACATTGCATTTTTCATGCAACAGATGTGAGTGTAGCGTCATCCTAACACAAGAAGATTTAAGGCAGGATCCACAGGTAGGTGGAGGGCTGTGCTGTAACAATTTGCTCTGCAGCCCATGAATGCAACCAGGACCTACAAGGACAGCCTAGAATTTAAAGCAGGCAAACTAGAGGAACATTTTCTGCCTACTTGCCCTCTAAGTACCTGCAGTCTGAGCAACAGCCGCTCCTGTTTTCCCTCAGCTGCCTTACTGCAACATTTGCAGTTTTACAGACATGTCCTTATTTAGCCAACCAGCTAGCAGAAGCACAACTTTCTACTGAAGGCTAATTTGAAGTCATAAGCGCATGTCCTCAGCTGTTGCAAAATTATGCCAGTAAGTGCAGTAGGCTTTGTTGTTTTACATCAGCTGAGAATCTACTTGCTAGGGCAAAACAAGAGGATGCAGCTGCAGCTCTCTTCTTTGAGAGCTGCCCCTCCTTCACAACTGATTGCAGGTGGCTGGAATTTGGTACTTAAAAAGACTTCTTTCTTCTCTAACGTATCTGTAGAAGTTTGTTCATTTGCTCTGTTTGATGGCTACCCAAGGACATATAACTCAGCTCAGAGGAAAGGACGTAGATGGAAATGTTCTAGGTTAGAAAAAAAGATTACCGATCATAAACAGAATATTCTCTCTCAGGTGGTATCATGTGGCAAAAGAAAGATAAGATTGAAAATGTGACCCCCTTTATTTTTCAAGTAGCACACTGTCACTCAACAGACTTAATTATCCCTGAAGACACACTTATTAATTGTTGGCTTGTCAATCAAGCCACTTATTAGACATGCACATGACGTCACATTACAGCCTAACAAATCTTCCTGCCAGTCAAACACCTTTATATAGATCAATCTGATTTCAGAGGCAAGTCTTGTGTGTGACCTTTTACTCACGTTTTCTGGGTGGGAATCTGAGGGGAGCTGAACAATTTCTGCATAGTGACAGGCTGGGGCTGTGGGCTGGGGCCATGGCCAGGAATTCTACTCTGCTGTACGCTGACACACTCTGCAGCTCTCATGGTGGGAAGGGGTTCTGATGTGGGAGGGGAGTGACCTGCCGTGGACCAAGCTCTGGCCTGCCCACACCAGAGCATGAATCCCCACCTGCTTGGGAAGCTACAGGGCCATGCTTCACTGAAGTATGTGCGCTGGGTTTTGAGATGGTGCAGTGTGTCCCTCATGGACTGCACAGACCCCCAACCGCTAGATGGCTGCAGACCCACAGCAGTGCTTTTGGCACTGGGGGAGATATGGGAGCCCTTGCCACAGGAGGAAATAGTTGCTTTCCCAAGGGGGAAAAGCAAAAGTACTTACACATCTGTAAGGAGCAGATACCACACTGACAGACCAGGGAGTTTGCTAGCCTATGTGTAGAGCTGCCAAGAGTGAGAAGTTACACACCAGGATATGAAAGGCAGCCACATCCAGATTTCCCAGACCGAACAGCTGTGCATGCCATCCTCCCTTCTCAAAATCCTAGTCTGCTTTTTTTTTTTTCTTACCTTTATGAGTAGAAACGGCTGTTTACAAGGGTGGATAGTGATAGGACAAGGGGGAATGGTTTTAAACTGAGACAGGGGAGGTTTAGGTTAGATATTAGGAGGAAGTTTTTCACACAGAGGGTGGTGATGCACTGGAACAGGTTGCCCAAGAAAGTTGTGGATGCCCCATCCCTGGAGGCATTCAAGGCTAGACTGGATGTGGCTCTGGGCAGCCTGGTCTGGTGGTTGGTGACCCTGCAAATAGCAGGGGGGTTGAAACCAGGTGATCATTATGATCCTTTTCAACCCAGGCCATTCTATGATTCTGTGATTCTATGATGATGATGTGCTTCTGAATAACAGAGAGGAGTCAGGGAACACTGTTGCTTTAGGAAGAAACAGAGGAAAACCTCAAGTTTGTCCCAGAGGTTTTTGGGAGGGCTCCTCCAAGAAGGTAATGCAGATGAAAGCCCAGATTAAGTGCCTCTATACCAATGCACACAATGTAGGAAATAGGCTGGAGGAATTGGAAACCGTGGTGCAATTGGAAAATTACAATCTTATTGCTATCACAGAAATATGGTGGGATAACTCTCATAATTGGAATACCACCATTGAGGTCTGTAAGCTGTATAGAATGGGCAGGTAAGGTAGGAAGGGTAGGGGAGTTGACCTCTGTGTTAAGAAGTAGGGTAGACTGTGAGGAGCTGCCTCTGAGAAACAGTCACAGCCTATGGATTAAGATTAGGGACTGGACCAATAAAGGACATCTGGTGGTTAGGGTCTATGACAGACCACCTGATCAAAGGGAGACTGTAGGTGAGGCCTCCTTGCTACAAAACGCATTGCACTTGCAGGCTCTCATCTTGTTGAGAGATTTCAACCATTCGGATATGTGCTGGGGAAACAACATGAAGGGCTGAAAGTGATCCAGGAGACTTCTGGAGTCCATTGATGACAGCTTTCAGGTTCAGGTATTGGACAGTGAGACCAAAGGTGAAGCACTACAGGACTTGGTGTTCTCCCATGTAGAGCCTGTAAAAGGTGTTAAGGCTGGAGGCACTCTCGATTGTAGCAACCATGTCCTGGCTGAGTTCATCATCTCAAGGAATATGAGTCTGGTAAAGAATGGAGTGAGGACCCTGAACTTCAGGAGAGTGAACTCCAGGCTGTTTAAAAAATTAATGGATGAGATTTACTGGGAAACTGTCCTTAATGACAACAGAACAGAGCTGGCAGTTATTTAAGGATGCCTTTCTGAGAGCACAAGAGCTCTCCATCTCCCAGAATAAGAAATTGGGCAGACAAGACTGGAAACCAGCATGGCTGAGCAAGGGTCTGCTGATCAGGCTGAGGGGAAAAAAAGGAAAAAGTATAAGCAGTGGAAGTGGGGATGGTGGCCTGGGAAGAAAACAGGAATGCTCTCTGGATGTACAGGGGCGGGATCAGGTAAGTCAGGATTGCAGATGGTATTAAAACTTTGTAAGAGATGTGAAAAACAACAAGAAGGGGTTATTTGTATACATTGGGCAGAAGAGACAGGCAAAGGAGAATGTACTCTCTCTAATAAATGAAAATGGAGAGCTGGCATCCTCAGACATGGAGAAGGGTGAGGTACTTAATGAGTTCCTTGTCTCAGCAAAGGTGTAGGAGACAGGATTCCTACATCTCCTATATTCCTGAACTTCTAAGCAGAGGTTGGGGGAGCAAAATCCCTCCCAGAGTAAGAGTGGAGAAAGCATCCCAGGGGTCTGAAGGAACGGGCTGATGTGGTTTCCAAGACACTCTCTATCATATTTGAAAAGTCATGTCTGTCACGGGAAGTCTGCAGTGACTGGAAAATGAGAAACATCACTCCCATATTCAATAAAGAGAGAAAGGAAGACTGAGGGAACTACACACTAGTGAGCCTCATGTCTGTGCCTGGGAACATCATGGAGCAGATCCTCCTGTAAGAAATACTAAGGCACAAGCAGGAGGGGAACTGACTTTTTACATGGTCTGCTAGTGACAGGACAATGGAAAATGTTTTTTAACTAAAAGAAGGGAGATTTAGCTTACAAGTTAGGAAGAAACTTTTTACTCGGAGGGTAGTGAGTCACTGGCAACAGGCTTCCCAAAGAAGCTGTGGATGCCATATCTCTGGAGGCATTCAAGGCCAGGTTGGATGGGGCCCTGGGCAGCCTGAGCTGGTGGGTAGCAACCTTGCCCATGGTGGGTGTTTAAACTAGATAACGTTTGACGTTTGATGTCCCCTCTAACCCAATCCATTCTATGATTTGGTACGATTAGCCCATTGGGCTGGATACCTTCGAGACTGCTAAAAAGTGAAGATGTTGCCTTCTAGTTGACCTGGCTGATAAGTCAGAGCCTGGAGCGACCACTCCTCATCACAATGGTGTCACAAGCAGTGCTTCAAGATCAGAAACAGGATACAACATTCAAAGATGTTATATACACTTACTTACCAATACTTCCTCGAACTTTGTGCACCAAGTTTCAGCACCACTTCAAGCATCCTTTGAACTTAAATAAAAGCAAATGGCAATGGCTGAGGCTTTCAAGGTAATGCAATTTATCTTCTCAAAATCAGCTTTTTGGGTGTCAGGCAAAACAATTTCACAATAGCTTGAAAAGATCATGTCTGGCATTGCTGAATTTTTATTGGTCTTTAATGTTACTTGAAAAGACCAGGCCATATTGCAGTGTTCATTTTTCTATTGATTTTTCAGACAGCTTGATAACACAAATGAAAAAATGCCCGGAATAAGACATCTTTCCTAAAGCTGATGGACTTTGGAGAAAGCCACACAGCAAGCCTCCACTTCATGTAGTGCTTTAGGGGGGCTCCTGGATGCAAGCTTGGAGTCAGCAAGAAAAGTGTCTGTAAACAATAAGAAAAAAATAATGGCTTCATATTTATAGAAGATAGCTCTCCTTTTCAGAGCTGTTAAAAGCACATCTGCAGAGTAAAGCAGCTGTAGCAAGGCTAGCAATGCAAACACCTTACTGCATGTCCAGCGTGGGTGGCTGCAATGCAGTTCTTCATCCTGAGGCTTCCTTGCAGAAAAGAGGATTGCTCATCATCTGGTTTCTGTTTCTAAGGCGGTTCAAAACTTCCAGGTGATCTTCCCCAGAATGGAAGGATTTCAGGTATCTCCCTTGCAAGTGCTGTCTGCAAATGCATCAGTGATTGGCGTGGGTGGGGGGTGAATGGCAGAGGAATGAGTCCCTGGTGGAGAGGGGCAAAGAGAAGTGCAAGCCCTTTCTGCAGAGGAAGCAGGCTGCACTCAGTCCCAGTTAGCTCAGCTCAGGAGGTGGCTCCGTTGAGCATCCCTCCACCTGAACCCAGCAGTGTGCCTCCAGCAGCTGTGATTTTCCAGAACTCTGCTCAACACATGACCTGCTGAGCATCCTTGGTCCCACCACAGGTGGGAGGATGTTTATGGACCAGCAGGAGCATCTTTCCAAAAGAGCACTTGCTCAAAAACTGTAACAGAAAAAAAGAGCCCTCATTGAGAAAATCCAGCTCCTTGTAGCCTTGGGCTGAAGGCTTAGACTGCTGTCCCTTCCCTATCCACAGAGGAGGGGGAAACTCCGGGCGACCAGGAACAGCCTGCAGGACCCATGGAAGACCATAAAGGCCGATCCTTCTGCCTCCCAAGAACTGCAGTGATATTAAAGTGTGAGACATCAGAGGGGGCAAAAAATTGTGTGACTGCTTTCAGTCTAGTACGTTTTTCAGCATTTCTGTATAAGATCTCTCATGAACCCTAAACAACTTCCATCGCTGGTGAGTTAAAGAGGCAGCGTGCTCTGCCTTTGCCAAACTTTTCTTTTTTTTCCAGGATAACACCATCTGCTGGTGGCCTATTTCTGGGGATTATGTCCACCCCTTTATGTAGTTGCTACACCTAATAGAATCCTTTTCTCACAACAAATTGCATCATGTTACAATATATAATTTTATACAACTATTACGTCTTTACTGAGTGATGTCCAGGGGCCTGGGGACGTTGCCTAGTAGGGCACATCTTCATTGAGAGTTGTTATTATTTCACCACTTACACAAACAGAACATCCTGACTTAATTCAAACACCTTTTATTACAGTTTAAACTACTAACAAAACAACAGGAACAAAGAGAGCTCTCCATGCAAAGCAAAAGCATGACAAACTGCCACCGAGGACTGCAGACATTTGGAAGCATGTTTAAGCAAGAGTTTAGATATAGATGTATTTCAGTCCATGGACAGATTAGCACTGAAATGGATTGTCCTTCTCCCTCCGTGCCTGGCCAGGGGGTCCTACTGCCTCCTTCTGTGCCACATTCATGCAGGGATTTGGATCTGCATGAGATGAAATCACCGTTCCATCAGATGACTCACATGCTGAAGCTGTACCCTGGGATCTCATCATGACATCCTCCACAAGTGGTCCTCTAAAACCCTTCTCTTATAGGTGCCAGAATAGTGAAGGCATCAGGCATTTACATTTCCCCTGAAGACCTGGTTCTTCCATCAGCATTCAGAGCAGCTCGCTGACTAAATCCCCTATGCATTTGAATAATTTATCATATGAACAAATTAATTTGTGCTGAATGAAGAGCTAGACTGCTGAGATGCAGTAATGCCCACACAACGGAATGGAAGCTGGAGAGGTGGGGAAAACGAACCCATAACCATGGCACACAGTGCAGTCTGCTTGGGTGGATGAAGGCAGCTGTGGCCATGTCTGAATACAGGAGCGCAGGGAGTACAGAGCAGCATCCAACAATTGGGTTAGAATGAGCAGAACTGGTTAAGAAACAAACAAATTTCGTGACCTGTAAAAAGATGCCTGTTACAGAATGACTGAAAACTCAATTGCAAGTTTCACAACTCATTCCAGATTTTCCAGTTCAGAAGCTATGTAAATAACATTAATGTTCCTTTTATATTCCATCGACAGTTAGTTACGAAATAGAAATCTTAATTCCTGCCAAACAATCTGCCACCCCAGGCCTGGACCGGGGAACTGACAAAGGTGTATTACAACAGAGGAGCAGACACCTGACAAAAGTGCAAAGGCTGAGAATGCTAACAGCCAGACCGCAGGTAGTGTAAGCTGCCTTTGGTCCAGCTTACACCAGCTGCTGATCTGGTCCACAAGAGTCTTACAGCAGTAGCAATTGGAGTGATGATGGTTTGTGTTCATCAAATGCTGATGAGCACTACCTAACTAGTCATGGTTCATTGCATTTGTGACCAGAAGACTGATTGTATCCAGCATCATTAAAATCCTTCTTCTAGCTGTTCTTCAAAGAAATCATTACAAGCCACAGTCAGAGTTGCAACCAGAGTCATAAATTCATTAAAATCCACTTCATTGTCTTTATTGGAATCCAGATCATACATAATCTTATCAACAAGATGAGGATCGTTTTGGCCCTGAAAAGAAAACAACAAAAAAAGTGACTTAGCTGCGTAGATCTCGAGTGCATAATTACAGCACACCAGATGGGACGTCACAGCCCAGGTGCTATGAAATAAAAGAGTGAGGGAATTATGCACCTGGATACTAACATACCATGAGGTGTAACATTAAAAAGACAGACCTGGCGTCCCAGAGATGCAGTGATAGAAACTGGAGACTGTGCAGCAATTAGGAGAAATACAGGTACTAAATGGGAACAGAAATGGATCAAACAGATTTGAGGAGCTGCTGAGCACTGATTTATTTTGACAAGTCTGATCTGTAAGGCATATTTATGTACACCATTCCTAAAAAACATGTTGTTCATGAGTGGTTGTATTATACTTCCACTGATCACATTCAGAAGGTCTCTACTTAACAAAGAGCACATCCTACTCAGTGAAAGTAAGGGCAGCCAATCTCATAATAGTAAATCAGTAGCTAAGACTAAAAGAAAATCCCATTCAAGGAAATGGATACAAGGTATAAAAAAATCCTGCTGACAGTAATGGGTTTCACAACAATACTTACAATTCAGAGGATACAGAAAAAAAAACAATTATGAATCAAATTATCATTCCATAAGGCATCAATGCTGCATAATGAAGAACATAACAAATATGTAAAGAAATTCTCGTGAAAAGCTGATCACTGGGAGTTTTTCTTAGTATCTCTTTACAGGGCAGACAAGCAGCTGTATTGTTTGCAGTTTCCCACAAACCTGTGTAACAGCTGCCTATGATGCAGTTATAAGCCTCTAGGAATATGACAGACCTTGGATCCCGCACTACATGACCATGGTATGCAAACTGCTTTCTTGTCTGCTGAGAGCTAGTTGCTGGAAATGATTCTTTGAAGGACCTACTCTACCTTTGCAATTTCCCACTTTTCAAATGGGATATTTGATCTCATCTCCCTCTCTCCATCTCTACAAAGACAACTGTCATCTGAGAGGCTGTGGCAGGATGTGCGCAGTGTAAGGAGATGCTTTTCCTGAACACTTTGATAGCTGCTTATCCCACCTGAGAAACAGAATCTCAGAGACTCAGGAGCTGCATCTTACAGAAAGGAAGTCAGTGAGCTCCTTGGTGAGGAGTTCCTTGAGTTCTCTTTTGCTCAGCTTGTATCTGTCACCTTCTTTGCCAGAGTAGTGATGAAAAATCCTGATGAAGGTGTTCATGGCATCCTCCAGTGGAGTGGACATGGTAGTGAGCGGGAGAGCTGTGGGGCAAAAACCCAGAGTCAGCAACATGGCAGAGGAGCCAAAGTCCTGACCTGGAGAAGGGATGAGAGCTAGCTGGGGATGGGCATTGTTACCAGCACTGAGAAAATGAGTCTTCAGCTGATCCATCCTGCCACATGCATGTGAACAAGGCTATGTTATTAAAAAATAACAATAAAATTGGGGACTGGAACTAGATCACAGAATCACAGAACTGTAGGGGTTGGAAGGGACCTCTAGAGATCGTTGAGTCCAGCCCCCTGCAAAGCAGGCCCCCTACAGCAGGCAAATGAAGATGAAATTGAAGTCACTTCCATCCCAAGCCATTCTATGAAAATAAAATATTGTCCTGAATTCATTAACATTTACCTCTAAAAGGTACAGAGAAAGGAAAGCCCTTATTTAAGATAGTGTTCTACTGCACATCCACTTGCTACAAAAAGAAACCTCTTGCACCCGTGGCTGAAAATACAAACATGGTGAAGGCACCACACTGCTCATTCAGAAGTTTCCACAAGAAATTAGAATCAACAGAAAACAGTGGCCGAAGGAGACATGCATTTATACAGGATGCCCCTGACTTTTCTATGGTGGCTGGAGGAAACTCACTGATGATAAAAATGTGCAAGGGTAGGGGCATCAGCTTTTGGTTTATTTGGTACTGGTTTGGGATGTTTTTTTCTTTCATCTCTGTAAATTACTTGAAATAAGCAAACATAAGCTAGAAGGCTTGTTTCATCAAGCATGCAGTAAGAAAAAGGAAAGGGAAGCACCACTAAAATTGAGAAAAGACAGATATGCAATTCATTAGTGAGTAACTGACATTAAAAAAACCCTGAAAAATAGAAACAAGGTGAAAGGAAAAGGGAAAAATTGTTCTGAACCCAGGAGAGAGCTTAAAAAGACAGAATGAAACTCAAAGTAAGACTGGAGTCATGAACAATATTACAATGTGAAGACAAGACTTACCTGCTTCACAGGCGAGGTGAAGCGTTTGAAGAGAAACACTCAGCTCAGAAGGTGATGGCCACCTTTTGTTCAAAACCCACACACAGGCTCTTGTTTATCAGGCTGAGAGGGTGGATTACACATATAGGAACAGACGTATAATTGTCACACGGACAGGTCTTCTGTTTCCCTCTGCATTTGCCTACTGTGTGCAGTAAAAATGCTTGCTCTAGATAGGTCACTTAAATATTCACCAGGCAGCACACAGGGCTGCGTGTGGACACTCAAGATTATTTTTTTATCATTTAACCTCTTGCAAAAATGCATATCCAGAGGCCTGAAGGTAAAAATTAGAAAATGCAAACAATAAATATAAGTCTATATAGAATAACGTTCCATTTTCAAAAACACCTTCCTAATCTCTCCACAATTCTACAGCAGAGAGCGTTAAGTGCCTGGGCACTGGCAGCCCATCCTCAAGGATACTTCAGGACCAAATGCAGGCTTGTAGTTGAGTTTGCACTAAACCCTCTGAAACGTTTATCTTTACTGTCAGGCATCTCAACAAGCCTAAACTGCTGGCTCCTGTCAGACGAAGTTCTTGCCATAGTACTCAAGTCCTCTGGAGGAAACGAGGAAACCAGTTTCAGATAAAGATGTGGCTGGAACTGCAGTGTGCTTAGATCAGTGGACCTGAGTTAATTTTTGTCAACTCAGCTGAACTGAATTCCAGAGGCTCCAAGGAGAGCACCCTGGGTTTAGCACACGGCTACTTCATGCACGTATCTCATACCAGGCAGGAGATGCTTTTGCTCCTCTCTGCTGTCTGAGCAAATGACACAAAATGCCCATCACTTGGCTAAACTTGTCACCACACAGACATCCTCTCTGCGCTTCCATTTCTGACCTGGATCCCTGTGGAAGTGCGGTGCAGTTCAACCTCTTTCAATAAGCAATCTTCCCAAGGAGTTCTTACCCTGCTCCTACCCTGGAGACATTCTGGCCTCGCTGCTGATGGCTGGGGAATGCAAGAAGGAGCAGCTTCATCACAGTAGGCCTACTTACCACCAGAAATCCAAAATGGCTACAGTTTTCATGACAGTCACATGGAACAGAAAGCTTCTTGCTTTGAGTTTGGTTTCTCTCCAAAAAGTCTTCCACCTGTTGCATATGCATATTCAGCAAACTAAAATGCACAGAAAAACAGCAACAGGAAACACAGCTGTGGCTGCTTCTCTCTTTTATCCCAGCCTGGAGGACAGAGAAGGAGATGGGCTATGCTGTTGTTTCTGAAAGCTTTCAGCCGCTCATAATTTTAAGTGCCACAGCAGATCTCAGCCCACACTTCTGTCTGTCTCCTCTACCCACAGACATGATGCCTCTCTCATCTGCGCTGCTGCAAGAAGCCTCCACAATGGGAGGGGTCCTGGGCAAGGACTTGTCTGATGGGCAAGGACATGCTCTGGGAGAAGGGATGCCACACAAAATGCTGAATCCAGCAGTATGGGAGGTCACTGCAGGTAAAGTGTTGCTTCTGAGCAGTAGGCAGGCTCATTTGGCTACAGGTCTCTGTGGACACACACAGCTTCACCTCCCATCACTGTGATTGTGATTCTCACTGGTCTAGGAGGAGGAAACACTCACGTCAGTTTGAATGCTTGATGGGTCTTGATGGAAGCTAGCTTGGATGTTGACCTATGACAAGAAGAACCTACCACCCCCTGAAACCAGGTGAATGCTGGGGAAGAGTGCCCTTCATTCCCCTTTTGTATGTGGTGAGGGACACTTGTAGTATCAGCTGCATTGCAGCTCTGCTACTCACATCCTGGTCATGCACTGTGCCTTTGCAGATGCTAAGAAAAAATATATCAAGGGAGAACTGTTCCTTATGCATCTACACACATGAAGGGCTGTGATTCACTAATGACAACAACTACTGTTTAGAAGTATTACTCAAATAAACAGTAAAACACCTTTTTGTTGTTGTTGTTATTTATTCAACAACATCTTCACCCACAGCCAGAAAGAAACATAGCTGAGTCAACACATACGTATACAATCCTCCTGTTTTCCTATGTATTAAACATATCCTCTGGCTTATGAATATTGCAAATTAATTATTTAAGCAGAGTCTACAGGAGGTGCAACTTTTAAGCAGCTCGTATAGTCTTTCACAGCCACCATCCTCAGGACAGAAGAAAGAAGGGCTTTCTCTGTTGTCTCCAGAACATCAGCTCAATAATTTACACAGTGATACAATCTGTGTTGTCTCTTTCAATAGCTACTTTCACTAAAGCTAATTATGTAAGGAACTCTCTATCCCATGCTGAAGGATTATATCTACACAAGGAGCAGCTGCACTGAGCTTGTTTATTAAGATGTCCTTTCATTTGCTTTGTCCACCCCCCTCCCTTCCCAGCTATTGAAATCCTGCTGGTGGCTCCAGTGACAGCAGGGATCTCCCAGCTCCTCTAAGGGCAGATCCCAGAAGCTACTCAAAGTTCATGATTGTCAGTCCACTGTTTTGAACTCTTCATCCAAAACTCTGACAATCATTCTTTGGTATGCTATCTGATAGGCACTGAAGATAACTAAAGGCACTGTGGCCTGAGAGAAGAGCATTTCTGTATCACGGCAAGAACCAAGTATGTGTTAGTAGTCGCCACTTCCCCACTGATCCTCCCCTGCTCTCTGCTTTGCACCAGGGTGAGCACAGGAGCGGCGCCAGAGCAGACACATGACTGACGGAGCAGAATTACAGTGATTGGAGACATGGAAAAGATTGGTGCCTTCTTCATTCATGTCCAAACTGCCCATGCCTCATCCCACCTATTGCTCAAAGTGGAATGGTCACTGGATCAGGTTAGCTACGGCTTTATCTTGCTAAATCTTAAAAACCTTCAAGGACAGAATTTTCAGAGGTTCTTAGGTAACCTACCGTTCTGCTGCATTACCTCCCCAGGGAAGATGTAATATTCAGCCTGGACATCCCAAGTTGTGAACGTGGCCACTGGCCCCTATTGTACTGCCACCACCACCAAGAAGATGTGACTTCACTGACTTCTCTTCAAATACTCATCATCCCTCAGCCTAACTCAAAAATAAACCAGAAAGCAGACTGTTCCCTGACTTACCCAATCTCATTCCATGTTTTTGTGTCTCTTTTATGTCACATGCTGGCCCCTTGCAGATTGCTCCAGCTGTGCCCTTCTCCTAATTAATAAAGTGATATTAATGTGCACACTGCAATATTAAAGACTACACTGCAAAATTAATGGCTGTCAGAATCAGAAGGGCAGATTTTCCACATGGCATGTCAAAAATACTATATAGGACTGAATTCTGTCATCTTTGGTTAAGCATTAATAGACGTGAGCCTTACAGAATGAGTAATCCATCTAATTTCACTGGAGGCTGCTGAGAGAGGTGAAGGCTGTTTCTTGTTGTGTAAATCTGAGAAAAGACCAAACCAGCTATGAGTGATTCCTTCACTTCTAGTCAGAGTAAGCTAGATGTACACATTGTCTCTATGGGGTTGCGCCTTCCCTCCTCTATGGGGATGAAGCACTCAGACCTCAGGCAGAGAATCTTAATGCTGTTCTCTGCTCCTTAAGAATGACTGATACAAGACAACAGCCCTTCCCTTCTACAGACAGGAAGGAGAGGTTTTACCTTCTTGGATCACAGTGATTTTCCCTTTGGTCTCTTCTTGAAGCAACATAATAGAGGATGCTTTTAAGCCAGAGCTACCTTTAAAGTGAGAGACTAAGCCACAATAATGTATTGCTCAATTTCAGTGGGAGAATCTCATACTTAGGGCATCTGGTTTTCAACATTTGCCAGAACACGTGTGAGGAATATTTTCTCACAAGTAATGATTGTGCTGGGAAAGACAAGTCAGCCTCCCACCCACATCCTGTGATTATTTATTTTTCCCAGACTCACACCACTTTTGGGATGCATGTGTTCTGCATCAATGTTGTACCCCCAAAGTGCCAAAAGGTGTGACTGTAAACAACAGGCAACACTGCAAGACTCAGAGGGACAGATAAACTGTACAGTAAAAAGCTTACACTAGATTAACTAGCCTAGACTAGACTAAAGAGCTTATTTATGTAGACTAAAGAGTTTACAAGAGACTTATGTTTGAACCAGCATTTCATGTTGTGTTATATTGAGCATTTTTACATTTTTAGCATTGTTAGCATTTTCATTTGTGTTCTGTTTCTTTATCTGGCTGGTTGACTGATTTATCTCTTTACATCAGGCATAAATCTCTTTCCAACAAGTCTGGATCACATCTCCAAGACTTTAAACTGCCTATGAGAGGAGCTGCCCTGTTAGACCCGCTGTTCACAAACAGAGAAGGTCTAGTGGGACATGTGGAGGTTGGGGGCTGTCTTGGACAGAGTGACCACAACATGGTAAAGTTCTCGATTCTTGGTGGAGTCAGGAGGGGGAACAGCAAAACTGCTACCTTGGACTTCTGGAGGGCAGACTTTGAATTGTTCAGGAGACTAGTAGGGGGAGTCCCCTGGGGTTCAGTCTTAGAGAATAAAGGGATACAAGATGGCTGGTTGCTCTTCAAGAAGGAAGTCTTAAAGGTGCAGGAGCAGGCTGTCCCCCTGAGCTGCAAAATGAGCTGGCGCAGAAGAAGACCGGCGTGGATGAATAGGGAGCTATTCTTGAGGCTCCAGGAGAAAAAGAGTATCTACCTCCTGTGGAAGAAGGGACGGGCAACCCGGAAAGAATACAAAGAAGTTGTTAAGATGTGCAGGGAGAAAGTCAGGATGGCAAAAGCCCAGCTTGAACTCAACCTGGCCGCTGGGGCAAAAGGGAACAAGAAACTCTTTTACAAGTATATCAACAGTAAGAGGAGGACCAGGGAGAATCTTCATTCTTTACTGGATGAGGCTGGGAATGTGACTACTGAGGAAAAGGAAAAGGCAGAGGTTCTGAATGCCTTATCTACATCTGTCTTTAAAAGTCAGACCAGTTATCCTCAGGTTTCTCCACTCTCTGACCTGGCAGTCTTGGCTGGGGAGCAGACTAAACCCCCCACGATTCAGGAGGAAACAGTCAGAGTCCTGCTACTCCAACTGGACTGTCACAAGTCCATGGGGCCGGATGTGATTCACCCAGAGTGCTGAGGGAACTGGCGGAGGTGATAGCCAAGCTGCTTTCCATCATCTATCAGCGCTCCTTATTGACTGGTGAAGTACCAGAAGACTGGAGGCTTGCCAATGTGACTCTCATGTACAAGAAGGGCTGCAGGGAGGATCCGGGGAACTACAGGCCTGTTAGCCTGACCTTGGTGCCGGGGAAGATTAAAGAGCAGATTGTCTTGAGGGAGATCAAAAGGCATGTGCAGGACAACCGGGGGATCAGGCCTAGCCAGCATGGGTTCATGAAGGTCCTGCTTGGTCCTGCTTGACCAACCTGATCTCCTTCTATGAACTAGTGACACATCTGGTGGATGAGGGAAAGGCTGTTGATGTAGTCTACCTAGACTTCAGCAAAGCCTTTGACACTGTCTCCCACAGTATTCTGCAGAAGCTGGCAGTCCGTGGCTTGGACAGGTACACTCTTGGCTGGGTAAGGAACTGGCTGGAGGGCTGGGCCCAGAGAGTGGTGGTGAATGGAGTTAAATCCAGCTGGCGACCGGTTACGAGTGGAGTTCCCCAGGGGTCGGTGCTGGAGCCTATCCTGTTTAATATCTTTATTTATGACCTGTATGAGAGTATTGAGTGTACCCTCAGTAAGTTTGCAGATGACACCAAGCTGGCTGGAAGTGTCGATCTGCCTGAGGGTAGCGAGGCCCTACAGAGGGATCTGGACAGGCTGGATAGCTGGGCTGAAGCCAATGGGATGAGGTTCAACAAGACCAAATGCCGGGTCCTGCACTTTGGCCACAACAACCCCAGGCAACGCTACAGGCTTGGGGCAGAGTGGCTGGAAGACTGTGTAGAGGAAAAGGACCTGGGGGTGTTGACTGATGCTAGACTGAACATGAGCCAGCAGTGTGCCCAGGTGGCCAAGAAGGCCAATGGCATCCTGGCTTGTATCAGAAATAGTGTGACCAGCAGGAACAGGGAAGTAATTGTCCCCCTGTACTCAGCACTGGTGAGGCCGCACCTCGAGTACTGTGTCCAGTTTTGGGCCCCTCGCTGTAAGAAAGACATCGAGGCCCTGGAGCGTGTTCAGAGAAGGGCAACAAAGCTGGTGAGGGGTCTGGAGCACAGGTCTTATGAGGAGCAGCTGAAGGAGCTGGGATTGTTCAGCCTAGAGAAGAGGAGGCTCAGGGGAGACCTTATTGCTCTCTATAACTACCTGAAGGGAGGTTGTAGTGAGCTGGGGGTCGGCCTCTTCTCTTGTGTGACTAGTGATAGGCCTAGAGGGAATGGCTTCAAGCTGCGCCAGGGAAGGTTCAGGCTGGATGTTAGGAAATACTACTACTCTGAAAGGGTGGTCAGGCACTGGAATGGGCTGCCCAGAGAGGTGGTGGAGTCACCGACCCTGGAGGTGTTCAAGGAATGTTTGGATGTTGTGTTGAGGGACATGGTTTAGCGAGAACCATTGGTGATGGGTGAATGGTTGGACTGGATGATCCTGTGGGTCTTTTCCAACCTTAGTGATTCTATGATTCTATGATTCTATGCTGTAACCACACAGGTAGCAGAATACCAAAGAGAGATGTGGTGGACATCCTGTCCCTGGAGATATTCAAGGCCAGGTTGTACCAAGCTCTGGGCAACCTGATCTAGCTGTGGATGTCCCTGTTCACTGCAGGGGAGTTGGTCTAGATGATCTTTAAGGGTCTATTCCAACTCTAAAGATTCTATGATTCCATGATCTTTCTAACAGCTTTTATCACCTAAATTTGGTGGTTTACTCTGTATAGATCTTCTGAGAGGTTATACTTCAAGGGCTGCCCAACTCAAGTTTACCCTGATCTCATTCTTTTCTGAGTCTTGTGCTGAACAAGGCTGTATATATATTTTCCAAATGCACTGATGACTTTTCATTTGAAATGTCTAGCCCACTGAACTCTGCTTGTTCCCATACTGGCATTTCTCTTATGCTTCTCATTTGGGACAGGAATCGAAGTGTCACACACGAGATGCAGAGTTGGGTCACCACCCACTACTCCCTTCTCCTCCTCCTAAAAAATGAAACACCTTTTTCTCTGTGAGCAATCACCCATTACTACATTGTGGAAGTAATGTTTGATTGTACAGGAATTTACTGTTACCTGGAAAATTGCCTAGAAAGCCTTAACTAACCCTAAACTGAAATTATGAAGACGTATTCTGGTCGTACAATATTTTCTTCCTCTCAGGCCTCTGAAGCAGAGGTATCTACTATGTCATTTATCAGCCAAGCCATTTATTACTTTAATACCACCTGCCTACACTGAGCAAGGATATCAAAATAGTGTAAAATGCCACACAGTCAGAGCCAGCTCTGCCTCAGGGCACTCAGCAGCAGGGCACTCAGTTAGAAGGCCAGAGCACAGCTCTCCCTGCTGTAACCAGAGAACATGCACACTGCTCCAGTTGGCTGTGCTAGCTCAAGTTACGATATGTCACCTTCTGAGCAAAGCCAAGATAGCAATACCCCTTGTGATAAATCCACTGATGGATTAGAAGAACCCACCCTCCTGAGACATGTTATTTCTGACCGACTCATTCATACTTGTATCAACATCCAGCAGCCTTTGCCCTAATTCACTTCAACGTCCAGTTCCTTCCACAAGGTTTTTGCAGATAGGTACAGCTTGTGCTGCATAACCATTGGTAGCCCTCCTTACAGGGTGTGGTGCAGGTGCATGCTGGCTGTGTCTCAGGACTGTGGCCATGTCACCCAGCAGGTTGTAGTAGATGACTAGGAAAATTCCTGTCCCCTTCACACTCTCCAGCATGTGTGGTTCTCCTAAACTGCCCCTACCTGAAGGGCACTTCAGGTCTGACACATGCATGGGCACATGGGAACAAGAAGAGTTTGCCAGTTGCTGACAATGTGCAACAGGAAAGATGATGGAGATGTATTAGTTAACGAAGATGCCTTGGAAGGGCCCAAGGTGCAATGATACATTTTCTGCTTCATGAAAATTTCAATAGCACAGCTGATATTCTCCCCTATTGAGCGCTCAGAAACATGTAGGCTACATGCGGACCCTCGAACAACGTCTTCTGTATGCTTTCATTGCTTTGTAATCTCAAGAAATCACAGAATCACAGAATTGCAGGGGTTGGAAGGGACCTCAAGAGTCCCTTTACACATTTCTCTAGTCTCAGGCTGAACATTCAGCAGCTATTAAATTTAGGAACAAGCTACTGGTGGCAATGAGCAGTGAAGGACCCAGCCCATGTAACTGCACACTTGCACGTATGCTTGGCCATGTCATGATGCGTGGGTGGCCACAGAAGTGGAGCTTCTGCAGCTTTTCCATACTCACTGACGCCTGTAAGCTGTGAGATCAAACAGGCCAGTTTTGAGATAAAAGGTAAATAAACTCTCCTTCCTTATCAGTAGTGCAATGAGACCAGACTGATTCAGTATTTCTGGGTATTGTTGATACGAAGTCAACATATACATATTTAGAAAAAGAGGTAAATAAAGTTTTCTTATAGTTTGCGTACAAACCAATGAGAAAAACTTATTTTGGTCTGGGACTGCCCCTTAGTGTCTTGCTGAAGAACTGCTACTTCCAGATCTCAGCTCCAGCAATGATTCAAACCTCCGGGCCCTGAGCTGCTCCAGGGCACCTAGAAGTGATTCACTAAGACAGCAAGCTCTGCATAAGGGTCTGCATTATAAACCGCAAGCTAAATGAGAAGAAATATCATTTAAAAATACAGAAAAAGAAAATAAAAACCAAACTCCAGCTACTTGTGGCTTGTTAGCTAAAGCTACAAACTGCAGATAATGTAAGTGCTTAACGCCATTCAGTGATCAAGCTATGGGATTTAGGCTCATGCTTTGTAGAACTCAGGCTGTATATCCCACTGGTGAGAGGCAGGAGGGCCGCAGCAGGCAACTGTGGAAACATCTGGCCCTTAATAGTGCGCCACAAGCTCATCACCTGCTCTGAGAAAACCAAAGTTAATTCCAGTCCCAGTGGTTGGGCAGTGACTGGAATAAGAAAGAACACAGCAGTGTAGTATGTGCAAGAGCAGTTACAGAAGCAGACTGTAAAAATAAATAAATAAATAAATAAAATTAAAAAAAAGGACTCTTTCTGAAATGCAATGGGATAAAGGAGTCTTAAGACAGATTTTGGGGGCAGGCAGATATTAGGGATATAGAACAAATACCTAGGGAAGGTGAAGCCATAGAAAAAGACCTAAGTATTTTCCTGGTGGGAGCTTGAGGCTCCCACAGGATGGAGAAAGGGACATGCTGAAGGATCTGTCTCAGACCAAAGTGGAGGAAGAAGTTGTAGGCCAAATCCTCGCAACAAGCACAGCGAGCTGATAGGACTGAATGGTGTCCACCCCAGAGCTGTAGAGGAACTCAAGGTGGATGAACCATGCGCTCTGCCTGGGAGGCATGTTCTGAAATCTTATCTGGGACTACAGTGCAGGAACCGAGCAGGGAGAAAGTCAATGTGAGACGTGCCCTGCAATACCCAGAGAGATGCTGACAGTAAATCTACTGTTCAGAATAGATAAAGAGGAGTCCAGCCTCAAAACCAGAATGCTGGGAACATGAATAGAAATAATGTACTGGGGAAAAGTAAAGGGAAGTCATAGTCCAAATCTGCTGATGTTCCCTGGAGGAAACCATGAGTGGATGTCCTCTCTCCTTATTGCCTACCTTGTTCACAGAAAGTATTCCTCACTCTTAAAGGAGCTCGGATGCCATGGCATAAGAGGAAAAGTCTCATACAGATACACAACTAACTGAAAATAGGATATCAGGAATAAATTATTGATCTCTACAAGCGAACTGAAACCGCCAATGGAATTCTGCAGGAATCTGCACTACTCAACACATTTATCAGTGATCTGGGAACAGGGGTGAATAACGAAGAGATAAAGGTTTTTTGCTGACACAAAACTGTACACACAGAGCAAGTGAAAATGTTGGCCCAGTAATAATCTGAAAACAAACAAGATTGGGAAAGAAATAGAAAACAGAACAAGTAAACTAAATAAGTGCAAAAGGGCTGTCTTCATCGATACAGTGGTGGCCCTGGTGTCCTCATCTTATAAACAGTACAGCAGGATTGAAAAAGGTAAGGAGAAGAGCAGCAAAGAAGATCAAAAGCAGTTTTTATGTTAGAAACAGATGATTACAGAAAGTATCTCTGTCTGTTGAAGGACATAACTGAGTGAATATATGACAGAAGTCCATATAGATGAGAGTAGCATGGGAAAGATGAGCAAGAAGTAGTTGTTCATAGTGTTTTCCAATATAAAAATAAGGAGAAACAAAAATGAAAAGAAACTAGCTCAAAACAAACTAGATAATATTTTTAATCTGTGAAACTGCTTGATTTGACAAATTCCTGGAAAATATTTATTGATAACTTATAAATGTAAAAGCTTGTGTCATCAAAACATCTTCAAAATGCAAATCACTGGACATGTGATGAGTGTTCTGGGCAAGTATCACCCTTGCCACATGCTAATCTTTTTCCCTGGATAACAGCATCTGACTTCTAGCAGGTTACAGGGCTAGTAACAGCTTTTGTCTAATGCTGAAGGCCAGTTAAAGTTAGGTAAAAATATCTGTCCCAAGAATATTGTTGAACAAGCACTCATTCTGCTAGTGTCTGCTTTCCTGGAGGACTGTGTCATTTAGATGGCTGTCTCAGTAGTTTTTCAGCAGGGAGAACATTCATTAAAAAGTTCAGAGCAGGCCCAACAGCCATTTCCAGGATTAGACCACAGCAAAGCAGAGCTCTGATGGCAGGAAGCACACACGGCCCTGCCCGTAGGGCCTCATTGCTGATATAGCTACAGGTGCTCTGAGGGATCTGGTCTAGAAAAGTAGATTTTGGATGGCACTAGGAATGAAACGAGACTGGCAGTACAGAAGCAATGCAAATCCTAGCAGGAGCCAGGTAGATTGTTAAAAAAACTGATGTAGAGTGAGAGCCAGAGGCAGGTGTTTCTGAGGAACAATTGGCTTAACTGTCTTTAAAAGACAAGGAAATTAGGTGGTTGTTCCATGTTTAATGAACACCATTAATAATGGCCCAGAGACATGTTGTATGCATATGTAAACCACAAACAACAGAAATGCCAGTAGGAACTGAGGAAGCCATCTTCACATCTTAGAGTTTACCTAGAATTTGGGGCTGTGCATTTCACTTCTATTTGGACAAGATTAAGCAGCACTGTGCAGATACACTCAAGTGACAGCCAGCCCATGTTGCCCTGCTGTGGTGCCTCCATCCCTCATCTGGCAGAGCACAGCAGGAGCCCCCAGCCCTGCCAGCCCTGCCACTGCCTCCTCTGAGCCTCAGGCCAGCAGCTGGGTTCCTCTATTGAGTCATACAACACCATAACCCTGCGGGCTTCATGTTGGCCTCCTGGCCCACACCCCCACTGTGCTTCAGCTGCCTGGTCAGGGCTCACTCTGCAGGTTGTGAGTCATACATACCCCATGATCTTGCTTTAGATTTTCAAGCCCACTATATAAATTGCACACGAGCAATCTGAACGGACTAACTTTCAGCAAACATTTCTAATGCATAAAACCAATGACATTAAATAAACACTGGAGGAGAAGAAGTAGACACAAGTGACTGTGGAACTACTACTCAACCGAACAAATCACAACCAAAAATGTTATTAAAATTTGGAAATAAACTGGAATAAAATCACTGAAGTGGATTACAACTGGTGAGTTAAAGTTGTGACAGAGAGAAGGCCCACAGAACAATTAACTGCTTTGTCTTGGTGCCACTAAAAGTAGTCATCATATCTGCTGTGGAAAACAGCAGTTGTGCATAAATCCACTTTGAAATTTACTGCTCTGCTGACTTCTAAAAGAATGAGTAATGTTTTATTGCTCTTACCCTGTACTTTCCAAGTAGCCCTATAACAAAGCCTTGAAAGAGATGGTGTTACATTCACAGAACTTCCTTCCCATCTCCGCCCTGCCACACTGAATAACATTCCAACTTTGATTGGTGGGTCTTCTTTTTACTTCAAAGAGCCACACATCACAGTTTAAGCTCTTACGAGACACAGAACACTGCAGAAGTTACATTCAAAGTCTCTTATTTGTGTGAGCTTTCTATATTCATTACCCAGAAGATTTTAATAACAGATCATACCTTGTGAGAAGCACATATCTCAGTGACAAGGAATTTGTTCATAATCAGAACTATATGAATATCTGTTACTTGCTTTTCCAAATATTTGGCTAAATACCTTAAGATATGAAAAGGAGAATGTCACTGGCATGCATACCCTGTAGCATTTTTTAAAGCTTTTATTTTCTTTGCAAATATTTTTTTCTACATTTTCCCCAATGATTTCATTCAAAATCAGTCTTTATATTTATTTAAAGTCTTTTTCAAAAGAATTCCTTTGGCATTGCTTAAAGGTTCTTTAAATATTCATCATCCCTCTGGTATTTCCAGAGGAGGGAGGACAAATAAAGGCCAAGACTGCTATTAAATTAGACTTCATGTGTACTTTTGTTGATACAAAGTGCTGCCATCCATAGACTAAAAACTGTGATGGCAAAATGACCATCCTTCCTTGCTCTCATCTGGATCTCAGCAGATCCAAATGACTGGCAGGCTCCTGGGGCAGAAGTACATCCTATCACCTTCTTCCATTGTGTTGAGCTAGGTGTTCAAATATGTTCCTTTCAGTAAAAATATGCAAATATCCTCATTTTCAGATAGCAAGAAGCAATATTGAACACCTGGGTCTCCTATGTAGTGGAGTCACCATACTGTGCACTGAGTATGGTGCAGAAGTGTGGCAGAAAACAGTACTGTATTAGCAGTGATTATAGCTATAGGTGGATAGCACTCTAATTGTGGTACCTTTATCAATTCCGTGCATATATTTCATCTTCCAGTGGTCATTGAAACAGGAAGTATAACAGACATTGATGTGTTTTATTCTAATAGCCATCTAAGGAAAATTATGTCATTCATAAAGCAAATGAACAAGAACTTCCAATAACCAGAATTACAAATATTTCTGCCCCACTGAAATCTCCTAAATAATAGCATGACAAAGTGTCTAGATTTTCTTATCAGGGACTAAGTCCAGGCATTCCTCATTCTTGTTTGGTATCAAGAGAAATTTGAAGTAAAATGAAAAGCTGATACTCTCATTCATCATCTTACCTAATGATGCAGCCCCTCCTTACTGAATAGGTCCAGCACTCTCAGCAGTTCCTGACTCACCCGACAAGATGGGTTGCAGCTCTGTAGCTGCATCCCAGCCTGAGTGCTGTCCTTGAGACCAAACAGTAACAAACTTGTAGCACCTTACAGGAATACTACAATTTTGTACTGAGAAAAATAGGAGACTGTAAAAAATATATGAAAGGGATTCTGACATTGTTCAAAGAGTGGAAAAGATAAGTTTTTTTGCTTAAGAAATACGTTTATTTCTTATTTAACTCCATTCTCAACTTGTGAAGAAACTGAGTTACCACCCTTGTAGAATTGTAGAATCACAGTATCACAGAACCATAGAATCATAGGACCGTAGAACAGCTTTGGCTGGAAGTGAACTTAAGGATCACACAGTTCAATCCCTGCCATTGGCAGTATTGCCACCCACCAGATCAGTGTATCATCTGAAGTACTTAGGCCTGAACAGTGGGCCTCGAACCAAAGATGACCTCTAGATGAATTTCCCAACACAGCATTTTATATCATCAGTATTGAATCATTAGTGAAAAATGTATGATCGTTAGCAAAATACATATCTTGGACAAAACATCTCATTAGCAAGAGGTGTAGCTTAGATAAAAGGAAATGAGAATGTATTAATCTTTCCTTGTTTAGAAGCACAGTGTCAAGGTCTACTAGTACACAAACTTCCTTCGTTACTCCTTGAACCCTGGCCAGGCTCGAGGGAGAATGAAACCAGATGTTTCCACCTAACTGTCACATAAACTTGTTTATTCAACAATATAAAAGCTGACCTCTCTTTTAGTGAAGTCGGAGACTTCACCTACGAGTGGACACACTGCATAGGACCTCCCAGTTGTTGGGAAAGGCTCTCCAAATCCTCATTGTAACTGGAGCTCCCCAGCATCTGCAGATCTGGATGATGTTAAAGTATTAGGGCAATTCATGATATATCTTTCTTAATCACTGTCACTATCCTCATGTAGTAATGATTAGGTGCATTGTCTTGTTCTGTTTTATTCTTGCTATATCATTTCACTTATTTTCTTATTGCTTTAAATTTAAGTAAAGATAAACACACTTCTCTAATTTGATGTCTGTGACCTTTGTGCTGACCCTATCATGGCAATACATCATCCAACCTGGCCTTGAATGCTTCCAGGGATGGGGCATCCACAGTGTCTCTGGGGAACCTGTTCCAGTGTCTCACTACCCTCTGAGTGAAAAATTTCCTCCTAGCATCTAATCTGAATTTCCCTCTATTAGTTTAAGACCATTACCCCTATCACTATCTGTCCATGTAAGAAGTCAGTCTCCCTCCTGTTTATAAGCTCCCTTTTAGCAATGAAAGGCCATAATGAGGTCTCTCTGGAACCTTCTCTTCTCCAGACTGAACAAGCCCAGCTACCTCAGCCTACCATTGTAGGAGAAGTGCTCCAGCCCGCTGATCATCTTAGTGGCCCTCCTCTGGACCCGCTCCAACAGCTCCACATCCTTCTTGTGCTGGGGGCCCCAGGTCTGGATGCTGTACTCCAGCTGGGGTCTCCCAAGGGCAGAGCAAAGGGGAACAATCATCTCCCTCTCCCTGCTCACTCATGTCCTGCTTTCATTCACCAGAACTCCCAGGTCCTTCTCTGCAGGGTTGCTCTCAACAAGATCTTCTCCCAGTCTGTACTCACATCTGGGACTGCAGTGACCCAAGTGCAACACCTTTCACTTGGCTTTGTTGAACCTCATTAGGTTCATGTGGGCCCACTTTTCAAACTTGTCAAGGTCTCTCTAGAGGGCATGCCTTCTACTGTACAACTGCACCACCCAGCTTGATGTTGTCAGCAAACTTGCTGAGGGTCCACTCAATCCCACTGTCTGGGTCATTGATAAAGATGTTAAAGAGCACTGGTCTTAAGATAGACCACTGGGAGACACCACTCATTACTGTTCATCACTTAAACATAGAGCTGTTGATCACAACCCTTTGGCTATGACCATATAACCAATTCTTTTTCCACTAAATAGTCCAGCCTTCAAATCCTATCTTTCCAATTTACAGATCGCAGAGTTATTTGTAGCTACAGTGGCCATGGTAAACATGCGTTAAGTTTTCAGCCAGGCATTTGAAGGTAAAGCAACATTTCCATGCTAGCAATCTCCACATGGGCTCAGAAACTGCGAAAATAAAGAAAAAAATCATCTATCACAGATAATAAACTTCTGCATATCATACTAGTTCAGAAAGCTGAGGATTACAGGAGGTGAACAACAATATTTTTTGTTCAGGTAAGATTACACTTGGAAGAATTCAGCTTAATAGTGTTTTAGATCAAAGAATGGGGAGACTGAAAGATGCTATGAGAATATCCTACTTCAGAAAGTACCCTTCAGAAGCCCTATATCTCTTCTTAGCAGTCTGCTTCCCCGATCCTAAGCTTAGCAGGGACATTTAATATCAGCTGTTAAGTCCTCCTCTAGCATCTGATTTGTGTGTTTTGAAGTGGTGAATTGCAAAACTATCTGCACAGCACAGGGAAAGCTGGGTTGTCTTTCATAGTTGTTCATATTAAAGAAAATATGCAATATCAGCTAGTCACAGAAGAGGGAGCATTTAATCATGGTATTGGTTTTTTTGTTGTTGTTGTTGTTTTTGGTCAAACATGATTCTATATTTAAAATCCTTTACCCTTGAGATGCATCTGATGAACAACATCCTCAGCCAGCTCCTAAATATCATCAGTATCATCTTGAGAATACACCTTGGCTGATACAGTGTGTGTATCTCTGACTGCTGTCTGAGAAGCCATGATCCCACAACATGCTTTTTGCCCTTTTTCTGCAGATATTTTGGTGAGTATGATATCCACATTATAAGTCTTCTACTGATAGAAATCTAATATGCAAAAGTGAGGGTGCATGTTCACAGCGAAGGCTCTGCTCCATGGGAAAACCCTGCACAGAAAGCCAAGGAGGCACCAGCACCTCCAACTTAAATGCTGCAGCTTTGGCTTCTCGTATGAGTGGTGGAAGGAAGGATGCTCTAGGAGGAACAAGGGAAACTTCCAGACTAGACTTACACAGCTGCCCTCTGTACCGTCTATCTGCCCATATAGGATGTTTAGATACCGAAGCAGAGATGCGTCTTGTTTCCCTGCCCAAGTGCCAAGGAACTGGGAGGAAACCTGAGATTGACCAATCCGACATGAAGGCACTATGAGTTCATATAGCTCAGTGTTCAGTGTGGTGACTCCAGTAGGTAAACAAGTCCCCCAGAATGGTCCTCTGGCCACAGTGCCCCGTAGGCACCATTTTTCCCAAGTGCATTCAATAGGTCTAGTTCTGCATTTCTTGGTGTTTTCTGACAAGAAGTGACTCTGTGGTTGGTCTAAGACTGTGGTTTAAAACATACTGTTTTAAACTTAAACTCAGCATGAAAGAGAAAAGGATCTTGAAACAACAGGGCTGCTAACACGTCTTTTATTTGAAGTCTTGCTGTCTTGATTTGAGGTGTAGACAGTGGCAGCCATCCTTAGCAGCAGAGCTGGCCACTACCGTTTCCCCACTTCTGGCTCTGCTCCACAACATCCCATGTCCTAGACCCAAAATTTTCATTACCTGCCCACCCGAGCCCACAAGAATAACCAGAATGAAAGTACAGCATTACCAAAGTGAATGTAGCTGTGGGGGGATGACCTCCTCTTCTCTCTCTCTTACCATCCCTCCTTCTATATGGCACTTGCATGGCTACTGCTACGTAACATAACCCTGTAGAGATCACCCCGAGCTGAGTTTTGTCTGTGCTGAAGACAACTCTACGTTCTTCAGTAGCAAATCAGAGCAAAGCCAACTGCACTCTTCATAGAATCATAGAATCATAGAATCATAGAATCATAGAATCATAAAATCATAGAATCATAAAATCATAGAATCATAGAATGGCCCAGGTTGGAAGGGACCTCAAGGGTCATCAAGCTCCAGTTCCCCTGCCGCAGGCACGGCCGCCAACCTCCATATTTAATACTAGACCAGGCTGCCCAGGGCCCCATCCAACCTGTCTTGAACACCTCCAGGGATGGAGCATCTACAACCTCTCTGGGCAGCCTGTTCCAGCACCTCACCACTCTCTTGGTAAAGAACATAAAGAACTCTTCAGAGATGCTGGTCCAAACAGCCCCCTGACTGGCAGCCTGCCAGCAGTACCTTAGAGCATGCCATTGTGCTCTCCATGGCCGATCCTGCTAACCAAACCCATACAGGAGGACTGCAGAAGCTAGATGAGGCTCTTCAGACTCAGCTACCCACCCATAGTCCAGCAGCAGTTCAGGCATTTACTGTGGACTGTCGTACTCCCAGGTACTGTTGTCTTTCCTTGTCTGTTCTGTGGCTGCCAATTTAACCACATGCAGTCATGCTGGGAGCTTCCAGGTAACCAGCCCAGTATACACAACACAATATTCATAAGTTATGATAGAGCACCTCCATAATTTTGTTGTACAGTTGCATTTTACCATCAAATCCCTCTTCATAACAACGGAATCCTCCACACAAGCTCATACATTGCATCACCACAATGCAGCCCCATCCCTGGAGGTGTTCAAGGCCAGGTTGGATGGGCCCTGGGGAGCCTGGTCTAGTATTTAGATATGGAGGTTGGCGGCCCTGCCTGCGGCAGGGGGGGTTGGAGCTTGATGATCCGTGAGATCCCTTCCAACCCAAGCCACTCTATGATTCTATGATGATTCTACGAACACAGCCACCTCTGGCCTTTCCAGTTGGCACATGTTGTACCCCTGAAATTACACGTGAGACAGTGATTTAACCTAAAAAAGCCCACATTTGAATGCGATACAGAATCACTTGCATCCAACAAGCTATGAATTTGTGTCTTGTCCTTAATATTTTAGACTGAAGCACATTACTCAGTTCATCCACTCACAGAAAAAAAGAGGATCTGCCTGACAGGGCATCCAAGACTAAATGTCAGGAGGTCAGGCATGTCAAGCTGTAAGTGTACACTGGTCCTGAGCCACTGCCAGCCACATGCCAGTGAGCATTAGAGCATGATGTTCTCTTCCCAGCCCACACTCTTCTGAGTCATCTATTGCTTCTTTTGTTTTCTTCCTATTCCCCTTCTTTCTGCCTTTTGTAAATGTGTGACATAGGAGACTCCTCTGGAAACTCCCTTTACACATTGTATCTTTTATTTATTTTTATTTTAGTTATATAAGCAAATGATTTCCTCCTTGTTTTATTTATTTATTTATTTATTTATTTATTTTTAAACAGGCCAGCCTCTCCAAAGAGGAGAACATATCCTTTGCTTTCTTATGCTAGTTTTCTAGGTGCTCCAAAATGCAGACCCAGGCCTATTACAAATTTTCTCTACATCCCTGCATCCCATAGTGCATTAAGTGACAGGGCAGTCACCCTCACAGACATTCTGCCAGGAGCAGCACAGACCCTATTGCTAAAACACAGCACTAGAAGTACTTACTGCCCTAGATTCAGACTCAGTGTAGACAAAATCTGAATGCTGTTGGTATCCATCACTGCAGCAATACTTCCAGGCACTGCTTTCTTCTTCCGTGTGGTCAGAGAGCTGAAAAGCACCCTAACTTGGAGTAAATCAAATGAACTGTGCTAAAGGTTTATCTCAGACACGCAGACCACACAATTCCCAGCACTTTGCTTCTTCCAGGTGAGGCAAAAAGCATGACTGCAGTCACTGAAACAAAGGCAGCTGCTAACTGCAATAGGCAGCCATCCTCACATGTGCCAGCTCATGCTTGTTCTCAGCCAGAGCACTTGTTGCTTGATGGATTCAATATTTGACCAAATGCCCTCAGTCGTGGACAACAGTTTGCATAAAGCTGTCTGGTTTCATGCACCTGTCTCGGTGCTGGAGGTAACCAGCTGCCAGAGCTGAGAGTTGTTACCCTACTAGATCGTTTCTCTTAACTCCTTGATGCAGATCGATTGCGTACAGACTTTTGTTCTCCTCCCACACTAGGTTCTCTTGCTTCATTATACAGGTGCTCACTAATGCTCATCACTGCATATTATTAATACCTTCAAAACAAACAAATGAATGAGGTTTAGTCCACGTGAAGAGCACGTTATCTGCAAACTGTGCTGGTAAAGCACTCCAAACATTTACATAACTTTTGCTGTGGACCTGTTCTTCACAACTAGAGTAACAATCCCATGGAGACCAGATGGAACAAATTTTACCTGCAAAGGTGCTGCCTTTGGGTTACAGACCCCTTAGGGTACTTGTTATCATGGCTCATCAGGGATTGCACCAGTTTTCTCATATGGATTGTCTGCTGGAGTATGCTGTGGCAAAACACAGTACCCAGCTGAGTGTTAAGCAGCTTCACACTACATTCAACAGCTGGCAGCTTATGTAACAGGAAAGCAGCTTGCACAGAGAGATGGCACTGGACACGTCCAGCCCAGAAATACAGGAAAATCGTAATTTTATTTGCATTCAGGTGTGCAGCCTCTCTACTGAAGCACACAAATTAGAACTTGGCTCTGATAGAACTTGTTAACTTGTTAACTCAGTAACAGCACAGATCATAGCATCACAGGTCCACAGAAACATCTGGGTTAGAAGGAACCTTGAATACCATCCAGTTGCAGCCCCTCTGAAATGAGCAGGGACACTTCCCACTGGATCAGGTTGCCCAAAGGCCAAGGTTCAACCTGGCCTCGGACAATTCCAAGGATGGGGTATCCATGAGGTCTTCCCACAGCTTTCTCTTCTCCAGGCTGAACAAGCCCAGCTCCCTCAGCCTTTCTTCATAGGAGAGGGCTCCAGCCCTCTGATCATTTTCGTAGCTCTCCTCTGGACCCATTCCAACAACTCCACACCTTTCTAGCGCTGGGGGCCCCAGGCCTGGATGCAGTATTCCTTTTGGGGTCTCACAAGGGCAGAACAAAGGGGGACAATCACCTCCCTCTCCCCGCTGGCCACTCCTTTGATGCAGCCCAGGATACTCTGGCCTTCTGGGCTGTAAGTGCACACTGCTGGCTCATGTTCAGCTTCGCATCTGCCAACATATCTAAATCCTTCTCCACAAGTTGTCCTGAATTGAGTCATCACCCAGTCTGTATTTGTGCTTGGGATTGCCTCTTATCATTGCTGAATTTCATAAGTTTTGTATAGGCCCTCCTTTCAAGTTTTCCATGATCCCTCTGGATGGCATCCTTTCCCTCTGTTATGTCAATCACACCACTCAGCTTGGTGTCATCAGAAAACTTGCAGAGGGTGCACGCAATCCTACTGTCCACGTTACCAACAAAGACATTAAATAATATCAGTCCCAATACTGACTGTCCTGTTTGCAGCTGGGATAGAGTTAATTTTCTTCCTAGTAGCTGGTATGGTGCTGTATCTTGGATTTAGAATGAGAATAATATTGGTTACACACCACTGTTTTAGTTTTGTTGCTGAGCAGTGCTTACACAAAGCCAAGGATATTTCAGCTTCTTGTGTTTCCCTGTCAGTGAGGAGGCTGCGGTTGCACAAAGCTGGAAGGGGACTCAGCCAGGATGAGTGACCAAAGGAAAGGGTGGCCAACAGGAGATTCTATACCATTTGATGCCATGCTCAGCAGTATACCTGGGGGGAGTTGGTTGGCAGTGGGGAGCTGCTGCTTAGGTATCAGTCAGTGGGTGTTGAGCAACTGCATTGATTGCGTCACATGTTTTGCTTATTATTTTATCTTCGTTATAATTATTATGATTCCCTTCCTTTTCTATCCTATTAAACTTCCTTTATGTCAACCCAAATGTTACCTTCTTTTTCTAATTCTCTCCTCCAACTCGTTGAGAGTGAGTGAGCAAACAGCTGTGTGGTGCTGAGCTGTCTGATGGTTAAACCACAACACCGACCCCTGAGGGACACCATTCATCACTGGTCTCCACCAGGACTCTGAACCACTGACTGCAACACTTTGAGCATGATCATCCAAACAATTCCTTATCCATTGAATGCTCCATCCATCACATCCATGTCTCTTCAGTTTAGAAACAAAGATTTTGTGTGGGACAGTGTCAAATGCTTTGCACTAGTCCAGACAAATAATCCCAGGTAGACCTTGGCAGCCTAGAGCTGGCTCTTTTACGGTGTTTGAATCACATCAACAGTCGGAGGTGGTTTGCAGGCTCTAGCGCTGCTACAATCCTATCTAATTCCATGTACATACAGGACCAAGTATACCTTTCCTCCTTCCCACAGAGCTAGGCTAACAGGGAAGGTGTTTGTAGCCACACTTAAATGATTGTGAAGTTTGTGTCATGCTGACTGGCACTGGAATGGTTAGGCCTCATGGATCCAAGCCACAATGTCTCTGCAGGGCACTCAATACACCCTTCACAATCACTAGTATTTTTTCCATTATCTGATGTATCTCTACCTCCTTTGGCCTAGATAACAGGGAGCTGACTACATAGTCATCCTGTTATACCAGTCCTGCCAGCAAACACTGCTTGGAAAATATTTGTTTCTAAGTCTACAGAAAGTTATCGATACTGAGAAAAATGACAGTGCTTGATTCCCAGGAGAGCTACACCTCCTTAGAGATGTGACACCACCGTAGAGATGTGTTACACGTCTACAGTCAATATAAAATGAATGTTAAAGTTGTTGGACCCAGATGGTATTCAACAAGGATTACTGTGAAAACTCAGGAATAAAATAACTGAATTCATAACAGTAGCACATTACCTCCTGCAGAAATTGCACTTGAGTTCTAGAAACCAATGTCTTAATCTATAATTAAAAGCAAGCTCTGCAGGGTCCAAGAGAGTGTGGTCCCATAAGCCAGATATCTATACTTACAACTATACTTAGCCAATTAGTGAAATCTATAGCCAGAGCCATCACTGAGGAAGGTTTGCATCTTTTGAGGAAAGCCACTACAGCTTTTGTAAAGAGAAATCTGGGCTTAACAGCTTTTTGAAGTTCTTGGAAGAGGCAGGACACGCATGAAGACAAGAGCAGATGCAGACTACCTGGATTTCCAAGATGGGAAGCAAAGGGCAGCAGGAAAATGTTTGGTCTTCACAACACAGGGAGCTTACCAGTGTAGTGCTGGACCTGTTCTGCACATTCGTAACTGGTCTGAAACGGTTTAAGCAGTGAGGAATAAAAGTTTGCTGAAGACACAAAGTTAGTCAAGACAGTAAGGACTTTGGCAGACTGCAAAGACTTGCAGAAGAATTTTGCAACACTGAGCAATGAATTGACAGATGAACTGAGTATAAATAACTGTAAAGTGAGCTGCATAAAGAAAAAACAGCTTGCTTTATACAATTATGGGTGATAAAACTACTGTAATTGCTCTGGAGTGCCATACTGAATTACAAGCAGTTCCATGAAAACATCAACCCAGTGCAGATTAAAAAACCATAATAATAATAGAAGAATTAAATGTTGGGAAGTATTAGGAAAACAACTGGAAGTAAAACAGCACTCATCACTCTGTCATCTGTGGGATATTGTATGTAGCTGAAGGACAGAGTAGAGGAAAGAAATGGAATTATCACATGTTGAATTGTGTCTGAACTGGAATGACTGAGTTGGCCAGGGAGCCTCAGCCTGGAAAGCAGCTGAGAGGGGGAATGTGATACCGGCCTACAAAACCGCTACAGGCATGGACAAGGCGGCCAGAGACTCATTCACATACTCTTTAAGAGACAAGTGCCATCAAGGCACTGATTCAAAGCAAGTAAGATGAGTTTGATTTTCACTGCAAAACAACTCACTGATGTTTCTAACAGACCAGCCATATCAGACTTCAGGAAACCCTCATCCTTCAGTAGCTGGATTTTGTGAGGGTGCTTGTCTTATTTTTTATTCTGAGGTCCATAGCATACCACTCTCATGGTGGTGAAATGTGACTAACTTCCCCAACCCCATCTTATGTCAACATGTCATGTTGTCCTTGTACCCTGTTCAGCAGTTCTGCTGCCTTCTGGCACAGTTAACTGTCTCAGGGCATGGTGAACAGGTGGTGTGTGCCACCAAAGCCATTCCTATCTTCTCACATGGGGCTTCACTGCTTGCTGCTTCGGCATTAGGCAGAGGCCTTGCAGCTTCTGTGCTTCAACTTGCTTTGTAGATCCATGGTGTGAACTGGTGCTGACAGTGAAAGACAGAGGCTGCTTCTTTCCCTCATGCTGAGCCAATCCCTCAGCAACCAGACGAATGCTGTTACATGACAAAATAAACCTTTGCCTCACTCTCTACTCCAGGTTTAACTTTAACTGATTACTCTTCACTGATCCAATCCACAACAAGGTCATGCATGCCTGTGACAGTATGAGGGAATGGTGTGATCTGGCAGCCAGGGCAGACCAAACACTGCATTACAGCTTATTAGCAGCAACATGTGCCTGAGCCATTTGTGTAACCATGACAGTGTGCACATAAATTACACTGATTTTGAGTTCCTTGACACTTAAAAAGGACTGTTTTTATAGTATCCAAGCCTCCTCTCAGCCATAGGTGGGGAGGGATTTTTTCCACCTTTTGGTGTTCAAATTGCAAAGTTAGCACTGTAACTGCTCAGAAGTCATTTGCTATTAGCTGAAGGTGACTACTTTCATACCAACTGGTCCTGCTTGAGTGTACAGTTCCAAAAAGAGCTTAGCAGCCCGTTTCACCTTCCTGGGCTAACTGTTCTTGCCCCATCTCTCTCTGGCTGCATAGGAACTCAACTGTCAATTCAAATGTCTTTATTTCAGCTAAGCACTACATTTCAGTAGTGCTAGTTTTCTGCTGAATCAGCCCTCTAACCTTTCCTACTCAGCTGCATAACACCAATGCCTGAGAAAGGAGGGGAAGAGAAACAGGATTGTGGCAAGCCAACTTAAGATGTTCTTCCAGGACATCAAGTGGCATACAGCACTCTAACAATAGACACGTTTTATTCAAACTTGCAACCTCTTTTATTATCCTCTGTGCCACAGATAGCCTGGCCTACCTGCCCACTTAATGGGAACAAAATTAACCCTTCATAAATTCAGGATTAGGACTTGCACTGCAGCTATAGATGGGAAAATCTGTATTAAAAACAATGCCGCTGTTTTATTAGAAGCTTGCCACAATTTGTCATTATTTTGAGCAGAAATAAAACAAGAAAACAAAATAATTCATATGTAGGTTCCTCTTCTGTTTCTGCGGATTAGTTTGCTCTTCATCATACTTGGGTCAAGGTCAATTGTTTACCTAGAAGATAAAGATCTTAAAAACTGTTGGACATTTGATTAAGTTCTCAGTATTTGTTCTTTTCTTCTTCTCCTAACCCTGCAATAGTTGGATGGTGAGGAAGATGACCCCCACATGCATTAGAAAATAGAATGAATCCAAGCCCCCCTAAACAAAAACCTCAGATTATATCAGTAAAACAGTGAAGGAAAATAAAAAATGGAGATCAGTAATCTATATTGAAAAAGAAACATGACTAAAGATATATTTTCAGTGCTCATTGAGAGCAAAGGTGATCATGAGCTCCTTGAACAGTATTCATAGAACCACAGAATCACAGAATCATAGAATGGTTTGGGTTGGAAGGGACCTTTAAAATCATCTAGTTCCAACTCCCTGCTATGGGCAGGGATACCTCCTTCTAGATCAGGTTGCTCAAAGCGCCATCCACCCTGGCCTTGAATGCTTCCAGGGAGGGGGCATCCATAACCTCACTGGGCAACCTGTTCCAGTGTCTCACCATTCTCACAGTAAGAATTTCTTCCTGATATCTAGTCTAAATCTACCCTCTTCCAGTTAAAAACCATTTCCCCTCATCCTATCACTACCTGCCCTTATAAAATTCCCTCCCCAACTTTCCTATAGGTCCTCTTCAGGTACTGGAAGGCCACTGTAAGGTCTCCTTGGAGCCTTCTCTTCTCCAGGCTGAAGAACCCCAGCTCTCTCCCATGGGAGAGGTGCTCCAGCCCTTTGATCATCGTTGTGGCCCTCCTCTGGACCCACTCCAACAGCTTCATGTCCTTCTTGTGTTGGGGGCCCAGAACTGGATGCATTACTCCAGGTGAGGTCTCACGAGAGCAGAGTAGAGGGGCAGAATCGCCTCCCTCGACCTACTGGTCATATTTCTCTTGATGCAACCCAGGATACAGTTGGCCTTCTGGGCTGCAAGTGCACATTGCTGGCTCATGTTGAATCTTTCCTCAAGCGACACTCCCAAATCCTTCTCCTCAGGGCTGCTCTCAAGCCGTTCTCCACTCAACCTCCGTCTGTGCTTGAAATTGCCCCAACCCAGGTGCAGGACCTTGCACTTGGCCTTGCTGAACTTCATGAGATTGGCATGGGCCCACCTCTCAAGCCTGTCCAAGTCACTCCGGATGTCATCCCTTCCCTCTAGTGTGTCAACTGCACCACTCAGCTTGGTGTCATCTACAGAGATGCTGAGGATGCACTTGATCCCACTGTCCGTGTTACCCACAAAGCTGTTAAGTAACATCAGTCCCAACACCGATCCCTGAGGAATGCCACTCGTCACTGGTCTCCGCTTCAACCATTGAGCTGTTGACCACAACTCCCTGAGTGCGACCATCCAGCCAATTCCTTATCCAGTGAGTGGTCCATCCATCAAATCCATTTTTCTCCCAATTTGGTGACCAGGATGTCATTCTGCAAGGTATGTCACATACAGTAAAATCTCCTTTAAAAATAAATCATTCTGTTAATTAAAACTTTTTCTCAGAAAGTTTTCAGCCATACTACAGTAACATCTAACTCACAGACCTCTGCTGTTGCTGCAGGTAAAAGGTGAGATTCTTCCTTGCTACCCGCTTTGACAATCCACAAGTGAAGAAGGCCACAAGGAACAAGTACTAAAGCATATCAACACTCTTTCACATGAGCTGCAGTGCACTGATGTGACTGCTTCATTTTCCCCAGCTCTGATCCTGTCAGTGACAGGAAAAGAACAAAAAGTGAGGGTACACGCAACATTTGGTGCAGTTCTCAGTACGTAATGAATTAAACTTTACGATATTGTCAGGAATAAGCAACTGAAAGCACTAAATTGGGTTAGAGATTTTCAAAGCACTGTTCACCAAGGAAAAATTTTCTGCAGCCTAGTGTGGAATAAGAGAAGCGATGTTTCAGAATGCACTGAAAAGCCACACTTTAACTTCTGGAGTGTTACAGAAATAACTATTTTAGATATTTCTGATGCAATATAGAATGCTACACAATTGTACGGCACATATTGTTTCCATAAATTGTAGTTTCTGTGTTTTCTGTAACTTCAGGAATGCAAGTGTCCCCCAGGATTGAATGGATGTATTAAGCACATTATTTATCAGGAATATAACTCTCACCCATGGCTTATGAGTGATATCATTGTGGCACTATGTGGATGCTCATAGACAATTCATCACCTTTACAACATTGTGGTTCAACCTTGAAGGCATCTCAGCACCACACAGCCACTTGCTCACTCTCCCCAAGTGGGATGGTGGAGACAATCAGGAAGGTAAAAGTGTGAGAATTTGCAGGTTAAGACAATTTACTGGGTAAAGCAAAAGCCACAAACACAAATAAAGCAAAACAAAGAACTAATTCACTACTTCCCATTGGCAGACAGCTGTTCAGCTGCTTCCGGGAAAGCACAGCTCATCACACGTAAAAGTTTATTGGGAGGACAAACACCATCATTCTACACATCCCCCTCATTCCTCCTCCTTCTTTATCCCAGCTTTTATATCTGAGTATGATGCCATATGGTATAAAACTTCCCTTTGGTCAGTCTGGGTCAGCTGTCCTGGCTGACCCCTCCCACATCTTTGTGCACCCCCAGCCCCCTCACTGACAGGGCAGCAGGAGACACTGATCATTCCTTGGCTCAGTATAAGCAGTGTTCTGCAACAACTGAAAAATCAAGGTGTTATCACCAAAAATCCTGAACACAGCACCATATGAGCCTCTACAAAGAGAATTTGCTCTATCTCAGCTAAACCCACACTGATATCCACCCCTTTTTCCATATTGTTAACATCATGTTCAGGTTCTACACTTTTCAACACATCTTTGTTAATCATTACCCTTCAGTTAATACACATGTATGATTCCCTTAGCCTATGAACCACACCTATGAAACATCCATAAAAAGTCCATAAAATGTCCACTGTGTTCTTTTAGTCCATGATTTAGCTTCTGTCTTTTATGGTGGTTGTTCAGGACAGGAGAGGCAGTATGATGTGTGGATGCCAAAGCCAGCTCAGGTCGGGTCTCGTATTACCTTCTGTGAGGCTTCTGTTGGTTTGAGTTGGACTATAGGATTTCCTCTAACATGCAACTCAAATCATGGGTTACAACAGTTGAAAGGTGTACTCACTACTGTCTCCACCCCACATCCCTTTGGACCAAGCTGAAGAGTTTAGCATTGCAATGAACTCCTCCCTTCATCCCTGCTGCAGTCTGGGCTGGTCCATTTGTTGTGGCTTAACCCACCAGGCAGCTCAGCACCACACAGCCTTTCACTTACTCCCCCTCTTCCCAGCGTGATGAGGAGGAGAATTGAGGGGAAAAAAAAGAAAGGTAAAACTCTTAAACAGAAAATAAAGAGAGAAATAGTAGAGCAGTGACAATAATATAACAATAAAGATAATAATATATATTTACAAAACAAGCGATGCTCAGTACAATTGCTCACCGCTCATCGACCAATGCCCAGCCAGTCCCCAAGCAGAGTCTGCCTCCCAGCCAGCTCCCCTCGGTTTTATAGTTTTTTCATATGCTGTCATATGGTATGGAACATCCCTTTGGCCAGTGTAGGTCAGCTGCACAGGTTCTGTCCCCTCCCAGCTCCTTGTGGTCCCCAGCTCCTCACTAGCAGGACAGCATGAGGAGATGAAAAATGAAACATCCTTGGCTCTGTGCAGCACTCAGCAATAACTGAAACATCAGTGTGTTATCAGCATTTTTTCTTCTAAAGCCAAAACAGAGCATCATGCCTGAGATTATGAAGAAAATCAACACTGTCCCAGCAGAAACCAGGACACCATTCTCAACAGTCCCTGAGAGGTACACCTGCTTCAGCATGGCTTCATCCTTGAATCACAGTCTATCATCCATGTTGTGTACCTACCCTGTATACTAGGTAGACAGTCACGGATGCTTTGAAGTCTATCTGTTCTATTGTACACAATAATTATTAACAGGCCACAGCATTCTCAGAAGTATACTTTCTGTGGCATGGACTTATCCACATTCACAGTTGTTTTGAGGTTGTAAGTACAAGAAATAAAAAAAGCTGCTCTGGTGCAGCTTTTTTTCATTCATAATAGATCCTTCAGAGGTCCTTTCAGACACTGATGTGTCACAGTCTTATCCATGAAGACACTTCGAGGTATACTGGCATGGCCTAATCCACAGACTTGGATGCTGCAATGTGTACCTGCTGTGACACAGACTTCACCATGGCCACAAACACTCTAATGAATACACACTCCAGAGTGGACTTATCTGTAGCCACAGATGCTTCAAGGTGTATGTGCTCCCACGTGCGCTCATCCACAGGTCAGTCTCACTGACTTGAGTTCGATCTGGAGTCTCAACCTGTCCAGTACATCTGCACAGGGACAGCACTGACACCATGGCCATCTGCCAGACCAGAGACATGGCTGTTATCAAAACACCTCCAGGCAAAGCAAAGCAAGACGATAGAGAGTAGAGCAAACAGCAGGAAAAAAAAGCAGCCACTAATAAGCACTGAACTCTAATATATAGTAAGGCAAGCAAGCCCAGTAACAACCACAGGAGCCCACCAATTAGCAGTGAAACAGCTTTAATATCTTTAAATTTGGTCTAGCACACTCCACTGTCTAATCATATCTGTCAACACCTCTAACCCTTTGTGTCCCATGTTGCGCACCAAAAGGACTACTGTAGATTAACCTTGAAGGCATCTCAGCACCACAAAGCCGCTCACTCACTCTCTCCCAGTGGGATGGGGAAAGTAATCAGGAAAGTAAAAGTTTGCGAACTTGTGGGCTGAGATATGACAGTTTTAGGTAAAGCAAAAGCTGCACACACAAGGAAAACAAAGGAAAACAAGGAACTCATTTGCTGCTTCCCATTGGCAGACAGCTGTTCAGCCACTTCCAGGAAAGCACAGCTCATCATATATGAAGGTTTGCTGGGAAGACAAACACTACCATTCCAAACATCCCCCTTTCTCCTCCTTTACCCCAGCTCTTACTGCTGAGTATGGCACTCCAAGCTACAGAATATCCCTTTGGTCAGTCTGGGTCAGCTGTCCTGGCTGTGTCCCCTCCAGCAGGGCAGCACGAGAAAATCTTTGGCTCTGTGTGAGCACCGCTCTGCAATAACTGAGAACATCAGTGTGCCAACACCAAAAATCACAAACACACCATCATACGAGCCTCTAGAAAAAAAATTTACTCTATCCTAGCCAAAATCATGACAAACATACAGCCTTTAACCCTCGGACTCCTGGCCGAACTCAGGTAGTGCTCAGTTAGCACTACCACTCTAATCACACGAACTGGATGCCCTTTGAGTTACTCATTACTGCATATAAAGCAGGAAGCACATTAGGCTATTCAGAAGGAAAAAAAAATAGACATTCTCATGCTCTGTTTACTGTGCATGGAATAAGGGAAGAATTTAGATGTCAAATCTGTACAATAAGGTATGGCCTCTTATGAACAGTTATTTTCCATTAAGGATGCTACTTTACATCTTCAGTTCAATAATAAAAAAGCAATTATTTCCCTACTTGCTCTTTGTGTTTCCTGACAGAAGCACAGCCTTCATGCCTAAAAAGCACTTGTGCTCTGTGCTACCTAAAGAGCTGTACACTCTGCTCTTCAGACATCCATTAAAATGACTTGCTATTTTAGTTAGGACGACTGGGATACCATATAACATTTCGCTTTTGTATTAAGTATCTGGTTAGAATTAGTAGACAAGATTGCAGCAAACAAAAGGAGGGCTAGAGCTTATTTAATCCTTATAAGGGCCGGTCAAACACATTAAACAAACTTCTTAGATTTTACTATGTGTGGAAGAAAACTACTGAAACTGCAGATGCTTATAAGAAATGTTCGTTGACTTTATTAAACAATTCCAAGTTTATCACAACAGAGTGAAAGTTCTAACGAGCAAATCTTTATATAGGGTGAGGCATGAGCTCATCAGAAAAGCAGGGGGAGAACGTGGAAACCAAAGAATAAAACAAGGGACCGAACTGACTAGAACAAAAGCAAGCAATCACAAGAGAACAACAAAAAAGCACATAACACAGTATTTATTACAGGAATACTTGCAGCCTCTAAACTGTACAAAACTGCTCCGACTCTCGCTGCAGTTTAAGATCCCCAAAAGGCTGGCTATTTCCCATGTATCAGTTGTTCCAGAGTGGTGTTTGGACTGACAGCTTCTCTATTTGCTTACGTTTGTAAGCTGGAGGGATCCAGCTCCACTTAAGTCTCAGATAGGTCACTCAGACACTAGTGCAATGTACAGACTTGGTGAGACTTAGAAGGACTGGAAGATTTGAGAAAACGTGTTTTAATCCTACCACCAGCTGTACAACAGCAGCTTTTCAGATTGTTAAGTAAATGCATTTCCATATTCCTGAGTGGTCACAAATATTACGGATGGGGGAGAAGGACTTAAGATATTTTAGAAACCCAATAATGTTGAAGTTCGCTATCTTTCTTAACGTGTTCTGTATCTCATAATTTTCCCTGAGTTCTGAATCATTTGGTTTAGTTATCTGAAGGAAACAGAGGCATGTTCTAATGAAACACATCACCATATTTGACAAATTCATACGTTACAGCTGTAGCTGCCAGGCTTCTACTTCACTATTCAAAATAATCTCTCTGAAACCAGGCAAGTTGAACTGCTAAGCCATTTGAAGAGTACATAAAAGCATTAAAGAAAGCAGTCAATTCAAATTTGTTACACATAAAAAAAGTCTTATTTAGATATCTTAAAAAATACAAGGCGTTATATAAAAAAAAAAAATCAGTGCTACTAATCAAAATTTTGTTAAATAGACCCATTTAAGATCAGGTTCTGGCAAGCATTAAGTAACAGTATATAATGTCAACTAACATTTTATTTATCCAGTGCTAGCTGATAACATGTTCAGCTTGCCAACTTAACATGATAATCTCACCAGGCTTCTACAATGTTAGTATTTAAAACATTTGGAAAACAATGTAAGATTATATCATACAGCTAATAATAAGCACTCGTTGCTGGACCCACAGCTACATAGTGAAATAGATTCTCCTTTCCTACTGTTTAAACAATATTCAGTGTAAGCATGTACACAGAGCAACGCTGGACATAAACAATGTGTTTAAATGTTCCTTTCAGTTAAAGCCAAACAAAACAGATTTATCTGTTAATTAAATATACTAGTGACTCTATATAACATTCCAGTGACATTTTGCTTTTAGACAACTTCAATATTGAACAAAAATGCCTTCAACCCCAACACACTTTGAGACCAGCAGCACTCTCGCAAAGCATCAGAAATGTCATTATTTTTTTTCCCAGCCTGGTTAGAAGTTTTATCTATTTGCTAATTCCGTACAAGATCACTTGTCAGTTCTGACATCTAGGCTTCAAATGTGAATAAAAAAGCAAAGTTATTTCTTCAAGCTGTTATACAAAATAACTTTCTTGTCACTGCCTTCCTTTCAACGGTAAAAAGTTCACTTTTTTCCAGGACTGAAGTCAGTAGGTTGATTTAGTGGTTCCATTTGAGTTTGAAGAGTAAGAATTAGATTTCTTGGGGTACCTGCCTGATGAGAGAGAGACCTGCATCCTCCGTGTGGTTCGCACACTTCGACAAATAAGAGCATTTTTAAGATTGTCTCTGAAGTCTTTTGAAATATAATAGTAAATGAATGGATCGATACAACTGTTCAGAGTGGACAGACACAGCGCAGTTATGTACGACACGTACATAGAGCTCTGGTTATAGTTCTTGAGTAGCAGATAGTGCACAACAAGTAGCACATTGCTTGGTGTAAAACATATGAGATACATGGACAGGACAGCAATAATGAGCTTGACTGCTCTCTTTCGTTTCTTCCCAGTGCTTATATCTGAGACTGAAGCATTCAGAGTCTTAATCATTAGTATGTAAGCAACAGCAGTGATGATAGCTGGAATTAGGAAGAGTCCAATTGCAAGTGAGAGGAAGTAATTGAACATGTCATGAGCCAAAATATTTTCAGGCAACACATCATGGCAGGTAGTGATGTTAAGGTCTGAAATATACACCGTCTGATTAACAAGATACAGAGGAATGGTTCCCAACAAAATCAGTATCCAGACAGCAAGGGAGATGCCCAGGGCAATTTCAGACTTCTTTCTTGAGTGCACTATGGGGTTCACAACAACCCAGTACCTTTGCACGCTGAGACATGTCATAAAAAGAATGGAGCAGTACATATTTCCATAAAAAAATCCAACAAGCACTTTGCAGAGACCTTCCCCAAATAGCCAGTTATTGCCATTCACATGGTATGCAATCTTCAGTGGGAACCAGACAACGAAGAGAAGGTCTGCCAATGCCAAGTTAACCATATAAATCACAGCAGGATGTTTCTTCTTTGTTCTGAAAAAAAAGACCCAGATGGCCATAGCATTGCTTGGCAAACCAATGATAAAGACAATGACATAGACAATGGGAAGAAAAACTGTAGTCAGTTTTCCTGTAAGGACTTTTGCTGCAAAGTCATCCACTTTGTATGACTCCTCAGAGGCGTTATCAATATTTGGAACCTTCTGGCCAGCAAAACTTCTTCCTTTTGAACTGCTGGTTCTACTTCTCTCTAGAAAAAGAAATAGAAATTGAGAAATTGCTGTTATTTATTTTTCCCAATTTTTCTTAATATTTTTTGAAATTCTTTAAGATAAACTAGGTAGCATGATTTACACTGTACAATTAAAGAGGGCCTTATCAATAGAAAAATTAAACGTTTACAATTACTTGACAATTTTTCTTCCCTTTTTTTAGTTTATTATCCAAACAACACCTATATCCTTATTCAAGGATTGTATCAACTACCAGAAAACTTTCCCACATCATCAGGTGCTCCTTCTAGCTCAACAGTTGGAATAGAAACTGCTTTAAGTATACCACAGCATTATTATCCTTTTTCATGGTGCTGCCAGATTGCTGAAGAGCTGAGATTCGTAAAACTCTGCAGCAGGCATCCAACATATATGCAGTACAAGTTTCTTAGATGAGATGGCCTCAAAATTAGCTAGGCAGAAAACAGAGCATAGAATCATAGAATGGCATGGGTTGGAAGGGACCTCAAAGATCAAATAGTTCCAAGCCCTGCTGCTGCGAGCAGGGTTTCTAACCAATGAGGCACTAGACCAAACTGCCCAGGGCCCCATCCAACCTCACCTTGAATGCCTCCAGGACAGGGACATGCTGTCCTCAGACTAGCTAAAACTGAAACAACTGGAATGCAATGCAGGAAACTATGTGTGCAGGAACCAGGGAGGTGGTTGAGTCACCACCCCTGGATGTGTTTAAAAACCATTTGGATGTTGTGTTCAGGGACATGATTTAGCAGAGAGTTGTTAAGAGTTAGGGTAGTATGGTTAGGTTGTGGTTGAACTTGATGATCTTTAAGCTGAGCAATTCTATGATTCTTTGTGTAAGAGACCTCTGAAGAAAGATGTTATACCATACCCAAAGCTAAATATGAACAAACTAACTTTGCCCAGGAAGATGCAGAAGGGCCAGACATCTGTAATCTCCTTCCAACTCTCAGTCAAGGTAGTGAAGCAGTCTGTACAATTTCCACCTAAATCTCTACACTGCTAGAACTGGCAGCCAAGACCACTTTGTACACCAGAAAGTTATTATTCAGGTTTTGCTCTGTCTCTGTATGCTACATAAACCTGAAAACCTATAGGTAAACCAGACACTCCTGACTGCTCTGTCCTGTATGACAGCCTTCGTATGGCTCAGTCCAGAGACTGCCACTACAACACCTTCCATACCCAATACAGTCCACTTGCACAGACTAGTCAAAATGCACTAACAGAAAATGTCAATGCAATTACTGTTTCAAAGAGTAAAGAGCCAGTCAAAAATCCACTGAGGTAGACTGAATGGACATGAAACCCAACTGTTTGTGGTAGAAGTATTTTACCCTTATCACAGTTTCTATCAATATCTGTGGACAGCTGTAGTGGGGGAAAAAAAAAAAACACCACCAACAAAACGGCTCCAACTCCCCCAACCCAGAACAACACAACAAAAACAAAATAAATAACAACAACAACAAAAAACCCCAACACATACAAAAAAACCCCACAGGAGTATAAAGAGCTTTCTTAACCAAACAGGCTTGTGCGTAAGAAGCTAACAACAGTGTTTAAGGGTGACTCCTTCTTCATTCAGTGATGACTGTTTCTGATCTAATTCAAAAATAAAAAATGCTTAATAGCTTAAATTTTCAAGCATAAGAATTATCAGACGAGAACCAGATAAATACACAAGTATGCATGTTTTCCAGCACAGATTGTCAAAATAGATTCTCACAAATAAACATATAATGTATATCAATTCTTGGCTACATAGCTGGTACTGGTATGAGGGTTTCGGTTTTCAAGATGATGGGACTTCCTATGAAATAGATAACCCACCAGGGAGGGATTGGATTCACCTGCCTAGAAGAGGCAGGGCAATCTCTGGCAGCAGGATGGCCAACACCGTGAGCCAGGCTTTAAACAGAAAGACTTGTGGGGCAAACTCCAAAATCACAGAATCACAGGGGCTGGAAGTGACCTCAAGAGATCATCAAGTCCAACTCCCCTGCTAAAGCCGGTTCTCTACAGTAGGTAGTACAAGTAGGTGTCCAGAGGGGTCTTGAATATCTCTGTAGGAGACTCCACAACTTCTCTAGGCAACCTGTTCTGGTGCGCTGTCACCCTTATCTTAAAGAAGTTCTTCCACTTGTCAGTACGGAACTTCCTACATTCAAGATTCAGGCTACTGATCCTTGTCTTATCACTGCACACCACTGAGAAGAGCTGGGCCTCATCCATTTGCCTCCTACCTCCCTTTAGATATTTATAAAATATAAGAATATATAAAAAATGGCTCATGCTTTTGCAACCAACTGGGAAATAAGCCAGGCCAACCAGAACAGTGATAAATGTTCCCTTAGTTGCCTCCTGCAATATGAGCCAGAAAATCAACCACCTCAAAGGTGCATACAGCTACAGATGATCCTCTTGCATTCTTCTAGGGAAACATGCATCCTCTACTCCCTTCTCTTCCCTGGAGTGTCTGTATACCAACGCATACAGCATGAGGGGTAAACAGAAAGAACTAGAAATATGTGTGAGGCCTCAGGATCACAGTCCCCCTGTAATCACAGAGATATGGTGGGAGAGCTTGCATGACTGGAATGCTGTAATGTACGGCTATGTACTCTTTAGGAAACACAGGCCAGCAAGGCAAGGTGATAGAGTTGCTCTTTATGTGAGACAGCAACTGGAATACATCAAGCTCTGCCCAGTGATGAATGAGTGCAGAGCTTAGAGATCAGAATTAAGGGGAAGGCTCACATAGGTGACACTTGTGGGTGTTTACTACAGACTGCCTGATCAGGAGGAAGAAGCTGATGAGGCCTTCTACAGACAGCCAGAAAGTAGCCTCACAATCACAGGCTCTGGCTCTTATGGGGTATTTCAACCATCCTGATATATGCTGGAAAAGCAACACAGCCAGGCAAACACAGTCCACGAAGTTCCCGCAGTGAATTCAAAATAACTTTCTGACATAAATGCTGGAGGAGCCTGCGAGAAGCATGCTGCTGGACCTTGTTCTTACTGCTTGGGAATGTGAAGGCTGGGGGCAGTCTTGGATGCAGAGACCAGAAGATAGTGGAGTTCAGGACCTTACATAGGAGAAACAAGGGAATAAGTAGGATTGCAACCCTGAACTTCAGCACAGTCAACTATGACCTGTTCAAGGACCTACTTGGAGGTATCTCATGGGTTACAGCATTGGAAGGGCCCAAGAGTTGGTAGACTTTCAAACACCACTTCTTCCAAGCATATGACTGCTGCATCCCTAAGAGTAAGAAATCAGGCAAAAGTGGCAGGAGTCCTGCATGGATGAGCAAGGAGCTCAGTGAAAATCTCAAGTGGAAGGAGAAAGTCTGTGGAATGTGGAAAAGGGGTCTGTCCACTTGAGAGGAATATGGGAATGTTATCAGGACACAAAGGGATGCACCGAGAAAGGCTAAGGCCCACTTCGAATTAAATCTGGTTAGGGAGATCAAGGACAACAAGAAAGGCTTCTTTAAGCACATCAGTAGCAAATGGAAGACAAGGGAAAATGTGGGGCCACTGCCACATGTGGTGGGTACCCTGGTAATGAAGGACTCCAAAAAGGTGGAGTTACTGAATGCCTTCTTTGCTTCAGCCTTCACTACTAAAACTGCCTCTCAGGAATCCCAGAACCCTGGAGAAAAGAGTCTGCAGAAACAAAGACTTCTCCTTGGTTGAGGAGGATCTGGTCAGAGATCATCTAGGCAAATTTGATGCATACAAATCCACGGTCCCCAATGGTATACACCCACAAGTGCTTAGGGAGCTGGCAAAAACAACTGCCAAGACACTTTCTATCATCTATGAAAGATCATGGAGAACAGGAGAGTGCCTGAGGACTGGAGGAAAGCCATTGTCACTCCAGTCTTCAAAAAGGGCAAGAAAGAGGAGTTGAGAAACTACAAGTCAGTCAGGCTCACCTCCATCCTGGAGACTTAATGGAACAACTTACTCCATATGTAACTTTGAAGCAAGTGGAAGAAAAGGTGATTGTCATGAGCAGTCAACATGGATTTACGAAGGGGAAGCCATGCTTGTCCAATCTGGTAGCCATCTATGATGTCATCACAGTCTAGGTAGATGGGGGGAGGGCAGTGCATGTTTTCTACCTTGACTTCAGCAAGGTTTTTTTACACTGTCTTCGAAAACATCCCTATAGGTAAGCTGAGGAAGTGTGGGATAGATGAGTGGACAGTGGGGTGGACTGAGAAGGAACTGGGCTTGTTTAGCTTGGAGAAAAGACAACTCTGGGAAGACCTCATTGCGGCCTTCCAATACTTGAAGGGAGAGTATGAACAGGAGGAGGAACGACTGTTTACATGGGTTGGTAGTGATAGGACAAGGGGGAATGGTTTTAAACTAAGACGAGAGATTTAGGTTAGATCTTAGGAAGAAGTTTTTCACTCAGAGAGTGATGACGCACTGGAACAGGTTGCCCAAGGAGGTTGTGGATGCCCCATCCCTGAAGTATTCAAGGCCAGGCTGGATGCTCTGGGCAGCCTGGTCTAGTGGTTGGAGACCCTGCACATAGCAGGGGGGTTGAAACTAGATGATCTTTGAGGTCCTTTTCAACCCAGGCTATTCTGTGATTCCATCAAGTACAGGTTAGGGTCTGACCTGCTCAAAAGGAGTCCTGTGGAGAAGGATCTGGGTGTCCCAGTAGACAATAGGTTGTCCATGAGCTTTGCTGCTGATGTTCATAGTTCTTGTTTGAAATGTATAATCAAAAATATTCTCCAAAAACCCTATATTGTTAGCGCAACACTGAAGAACAAAGGCAACACAAAGTAGAGTGAAGAGCACATGACCCACAAATTAGTATTGCAAGAGTGATAGAACAGAGACAGTAGTTTTATTGTTGCTATTCTTTGTTCTGTTTTTGAAGACATGGTCAAATTAAACGGATTATTTCAGACACCAAGTTTGGCTTTCATGCTCACTTCTTTTGGTTTCGGCTTCAAAATCTGACCGCAGTTACTGGGCAGCTTTTATTAGCCCAGCAGGCATGCATAGGGAGACAGTTCTGCATCCTGTTTCTGTCGCAGTTAACACTCCCTCCCAGGGCAACCAATCCTTTGTTAGGTATGTGCGTTTTCTACAACCCTTTCTTACTCCTTCAGTGCTCGCTGTTTTCCATAACAATTGCTGTTTTTTTCCAAGCAGAGTTTCACGCTGCCTGACTCAAACGCAGAGAATGCAGTTAACTTGCTTATCTGCCCACGGGAAAAGCTAACCAGCCATCATGGGGACGAACATATTCCTTCCACATCAAAAGGCCGTTTCAATACCTTTGTTATTTGTCCAGAATCACAGAATTACAGAATTTCCCAAGTTGGAAGAGACCCACAAGGATCACTGAGTCCAACTCCTGGCTCTACAAAGAACCACCCAAAAATGAGACTGCGTGTCTGAAAGCATTGTCCAAATGCTTCTGCAGATAAACCCACGGCACACAAAATCAACTATTATGCCTACCCTGCAGATATAGAAGTGGTGGCAGCACAGGGTATCTAGTTCAATTACCACAGGTCACGGTGGCAATACCCACACAGGACTATGGTTAGGACTATCCCAGTGCTTGGTTCAGCACTGTAACTCCACAACATCATGAGCCTGTTGGACAACAGCCATGTCTCCTGACTTAGAATCACAGAATCATTAAGGCTGGAAAAAAAGGCTAAGAACATAGACTACCTTGGGTTGGAAAGAAGCTCAAAGATCATCTAGTTCCAAACCCTCTGCTTTGGGCAACCCACTAAATCAGGCACTAGATCATGTTGTCCACCACCTGTTAATGCTTAGTCCTAGCGACCACCTATTCCAACTGTGGACCCATCACCACCATGCCCCCTGAACCACGTCTTCTGCAGCACATCTTGGCACAGAGGGAATCCCATCACCAACCAGCTCTCTCTCATCTCAACATCAGAACATCAAGCGCCAAGTTGTCTCCGCATACACAGCTCAGATAACGGGGATACCAGGAGGCAGATCCACATCACCGACTCCGTGCTCAACCACGAAATTTGCACCTAACGCCTCACTGATTTTCACCGCCTGAGGATTTCACGCTGTCTGCCTTCCGTCTGCGAAACCTACAACAGTTCCAGACAGCACAGACAAACACTGAGCCAAAACCTACCTACGCACAGCAAAGCAGAACACATCTGCTGCTATCACGCACCGGTTCGAGCACGCAGCTGATAACCGCGTAATAAAAACCTAGCGTCTGCGTGCTGAGAAAGCAGGACCTACCACGAGCCTGACTTCATTATTTACACAGTCCTTATGCATATACTTTTACTACATAAGAAGGCACAGTAGGAACGAATGCAGAACGGCACGGTGCAAAGTGCACATTGAGATACGGCGGTGTGGCTTGTTGTGAAGGCAGGGAAGCGCGAACATGTCAACGTCACTTTTTTTTTTCCAAATAACACTTATGTCCAAAAAAGCAATATAAACTAACAAAAGCAGGAATTAAAAAATTAAAAAAAGAAAAAAAAACACACAAAAAACAAAAAAAAAAAACAAACAAGAAAAACTGGAAAAAAACAACCGGAAGCAAAAGTGAGAACAATCTTTAAAGTTCGCTGTTCTGTTCGCGGGTTTTTTTCTGATACAGCCTCAGGCAAGTCGCTAGCCGGGGCTCAGATCACGAACAGCTCCTACGTCCGGTTATGCGAAGCGCCGGCAGCCGCCGAACGCCCCGCAGCACCGCGCTGCCCGATGGCTCCGAGCCCCGCGGAGGGGCCGCCAGGAGAGCCCACCCGCCCCACAGCCCGCGGACCCCGCGCCCTCTCACCTGTGGGAGCGGCAGCCGCCAGCAGAGCGCTGACCAGCAGCAGCACACACAGCCCGCGGCGCCCGGCCATCCTCCCTCCGCTCCGGCTGCTGCCACCGTCCTCTCCCGCACGCCCGACCAGTTTCGCCTGATACCTGAGCTAGGAGGGGTGGAGGGGGCGGAGGGCGCGGCCTGCCCGGCAGCGGGCGGGGCTGCGCCTCCAGGGCTGAGTGGGGCAGCGCCTAAAATGGCGGGGGGAGCACCGCCGCGGGGTTGCTGTCGCCGCGCCGCCCCTCACAGATTGCGCTTCTGCTTGGGACAGCGCTGCTGCGACAGGTGTCCGGCGGGGAGATCTGTCCTGGCCTAGGCCGGTGTCCGCAGCAGGGCGGCCGCTGGGGCTGCTTTAGAGTTCGTATTGCAAGTTTTGAATCGTTGAATCGTAATCATAGAATTATAGAATGGCCTGGGTTGAAAAGGACCTCAAAGATCATGTATTTTCAACCCCCCTGCCATGGGCAGGGTTGCCATCCACTAGAGCAGGCTGTCCAGATTTTTGCACCAGCTTTGGGTGGTGAGGCTCACTGTGCAGAGCTAGAAGTCACACCGGAACACCTCTGGTTTGTCCCTCGTGTACTCCTGGAGAAGTGAATGGCCGTGTGTGCAGTGTGGCATCACCAGAGTATCATGGTGAGGGTGTCTGAGCTGTAGGAGGGGCATACCTCCCACATCACCTATGTTTTTTCCTGTGTTCTGCTGACACTAGTCACTGATCGGGTTTGTATTAGAAGAACAGCAATGCATGTACTGAAGTAACATTTTTATCGGAATAGACCAGCAGTGTGTTGTTTGATCTGCTCTGTACTGGGACACTGCCATGATTCACACTGACCTACACCTCAGCTGGAACAGACCACAGTGTGTTAGCGAGGAAGGGGCTGAGGGGCATTTTTGGGGCCTTACTACTCCTGCTGACTCATAAAGTGCTTGTTTGCGTTTGCCAGGTTTCAAACTGTTCTTCAATGTGTTGTCATATGAAAAACAGACAGGAATATGTGTAATGGTTGCTTAACCTATTGCATTTGCAGGTAACTCAGCACAAGAGGGATGTTTTTGCTGTCGGCCTCATTTAGGCTCAGGGAACACCAGGTTCCTTTCATTTTTGCAAACACAGATTTCAGGAATAATGCAACTGAGCGTAATGTGATGCTAGCTGTGTTTTCAATTTATAGATGCATATTTTAAGAGTGTGCTTAGACTTGTAAAAATCAATTGTGCAAGTTATCAAATTCAGAAGTTAAAACTCTTTCAGCCATAATTCACACCTCTGGACATGGAAGTGGCTTTCTGGTCACATCAGCGGTGTCCCCTCCCCCTTGGTTAGTGTGCAGAATGCTTAGTGTTCAGCTGGTGATAAACTCGTTGCCTTCTTCCATTCTTTTATTTATTTATTTATTTATTTTAAGTGAATGAATATATTATGAATGTGCTCTTACTGTATGCGGCTCTGAGGACAAAATTGTTCTTTTTGTGTACTGTGATGTTTGTGAAGTCTCACTGCAAGTGCGTGGAGTCTGCATTGCTCGCATTTTACAGGTGGAAAATAGAGTACAGAGGTAACAAAGTAAATACGCTTGGAAGTGTTGGGTGTCTAGGTTGCACTCAAGGGCCTTTTTTTGTTTTGTTTTGTTTTGTTTTGTTTTTTTCTTTGTTGTAAGTTAGTCACTCAAAGCATGTATTTGCTCCTGTTTGTCATCACTCACAGCTCCCGTTGTTTCCTATTTGTCATCCACCCAGTGATGTCTGCTCATCTGAATCTCAGCTCCCTTCTGAGCACTGAGAAAGTCATAGCCCATCTCTGTGGTCTCCCGCATCTTCTTTCTTGCTGTGCTGTTCTGTTACTATTACAGACTGCTTTGTGAGTACTTAGTCTCCAGCTCCTAATCACCTTGTTCAGTGAGTTGTAGTCTTCCCACGTGGGTTTTATCTAATCTTCCTTTCAAATTGGCTTGTATGTATGTGCTGGCTTTCAGTTTCTACGGTGGTTTCCCTCTCTTTCTACGGTGGTTTCCCTCTCTTTCTGCGGTGGTTTCCCTCTCAGACCTGAAGTACCAAGAAGTATTTAGCCCTCCTCTCATCTGGGTCTGCTCCAGCCGGTGCTCTCATGCTGTCTGCCAGCACCAAATTTTCACTGCTCATTATTTCTTGATTTATTCTATGCAGTCTGTCTTTTTGTTCCCTTTACATTCAAAGCAGATGGCTTGTCCCTTATTTGCCTGGATCTAGCAACAGAGAACGAGGTAAAAGGATTAATTGTTGTCACTAAACAAAATCTGCTATAGGCTGTCCCATAAGGGGTTGGAGCCGTGGCTGAAAAAGTTCTGTAGCTCTCTGCAGACTCGGGTGTCATTGCAGGCATGTTTTCTGCAAATGCAACTCTGAGTTTAGCCCGTAAGTATAAGGAGACCAAGCTGAAGTATGTTTCTAACTTGGCTAGGTCTTTGCAGGAATGTCAGTAATTGACATAAAGATTATCTCCTTTCAAAATCTCATAAGAAATTAATGAAATTCACTGGCAATTAAACAGTGGAGTTTATAAGACTGCTTTTCAGCGAACTACTGATCTTGGGTATGTTTAAGCTGTGGATTCTAGAGCTCCATCTATGCCTTGCTAACAGGGCTTTTCTGCTTTTGTTCTCTTTAGTTACTTTTATCTAGAAGTTAAGTGTTTTTAGCTAATATCGTCAGCAGGCATTTTATTTTTCTAGCAAAATTACACATTTATAGTGTGCAGATTAGTTCTGCCTCAAAACTTAAAATGTATGTAGTAGAAACTGGACACTTTCTGTATATAGAGCTTGGTTTCTGCACTTCAATCACACTGAATTTCTGAATTCAGTCAGTGAATGGGTTTTTAGCCTGTGTTTACTGTAATCCAATCGTATGCCTGTTGGGGAAAAAGGTACCATATATCTTACATGTTAGCATCTTAAATGCTTTTTTAAGGTGCAAGAAGAGCTTGTTTGTGGAAGGCAGAGGACATAAAGATCTCCCACCTTTAAAAATCAGCATGTCTTGTAGTGATGGCACAAGCATTTGCCATACCCTTCAAACAGCATGATTGTACTAAGGTCCAAGGACAGAGTGGGAAGTTTGGTTTGAATAAAAGAATAATTTCACTTTGGTAACTTCAGTACCGTGAAGCCTTCCTCCTTGCGTTTCTTGTTTGTAAGGTGACACTTTCTCACATCTTAAGTAGTCTTTTTCTTTTCTTTTCTTTTTCTTTTCTTTTTCTTTTCTTTTTCTTTTCTTTTTCTTTTCTTTTTCTTTTCTTTTTCTTTTCTTTTTCTTTTCTTTTTCTTTTCTTTTTCTTTTCTTTTTCTTTTCTTTTT